>JAPWTK010000095.1:1115000-1353761 GCA_029963805.1 Aromia moschata
CCCCCCCCCCCCCCCCCCCCCCCCCCCCCCCCCCCCCCCCCCCCCCCCCCCCCCCCCCCCCCCCCCCCCCCCCCCCCCCCCCCCCCCCCCCCCCCCCCCCCCCCCCCCCCCCCCCCCCCCCCCCCCCCCCCCCCCCCCCCCCCCCCCCCCCCCCCCCCCCCCCCCCCCCCCCCCCCCCCCCCCCCCCCCCCCCCCCCCCCCCCCCCCCCCCCCCCCCCCCCCCCCCCCCCCCCCCCCCCCCCCCCCCCCCCCCCCCCCCCCCCCCCCCCCCCCCCCCCCCCCCCCCCCCCCCCCCCCCCCCCCCCCCCCCCCCCCCCCCCCCCCCCCCCCCCCCCCCCCCCCCCCCCCCCCCCCCCCCCCCCCCCCCCCCCCCCCCCCCCCCCCCCCCCCCCCCCCCCCCCCCCCCCCCCCCCCCCCCCCCCCCCCCCCCCCCCCCCCCCCCCCCCCCCCCCCCCCCCCCCCCCCCCCCCCCCCCCCCCCCCCCCCCCCCCCCCCCCCCCCCCCCCCCCCCCCCCCCCCCCCCCCCCCCCCCCCCCCCCCCCCCCCCCCCCCCCCCCCCCCCCCCCCCCCCCCCCCCCCCCCCCCCCCCCCCCCCCCCCCCCCCCCCCCCCCCCCCCCCCCCCCCCCCCCCCCCCCCCCCCCCCCCCCCCCCCCCCCCCCCCCCCCCCCCCCCCCCCCCCCCCCCCCCCCCCCCCCCCCCCCCCCCCCCCCCCCCCCCCCCCCCCCCCCCCCCCCCCCCCCCCCCCCCCCCCCCCCCCCCCCCCCCCCCCCCCCCCCCCCCCCCCCCCCCCCCCCCCCCCCCCCCCCCCCCCCCCCCCCCCCCCCCCCCCCCCCCCCCCCCCCCCCCCCCCCCCCCCCCCCCCAACAATATCTATAAATTATAGATATCACATGAAACGTTAGAATAAAATTCAGTTCATTACAACAGCTAAGATTTTAAGAAAAAAATGCGTAATTTATGAAATTTACACTCTTTTATACAGGATTTTCATGTCCGCAAAAATGTTCTGTTCTTGGCATATTGAGATTTGAAAGCAGCAACCTCAAAACCCGCTGGAAACAGACTTTCGACGTAAAAGTTGTGTATATTGTTTAATTAACGTTTGTACCCCTTTCAACCTCTATATTTGCTCAATCTTCACACTTGAAACAAATTTCATGCTATGGACATGTTAAAATATGAAATCAGCAACCTCGAAAACCCCCAGAAATATATTCTTGGGATAAAAATTGCGTATTTTGTTAAATTTTCATTTCTAATCCCTTTCAACCCGTATTTTATTCGATTTTCACCCTTACAATAAATTTCTCGGCATGACAATAGTTATATCTGAAATAACCAACCTACACAAACTAATGGTTTTTCATTAGGAGTAATTTCTGCATGTACTTCTTGTTATCATATATCAGGGTTGATTTTACCCTATTTTATCACTGTATCTCAAAATTTTGAGGGTGTATTGACTTTTTTGAGGTTGGATTCGAATTCAGCTTCGAAAAATACATACGGATACTAAGGTCAATATCCAGGTTCATGATTTTTTTTGTGTAGCTGTGTAATTGACAGTTCTACGAACATGTGTTTGAAACGTAACTGGTAAAATTTTTATAACAAAAAAATAGATTTTTGAAATACTTAAAAAAAATTTCATATGCATAATAAAAATAACGGACATCTTGCCAAAAAATATTTATTGAAATAAATAATATACATATGTATATGTAAGTAGCTGCCCTACACTTCTAATGTGGTCTTCTCAGTTTTCACATGACATTTGCCATTTTGGTGGACTGCGACACTGTGCTCCTCCTTCTTATATTCGAATCCTATGTACACCCATCGCTCCTTGAAATACTCTGTTATGTCGCTTAATCTCATTCCCAACGTTTCAGGCAGGAATATGTATGAATACACTAGGCCACCTAGACAGACAACCGCAAAGAACCATTGCAAGTTCGTAGCGCCCCCGAACAGTTTATTGAGCGTGTAATAACTCTGCAACGCCGCGAACATAAACATACAACCGAGACTGTAACTTATACTGTAACCGATCCCTCGTATTTCCAAAGGGAATAATTCTGCTATCAGCATGTTGGGTATCGGAAGTAGTCCAATGGTAGACGAGACGACGTATACTAAAAGTGCAATGACAGGTACCCATTTCATCGTTGTAGTTCCTGAAATATAATTGCAGACTTCAATACCGTGTAGATATAGGTCAACTAATCGTAAAATGTTCAAGAGGAAAGCGTTAATACAAGACTTTTTATTTCTTCTTGGTTTAGTGTGGGACTTAATGTAAAAATAATGTAATAATAATACTAGTTTTAAAGAATGCCATAGACTTGATGGCTGTGACTTGGCCATTAATTTTTTACTACAAAGTCTCCTTATAATAAATCCCCAAAAAAATAGAATAGTAGGACTTGGATTGAATATCAAATAATATGAATAATAATAAAAAAATACAGAAGTGTTTTGGTTTTTGATAGGCCAAGCTGTAGTCCTAATAAAGTAGCTTTTAATAAATCAGTGGGCACACAATTTGATTAAACCCTACTAAACCTTATGTTTTTGTAACTGTATTAATTTTTAACTCACCTTCTTTGATCCACATTGTGTACAATCCCGCAATAAACATACACACGGCCATACCAAAAGTACTTGCAAACATTAAGGTTCTACGTCTAAACCTTTTCAAGATGTATATGCTGAATATTGACATAATGAGTCTAACAATACCTATCATTACTGATGCTAGAAAGGCATTAATACTGCTCCCTGCTTCCTAAAACAAACCACAAACAATAAGATGATATTAAATTATGTTTATTTACATTATCATTTAGTGAAAAAAAGCAATTATGAGAAAATGTTAAATATAGAAATTAGTATTTTATAATAGCAACATAGCTTTCAATCTTTTTTTAACCAAATATTTGCTAATTTAAAATTTTGAAATTTGGGCACAACTGTCCACACTATCTCACCTGAATGAAAGAAATAGAATAAAACATTGTGATATAAACTCCCGAAAAATGTTGGAAGAAAAATAAACCATTTAATATACATATAGGTTTATAACCAGTGGGTTTTAGAAACTCGTGTACTATTGCTTTAGCGCCCTTCTTTCCTTGCTTGGCTTTTTCCGCTTTATTCTTTTCTTGTTCTCCTTGAAGAAGTTTGAATTGTAACTCCGCATAAGTTTCATTCTGAAAATCATAAAATGATGTTTAAATGCACAATTTTGCATAAAGTAGAGCCATGTTAAGGAAAAACTTAACATGAGCAAGGCCTAACAGAAACACAAACATAGTTCTTCCTGTAAAGTTATAGGTATTATTCAAATTACGTTTTCTCAAAAACAGAATAACAAACATACGTAGATACATTTACACGATACATTTTTCTTCTTCAGCAAAAATGTGTATTTATCATGCTATGGTAATAAATTAACACAAATCTTACTTTTTGATCTGGTTTCGGTTGGTACTTGTGTATCCAATCTAATGATTTTTGGGCAGCTTCTAATTTTCCTTTAAGAATCAACCACGAAGGACTATCGTGTATAAACATACACATAATACAAGGAGTTACAATAAAGATATTGCTAATCCATGCTAACGTTCTCCAGTGAAGTATCCATCCCCCTAAGTATGTTAAGACCATCCCTAAAAATGAGATTAAATCCAGTTTTGTTAAAAAAAAATTTTATATTCTTTTCTTCAGTAAATAAGCTTTTATCTACTTCTTACACGCTAAGACCTTATACCAGTCATTTTAAATGATTTGAGTTACGTATTGAAAATTATTACTACTACCTATATGTTTTTTTTACATCACTATCGATGTAATGTGAACTCATTACATTACACCACTAGTGGGATAATGATTTTTGACAAATTGTGTCAAAAATATGAATAATGACAGAACATGACTTTTAGTTAAAATATTAATAGATTGTTGTATTTCAACAGTCATAGATAAAATATTACAAAGTACATTACACGTGCGGTAAAGCATTTTACTAAACTCGTGATTACTATGACTCGGTCTACGATCTCGTCCATTACCCAAAAAAATATGTTTTTTATTATCATTTTTTAATTTTTTGATGTAGAGTAGATTTTGATAAATTTAAATTCTTCCATCTATGTATATTAATATAAATTTTGTATAATAAAGATTAATTATTTATTTAAATTCCATGTAATATATAAACAACACCTTTTTTCTAGCAAATGTATGATATACTCACCAAGAGATACATACGTAGGCGCAATTGCCATTAAAGACATTCTTAAATTAGCACTAGCTATTTCAGTAATATAAACTATGCCCGGGCTTGTACCCCATGCTAAAACAGAAGAGAATTATGCAGGTATATCGCTATGATGTACATTACAATCCATGATCCAAATCCATGATTTTGGAAAATACTTCGTGAAGGACATGAGAAACTAGCAAAAATTATGAATTACCTGCAGATATACCAACTAACAGTCTTCCAAAAATGATCACATGAACATTAGGAGCGATCGCGATTAGGCTCCATCCAATAACGCCTGGAATACCCGCTATTTTTATAGTATTCAGTCTGCCAAGGCCATCCATCATCAGTCCACTGAATACTGACGAAAACGGTATAACTACTATTAACACACTGGCTAGAAAAAAATAAATCCAAAATATTTTCTGGGGAACACTTTAACATTTGGAGGGTTTTGTGAAAGAATTTTGGTATGATATCCTCTTTATTTTAGTTAGTTTAAAAACAAAGTTATTTACCTATCCAGGAACTCTGAGTTTTTGTGGCTTTCAGTTCGCTATCTGGTTCCTCTAGTTGTGATATCAGTACGGCGGAGTATGCTAAGGAGATTCCATTTCCTATGTGAAACGATGCCACTATAAGAGAGGCTATCAACTGAAAAACAACAGGTGCAAAATAAATAACATACTTAGAAATTGCTACTTAGAAATTAGTGAGGAGGTATGATATTACATTACTACAGTTCTAATGTTATGAGAATAGTTAAATATATGGAGAGGAAAGAAATTATATATACCTACTTGTTCTGAAGGTTTGATAAAAGCCATCATTTTGCGCTGAAAATTCTGGACTGACAAAATGTTGACTTATTTCACCGTTACAATTATTTTACAATTTTTAATTGTTTAGTGAAGAAAATGTTGACGTTTCGATCAAAACAAGCCATATACATAATTACTTCCTACTATTTCATTACTTATGAGTAACTGACCCCAACTTACTAGGTTTATATATCTAGTAATTTCAGATACACATCGCTTGACATCCTATGGAATGGTTGAATTTGACAATATTAAATATTAGAAGCAAGTACGAAATAGTTTTGTAGCAGTTAAAGCCCAGAAAATAGGATAAGTTGGATTGTCTATAATCTCATCTTTCCTGATAATGATAATGAACAAATAATAACTAATTTTGTTATATTATCATTTATTTTATTAGCTTATCAGAAATTTGTCCACAAGGACTTTAATTTATACAAAATTCTAAGAATAATTATTCATTCCATTTATTATCTATCAAAACTAGTCTATTTTTTGTGTACTATTATATTGACAATACTTTTAGTGTTTCCAATAAGAAGAAAATGGTGAAAGTCAGAATAAGTGAAATGGTTCAACATGAATTGGTCTTGCTTTGATGTTTACTGACTGAACTATAGAATATTGTTTATAGGTTTAATAATCGTTAAATCCATATAATTATTTTAAAAAATGCTTCTTGTAGCTGTATTAAATGATCCCACTGATTGTACCCCTTTTCCTATAAACTCATACACTTTTATTTAATATTTTTTCATCTATCTCCTGCATTTTGTCATTTTAGACCAAACATATAGGTAAGGGGTGGGTTCAAAAGGTTCAAACACTCCCTGTTATACATTGAATAGTTAATATAATGGCCAGTCAAGAAAAGAAAACCAAATTTGTGTCAGCTGAATAAAGTCACCGAACCCGTCCCTCAAAAAAATCTATACCTATACACACTTGTTCTGACTATTTCCATTTTTCATTTTTATAATATATTATATACTCACAACAGAATATTAGTCTGTTAAGTTTGTCTGTTAAGTTAAAGTGGACCTACATAATATACTTTTGGGCCCCCCTGACTTGTATTATGCAACACATAATACAGTGCCGTTTAACTCTTGTTCTTTATATTTTAAAATTCAATTTTAACAACTCAATGACACAAATTAATAATTTTACGAATGTCTATCTCTACATGGATCCTTAAAGTCGCTTACTTGTGGAACTAGACATTTTAGTTTTTTGCTCTCATAAACATTCAGGGATTTAACGCTTCCCACCAATTCCTTCGTATTTTCATTTGTAGCATCTAGTTTGATGGTATTTTCAGGCTTGCTGTAAGTAAAAATTAATGTATCGTATCCTATGTGATACAAGTGAACACCAATACTTACAAGAGACTTATCGTACTTGCGCTGAAACAAAAGAAAATTAATGTAGAAAATCAAAATTTAAATTACCATCCAAATAAATAATATATACATGTCTCTATTTTCTGCAGAGTTGTAGGTTAATTATATGGGTGTACAACGATATTCTAAAAACACTTGAACATGTAGTTCAAGTTTGGTGATATGTGGTAAAACGAATTGTGTTGTATATAGAAATACATCCAAACAGTGCAAATTACATTATGTGTTTGTTAAAACATGAATGCTCACTCACTCATTGCAAATGCTGTTGCTTAACTGTTATAACATTTACACAGAGTGACTGATAGTTACAAATACAAAAATACCAACTAATATTCTAATTAGATGTGTATAAATAAACCCTTTTGTTGTTGTTCTTCTTTCTGGAACAAAAAGCTCATTTGTTTGTTTTTCAAGAGAAACAAAAACCAAGGTGTTCCAGTCACATTTTTTGTGGAGTCAAAAATTGTTTGATTTTGGTGGCAAGTTTTGTGATAAAATTAATAACTCTTGCTTACCCTATAGGATCCATGATTATTTACACGAATTTAAAAAAGTGTTTTTGTCGCTTGTACTACCATTTTAGTTTCTATTAACAAAAGTGTTGCTATTAATGCTTTTCAATCATTTAGTATCGTAATATGAGACTAAACCATTGTTCAGTAAAAAGGTATTTAAAATAATATACTCGTATTCGTATTATCTACCAATAAAATTATCATTAATCTAGAAGTTGGTAGCAAAGATCGTTATTGATCTGATTATTTAATGTACAGCTTGTCTGTAGTATATTATCATTCATTTTTAGTTATTGACAAATGCATTATGATTTTATTAATAACTTTTTCATATTTCCCTGTACAAGTATTCCTTTATCAAATAGTTTCGCTGTCTTTGTTACTGATTATGTTCCTTAGTAGTGATTTTGGGTGGATGCAGTAATATTCAACCATCCTTTATATAGAGTTGTGATCGAAAAGCAATTAGATGTCAAGATAAAGCTTGATTACCAACACTAGGAGGTATTTCTAATTCAGCTGATATATTTATTGACAAGGTTTATAAGTGATAGATAATTTGTAAAAAAATAAGGACATAAATTTATCAAAACAAGTTAAGAGGTTGAAGGAAGTGTAGGCAGACTCATATCAGCAATTGTTATTTTGTGCGTGTTAAGATGATATCAACAACTGTGTTTTTGACAAAATCTGGTAAATATTTTTGTTTCTGTTTATAGGAAACCTTTGTGATTAGGAACCTAATTTTTCTGTGTGATTAGGAACCAAAATATTGTCCAAATACTATAATTATTTCAGTGTTTATAAATATGCCACTTTTTCTACTAGTTTTAAAATTAAACTCAATTCATGAATTTAAACGTTTAGGATCCAGACCAGATAATATTTTTTATCATATTTACATTTTCAAAAAGTCAAGTTGGTCTTGACAGGAATGCATGAATTATCTTCGGCGAAGATGAAATGTCTTATTTAAACATGGTACTGAAAAAATTTTATCAAGAGAAGTGAAGCTCTGAATTAAAAATATAGTAGTAATATTAAGGATAACAGCCTCGAGCAACTGAGCTTCAAGACTAACAGCCGGTTTTGCTTTTTTTTAAAATCTTTGGCCTGAGTTAATCATCAAATACCAATTTTTAATTTAAATGATGAAAACACGTGTTTTTGAATATAGTATAGCTGTACTGTACTTCATAATTTTCTTCCTCTGTTGATGAGATTTTAATTTACATCAATATATGTGCAGTTGCAAAAAGTTATACCATTTTATATGTGCCTACTCAAAATTCCGCAGAGAACGCCTTTATAATTCACAACAAAATTATTGATACATTAAAATTACACGCACCAAATAACTCATAACCAAAGGACCACACACATAATACACAGGATTCTGGATACTAGTTAAATTTTCCGGAGACGGACTATTTCGGGGTTTTTTAGGTTGCAGAATTTATTTTTCTGGTTTATTTGATCATATGAACCCTGGTAAGGGGGTGGAATAGGGGTTGTAGAGGGTGAAAAAGGCATATTTAAAATGGATCAGATTTGAACTTTCAAAACTATTTTTTAGAGATTTTTTTTATCGATTATTCTAGTTTTGGGTTCTA
Organism: Aromia moschata; assembly: GCA_029963805.1. Taxonomy (NCBI): domain Eukaryota; kingdom Metazoa; phylum Arthropoda; class Insecta; order Coleoptera; family Cerambycidae; genus Aromia; species Aromia moschata. The sequence continues at coordinate 1,123,627 of JAPWTK010000095.1, forward strand.
TTTGATCTTATGCAACTCTTTAAGCTGATGAAATCGGAATTACACATGGTGAAAATGCAATATTTTTAACAGAATTAGAGAAGAAATTTTTAAGAACTTCCAAAACTGGTTCTGCGTTTTTTTTTGTCATCTACACAATTTTTTGTGGTTCATTTTATCGTATGCAACCATTTAAGGGTATGAAGAAGGTGTACATAGTTACAACGTGTTAAGAACTCGAAAAAATCTCTTTAAAGGTTTTTACGATCAAATAAACCCCACAAATGAAGTCACCGACAAACACAAGATCAACTGACCTACCAGGCAAACCCACCAAGAAACAGTTTTGAATTTTCTAATCCGACCTTTTTTAAATATGCTATATACAACCCCTATTTCACCCCCTTACAAGGGTTCATATCACCAAATAAACCAAAAAAATGATTTCTGCGACCTAAAAAACCCCAAAGAGTCCGTCTCCGGAAAATTTAACCGGTATCCGAAATCTTGTGTATTGTGTGCGTGGTCCTTTTTGTACGAAAATTTTGGTTTTTAAACAAATAATTCCTGAAAATAAAATTATAACTTTGACACGCATTATTTTTGTTATTATTAATTTTTGGGCCAAGATAAGTTTCATTAAATCACAATATTTTTCAAACAAAAAAAAAAAAAAAACAAGTTAGTTAGTTTTGCTGTTTTCCATTATTAATGGAACAGACCTGTATATTCATAGGTGCCCATCAAGTATGTATAGTCCTTCTATTTTTAATTGAAAATGATAAATACGCCTGGGGAACAAAAAAAGCGGTGCAACTTTATGATTCCATGGGCGTGCATATATCTTTTATAAATTCGAAAATTGTGAAATAATTTTTTTTCATTCAAATCAATATAGGATATTAAAATTAGCCTGCATACAAAGCTCTTAATATTTGTGATATAATTTGCTGTAAATAATGCTCATTTAGCCAGACAATCTCAAAAAATTGTCTGTGTTAATAAACCTAGCTGAAATACACGTCACTGGCGCCTTAAACACATAGAATTTCTAAAGTCGTAAATCATTTTAACGACGTCGTAAAAATTTTATGGCACAGTGGACCGAATAAATATTTGGCATGAATTACATATAAAGCAATCCAATAGTATAATGGTTGGCATTCGCTGGTGCATTCGCGGCATCGCGTTGCCGGCTGTTCAAAATTTTCTTAAGTATAGTAACATACATAAAGTTGTTTTAATTTATAATAATTTTTTTCAACAATTTTAAACGCTTTATTTTAATGCTAACTAATAAATTTATATCTATGTATTTTTTTTTAATATTTCCAAACTAGCTTTCTAAGAACGTCACGAACTAACAGTTTAGTCCTTGTTAGTGCTTAGCAATTTTAGAAAATATATCTGACAACCTTGCTTTTTTCTATCTATTTTCAATTTAGAATGGAAATACAGTACATAATGTATACTTCATATAAAATAAGAAAAAGACACACGGAAGGTACACGGAAGTTTTGACATGAAAAAAAAATATAGATTTTCTCACAAACACGATTCGGTTTTACACACAGTGTAGTTTTTTGTACATAAATATCAAATATTATAAATGTTACGAATAGCACGTGTATTCAATGCTACAGTATTTGTAACCCTTTTGGCAGGGGCAGTTTAACTGGTTTGGCATTTCGCAAACCGAAGTTTGACGACTTTTTGATTGTTCTGAAAATAACAGTTTTTCAATTCAAGATAAAAGTTTGCAGCTCAAAAAAGGTGCAAGCCACTTAAAGCCAATGTAAGGTGTAGATAATTTCAAACTGTCAAGAAATGTCAAGTAATACAACGCAGAAACCTCGAAAATAATTGAGTGGTGCTATCATTGCACTAATTTAATAACGTGCATCGGTTTTTATTTTGTACAAAGTATGTATACATATGTATGTATGTACGTATGTATCAGGGTTACAAAAAAACAATGCGTCTAGTAACAATAAATTTTGCAAAATAAAAAAAAAGTATTTATCAGGTATTTGAGGTATTGTAATCTCTTTCTAACATCACAACTCATGATTTTCAACATGTGAGAAGGATTAACGTACATATCATATCAGTCGTACGAGTTGGGGCAATAAAATTCTAGCGAAAAAGTATCTGTTCTGGTAAACTAGCTTATCGCCTTATCTCCACGTTCAAATATCCATGCTAAATATATAACAATAAATACGTATATGAATAGTAATTTAAATATAATTTGGCTTTCAAAAATGTATGGAATAAGTTAAAACCAACGGTTGCAGTTTAGCACGATATCCACCTCCGCGTAGTTTAAAGCGACGCGTTTTGCGAAAATTAAAGTAAATTGCCATTTAAAAAGATAAACGACCTTCTAGTTCTTAAGCAGTCATGCCAATTGTGATGAAATTAACAGTGCATTATGTGATACACAAGTGTGAATGGTCTGCCATTTAATATTTGTTTTATGGTTTACATACATACGTATATTCCTTATGTAATAATAGAGAGAGCTATAGAAAGACAAAAAGAAAACCAGTGCGATCGTAATTCATTTAAGGTATTAATTATACTAGAGATAATTATATATGTATGTACATATGTATGTATATACTCGTATGCGTGTAGGAATATTGTATGTATTTTTACATCTATAAATGACGTTCAAGGTGTTTTACGTGTTACCTACCTACATATGTATGTAATGTATGTACATTATGTACATATGTATGTCCGTATTGGTCAAAAAAAAAAAAAAATGGGGGGGGGGGGGGGGAAAAAAAAATTTATATACATTCACAAATGTTTATATGTATTCACAAAATATGAAAATAAAATTGGATTGAATTGAAAACTCTTAATATTTGTAATATAATTTGCTGTAAATAATGCTCATTTAGCCAGACAATCTCCAAAAATTTTTTTTTTTTAAACCCCCCCCCAAACCCCCCCCGCCCCCCCCCCCCCCCCGCTTTTTTTTCTTTTTAATTCTTTTTTTTTCCCCCCAAAATTTTTTTTCCCCGGGGCGCGCCAAAAAATTTTTTTTTTTTTTTTTTTTAAACCCCCCCCTTTTTTTTTTTTCCTTCTTTTTTTTTTTTTGTTGGGGGGTTTTTTTTTCTCGCCCCGGCCGCCCCTCCCCCCTTTTTTTTTTTTTTTTTTACCCCCCAAATTTTTTTTTTTTTTTTTTTTTTTTTTCCCCTTTTTTCCACCCCCTTTTTTTTTTTTCTTCCCCACCCCCTTCTTTTTTTTTTTTTTTTTTTTTTTTTCCCCCCCCCCCTCCCCTCCCCCCCCCCCCCCCTCCCTCTCCCTGCGGGCCCATCCTCCTTTTTTTTTGTTTTCTTTTTTTTTTTTATTTTTTTTTCCACCCCCTTTTTTTTCCCCCCCTCCCCAATTGAATTGAAAAATGTACGTATACATGTGCATATGTCCGTTTCAAAGTTAGATGCTATATACTTGTAGATACGATTTCTAATAAGACGACAAGAACTGTATATATGTACATACATATGTTAGAAACAATTTACGAATTCGTTCGTCATATTAGTATGTTAACTTTTTGTTTTTAAATGTTTATCGATTTTGGATGCACCTATTATTTAGACGTATCTAAGAAATAACCATATCACTCATCTATATCCAGAAATTAACGTAAATACCTAGTATGTCCTTGCTTGTATAATAATCACGTTTGCTCGTAACACCCAAGTACTACACTTTTAGTCAACGCGCTTTTATTATGTCGGCATCATCAGGAGATCATTATAACTGATTGAGACTAAGTTTTAATGAAATACGCAGAAATAATGACTACATTATAATTTGGTTTTGTGTTTATACATACATATTTATAATCGGAATGATATATGTATGAAATCTAAATTTATCAGAATATACAGTGCTCCAGTTACAAAAACTTTTTGTACTCCCTGCATATAATATACTAAGAACTTTAGGACATGTTATATTATCTTGATTCTACGTAAAAAAAAAAAACACTGTAAAAGTGGGTTTTACTTTTTAAAAATCGATCAAAAATCAAAACAAAGGGAGGATAAGTTAAAAGTTTTTGTCACAAAGAAGCGTCTATATTTTGAACGGTCATACTTCAACGAATGTCTAAAAAGATGCCCTTTTTAGGCACTTAACATACGTATCATTTAATAATTTATTTTATGAAACATTACATATACATGTAATAAAACAAAAGCCACAGTATAAAGTTTCCAATATGTTGTAAAAATAATCCACTTAAATCAGATAAAAGTAGGATGATTGTCAAAAACATCCGCGTTCTATTTCTTTTGCTTGTTTTTTCAGAGACGGCAAGTCTGAAAAATTTGTTCTGAAAAACGAAATTTAAAATAATTCTGAAATTTAAAATAATGCAGACAGAAACGACATGTTTATGGTTCTTATCTTAACATTTTAAAACATTTTAAACCTTTCGTCATTACAAATGTTGAAAAATATCGTACATTATAACATTTTACTTGTAGATAACTGAGTAGAGCATGTCAGTCTTAGACTCTTGAAAAGGTCTTAAACTCTTGTAATTTTTTTATGACCTTTATTCTATTGCACCCAAACAATGGACTGGTTTTAGTGACATGATTTGTTTTCGTAACATGCAGCTATTATCACTTAATCTTGTAAATTGGCAAAGCAATTCACTAGCTTATCAGCAATGATTCGATGTATTATATGAGCATCTGATTTATGGCATTTAACAATGTAGCATGGCGGTTGCTCAGAATAAGTGAACAAACGATTTTGTTCGTCTAGAGAGAGCGGCAAAGAACTGCTTTCTAAAAAAATTAGTCAAAAGAAATATACTATATACATATTTAAATTTAGCGAAGAAATACGTTGAGGAAAGTAGGTTGTGATTTAAAAATAAATCCGAAAGAACTTTAGCACGTGTAATAAGATTCAAGTATATTCAAAATTGAATAAAACATAAATTTATATAAATTCAAACCGTGAATCATGGAATCTCTATGTGTGAGACCCACTTCATTAATTTTATATTTCTGGTCATTAAAACCAATAGTAAAGGATTAAAGAAAAATATTATAATAGCAAAATAGTACAACTAAACTTAAAAAGAAAAAAAAAGTGTCAAAATAATGTATTTTGTTCTTGACAACTCTTTATTTTAACATTTATAAAAAAATTCTATTACATAACTAAGAACTGTATTTTCTATAATCATAAATTATAGTGTTTTATTAACTTTATATAATTAGGTCGTACAAATAAATAATCGAAAATTTAAATATATCTTCATTTCTTATACAAACACTTTTTATGTTAAAAGTAACTGGAGCTCGAAAAAATATAAATTTTATTATGTTTTTTTATAGTACAATTTTGTATTCGGAATATTAATATTGATTCATATGAAAAAAATTGTAGAATGCATTTTATCCAATTATATTCCAAAAAGTATCACTGTTTTGGTTCAAATTAGGTGGAAGGTCGCTTTCTAGGAATCTGAACGTTTTCTAGGAAAATGAACTCAATCTGAACTCGTACAGACACTGTTAGAGCAAGAAAAAATATGTTTTGTTTTGCGATGACTGATTTTGAATAATCAAAAATGTAAAATTCCGCGACGCCACTGAGTATCGCGTAACCACCCAAAAAGAAAACGATCGGTTTTTAGCGTTCCCCAGTATATTTAGAGATAAGAAATAGACAAGTCGTGATAGCGGAGCGTTTTGTTTTCATCTAAACGCTGAACTAATTATAGTAAGACAAAAAGTATTTCGTTACTTCGTGTTTCGGAATGGTGTTTTTTGTTTAAGGGCATACCGTATATGCTCGAGAGTAGCCTACATGGAGGTCAGTAACATCACACGTTCAAATATAAATGATATTTGCTATTTTCCATAATGTTTACGCGTGTCGCGTTGTCAGAGAACGATGATTCGTCGGTCAGCGCGATAATGTGGGATTAAAACGTCTTTGCGGGGCTGCCAGTTGGTGCGCGGTATTTATTTTTGTATACAGGGTATCCAAAAATTAAGTTAAACTGATAAAGCCTCGTGTATCGTAACATTAAAAAACTTCCTCAAAATATGCCATGGAATCGATCTGGCATGTCTTGAATTATTGCTCTTAGAACTCTCAAGTTCTGAAGTTAAAAAAAAACATATACAACGAAGAACCCACGGTATTACCACATAATATGACTATTAACTTATGGTGGGTTTATGAAAATTTTAGTAATAAGAATAAGAATAGTAATAAGCATAAAAGTTAAACCTTCGTTTTATAATGACCCATTCATTCAGCAAATCCTTATTTTTAAAATATTACTAAAAATATGTTTACTGCATGAACTGGGTCATTATAAAACTAAGGTTTAACCTTTATGCTTATTACTATTCTTATTCTTATTACTAAAAATTTCTCATGAAACCCACCAAAGATATTAATAAGTCTATTCTGTGGTATTACAATAGAAGGTATGATACCGGCGGTTGAAATACGTACCGCTTTGCACAATGACGTCACCTTGTGCCCACGATCTCAATATTTGCCATAAGAAGTCGTATTATTTTCCTTTATATTTTTGCTATTTTTCATTAAACTTATTATTTATGTAGATATGTTACATATGTGGAGATAATTTTTGATAAATATCGACCGTAGAATTGGAACGATGAAATAAATTATTTATAAATTATTTACTGTGTGAGTGTTTTGTCATGAAAAGTGTTCCCGCGAAACAAATCGGGTTTTTTTTTTTCCTTTTTGGGGGCCCCTTGTTTTTTTTTTTTTTTTTTTTTTTTTTTTCCATTTTGGGCCCCCCCCCCCCCCTCCTAAAAAAAAAAAAAAATTTTTTTTTTTTTAAACTTTTTTAAATTTTTTTTTTTTTTTTTTTTTTTTTTTTTTTTTTTTCCCCTTTTTTTTTGTTAAATTTTTTTTTTTTTTTTTTTTGGGGGGGTTTTTTATTAAACTAAACTGGATATGTTCGAATTTTTTTATACAGTTGAATAGTTTTTAGAGGCTGTCCTGTATATAATTATTACAACATAATAAAAACACAGAAAAGGAAGTTTACTCAAACAAACCCTTTTAAAATTTGTTCCACAGTTTTCTTGTCCTGCCGTTTTTTCTGCCGTTGTACTCGATCAGACTTGCTCGGATTTTTATCTCTATTGGGAAGGTTTTTTGATGGAACAGCTTCTTTCTTCAAAGATATAAATCTTTTCGGTTGATATCCGAGCAACGCATGTCTTAGATTTCGCTCATAATCTTCGTCAACAAAGTGATTTGAACAAATTCTGGCATTATTAACGTTGAATGTATCTTCGCGTTTACACAGATGCCTCCACTTTGCTTTCAATTTCTCGTCTTTGAGAAAGCCAAAAAACGAAAACTTTGTTTTTAGAACGATTGTTCGTATTATAACCGTATACAGCACACCTCATTTTAACAAATGTGATTTTTCGTTTTTTTTCTCGATTCTGGGCGCAATTTTCAACCAAATGTTTTGAAAAAAATCACAGAGTTGCATGTTTCTGTTACAAATATGCTCAATATTTTTTTTCCCAAATGGCGCTCAAATATAATAAATATTTCAATCAATATTTACATTAGGACGCTTTACATTGGCCATGTAAAACTTTTAAGGCCATGTTTTTTTTTGTATTTGTTGACACTCTTTCACATGGTACTGCTTAAATTTAATTTTATGTGGTGGATCATCGTGAAAAATCCAAAAAAAATGCTTTTTTAGTCAGTTTTCTGCATTTGTTTGGCTTGGAATACATTTTATCGAAGAGTTACTATTTTTTTTCGGATTCAGCGGATTTTAGCTTGTAGGTTTTCTAAATTTTCGGGGTTTTGAAAACCGAGTTTTTAATGTGTGGCTATAAAAAAAGTCGCATGGCATGAGGTCGCAAGACCATAGTGGCCACCTAACTGGCATTGTTCACCATAGAAGATCCCATCAGAATGCACTAGCCTTATATTTTGAATATAGTTCAATCAGAAAAAAAAACGTTGTTACGTCAATGTGACGTGGATTAAAAGTAATAATAAAAGTTGAAACAAAACATTTTATGATATTGATATTGTTCCTCACCTAACAATCAAACTGACATATTATGTCTACTTCATTTTATAGTAAACTAAGTAAGAAAGAGAATGATGGCCCGTTTTCACTATAATAATTATTGTTATTTTTAACATTTACTGATGTAATATTATTAACAGGGTGTCCCATAAAACTGAGAATAACGAAATGTTTATTTGGCGAACAACAATAAACTACGAATAAAATCGGCAACCTTGTCCCATGAAAGCATTGTGTGTAGCATTGTATATTGAACTTACACCTATAGCCTATCTAACAAATATACATATGCATAATGAAATTACTTCACAAGTCACGCGGTGATGGTATTCGGAATCACGTGCTCATCATACACACAGACCGCAGACGACATGTCTTTCCATATAAGTTGAGATATTCAGTGGTGTCACGTTCAGTGGTAAATGTAGGAAGCTGTTTTATTTAGGAATAGTAAAACTTGTCCCGTAGTTTTCCTCTCACTACTGATAAAATGGTAATTGAAAAAAAAACATCTATTTCAAACAGATCATCTTTTTCAAAATCTGAAGAAATTCTGAAACTGCACATTACAGGAGGAACACGAACAATTGTTTGTTTCACACAACATACTCTAACAAATCACAAACAACTTCAAAACAATTTGCCTTTGTCTATTTTAATATTTACATATGTTATAAGAAATAAATCTGCAGTAGTGAAGAAGTCTATTGCTTTAAGAGACTGGTTGTTTAAAGATGTGAAAATGGAATGAATCAAATATAGTGAAGCAATTCACCGTTATGTTCTTTTTGTTAATGACTTCTACTGTTCAGAAATTGAAAAAGTATGCTGAAAACAGTTTGTTGCAAAGGGTTTTATTTTTCAATAATATGGATTTTTGCAATGAATAAAATCTTTCAACCATTAACTCGCTTCATAAAGATTGGTGTTGTACTATGAGACATACATATGTATGTAAATTAAGATGTATGTATGTACAATTGTGCAATAATATTGACAAAAATCAAAAACTCAAATATTAATGCTTCTGTTCTTGATTTGTTTTCACCTCGAGATAATTTTAGAACGTCTTATGTACCGCTATTTTCGCAGTTAATGTTTATCTAAAATAATATTATTAACAGTTTACAGTCAAAGAGATCATACAGGGTATGGTCAAAGTAAAGTATCATATCATCTTCAACATATCATTTCAACAAATTGTTTTATCAATCAAATCTATATGAATTGTTTATCTACATGTGTATATATAATGTAATTCTCATTTTGTTCCTTTTTTATTTTTAATTAGTTAGGTCTTCCCCAATAAAAATGCATTGAATTTTCTATGTACAGGGTGGTCTCAAATTATTGCGAGAGCTATTCTTAATTATAGGTAATTATACGAGTACATAGACTCGTATGGAGTATACAGGGTGTCTCAAAACGCAATGTCAAGCCGTCAAGCTGAAATCGTCGTTCATTTGAAGACGTGGCACAGAAATATCGACTGAGGGAAGGATTTTTCACCAATTATACAATTGACTGTATCTTGAGAACCAAAAACCGTATGACCAGTCAGGATCTGGTCTGTAACCCCCTTTCGGCTTGATGTTGCTTTTTGGGACACTATGTATTTATATAAATAATAAGAATAAAACAGGAATAGTTTTTGATGCGTGTGTGATAAGATTGATAAGAATAAACGTTTGATAATGTGTCTTAAGGGGACTAAAATATTTGGTAATAGTAGATGCAGCATTCATTACAAGACAGGAGGAGTGAACTAGTGGATATCCTCTGAAAATGTGAATGAATTATTATCAGGAAAACATATTTTACAAATGTTTTATTTCTTTTTATAGATGGATGTAGAAAAAAATGGCAATACCGGAGAAGAGCAGACGAATTTGGTGAATGAAAACATTTTTGTTATTTCAAATGCAAATGGTCGTAGTGAAGACATAAAATGGAGAGATTCTTTTAAACAGGTAAAACTATATAGGTAATACTGAATGAGTGTAGCATTTTTATTCATGAAATGAAATTTAAAAATATTTAACCTAGGAAAGATGGCCAAAATAGGTCCAATTTTTCAAAAAAATTCCTCAAGCGTTAAAAAAAATTATAATTAGGAAAAAAAAGTGCAGTTTGAGTGCACTAGTTTTGGATCAAATCGGTTTGTAGGAACATAACCAAAAAAATTCATAAACGTGTGAAAAACCGGGTCTCTCACTTTTTAAGTACCAAAAAAAATTATTTCAGAAAAACAAAAAATAGCACGTTATAGCGCTTAAAAAGACGAAGAAAATCAGTTTTTAAAAATTAAAATCTGTTCACAACTTTTTGCAAAAAAATAAAAACCTTCGAAAATTGCCCTTTTTTTTTACTATCTAATTACTCGGCCTACGAAAGTCGTAAGGACTTCCGCGAGTGACCAAAGTGTAGTTTTTTTCGGCGGCTGCTTACAGTAAAATTTATTATATTTTATCAAAAAATATAACTTTTGGCGCAATTCGAAAAAATGTAAAGAAATGTGTTTTCGAAAAATGGCCCGGCAATTGTCAATAACAGTCCTACTGTAATTTTTCAAAGTGCGTTTGGTTCGTGAAGAGGTGCTCTACAATCATACAATGGACCAAGTTTGTGAAATTTGAGGGAAGTATCTCAAAAACGACATTGAAACCGGGCTGTTTTGCGTTTCGGGCGCTCGAGCGAAGGGGAAAGGCTCAGGAAAGGGCCAGGAAAGGGAAGGTGGGGGAACTCTTTCAATTCGAGCGCACGAAAGCAGTAGCGCCAAGCAGTCGAGAGTTCCCCCCACCATGCGGCCTTTCCCCTTCGCTCGAGCGCCCGAAACGCAAAACAGCCCGGTTTTCAATATCGTTTTTGAGATACTTCCTCAAACTTGGGTCATTGTATGATTGTAGAGCACCTCTTCACGAACCAAACGCACTTTGAAAAATTACCGTAGGAGTGTTATTGACAATTGCCGGGCCATTTTTCGAAAACACATTTTTTTACATTTTTTCGAATTGCGCCAAAAGTTATGAATATTTTTTGACAACATTTTTCCTGTAAGTAGCCGCCGAAAAGAGCTACAATTTGGTCACTCGGAAGACCTTACGACTTTCGTAGGCCGAGTAATTAGGTAGTAAAAAAAGGACAATTTTCGGTGGTTTTTATTAATTTTTTTTTTTTTTGCAAAAAGTTGTGAACCGATTTTAATTTTTATAAACTGATTTTCTTCGCCTTTTTTAAGCGCTTTTTAGTGCACTCAAATTGCACTATTTTTTACCTAATTATCACATTTTTTTTTAACGCTTGAGGAATTTTTTGAAAAAAATTAATTTAATCGATCAAACACCTCTGATGATTGAATCTTATTATTTTTTTATCGTGAAAAATTTATGTTGCACCTTGGTACTTGAAAACTGTTTACTTATAAAAAAATGAACTGAAATTTAATCAAATGGAAAAGTTTCTAATACCCTTCTAGAATATTATTGCATAATAGCTATTTTTTTTTCAGATTTTAGCAGCTTGTGTGGCTGATTTGGTGGTGATTCAAGCCGGCATCAATATGGCATTCAGTGCTGTGTTATTACCACAGTTGGACGAAAGTAAAAGTGACATCCACATTTCAAAATCTGAAGCATCTTGGATAGGTTGGTTACTTTGAGTAATATCACAACATTCAGGTATTTCTTTACAACATTTGAAGCAAGCTGAGGTGTAGTTCAGAGAATTAGTTCTAATCGTTCAGAAAAACGTGCAGATCTATCCATATTCGTGTAACACATTCTATATTTTTGTTTTAGCAAGCATCGTGACTATTGCTCTTCCATTAGGTTCACTCATTATAGGCCCATTAATGGACAGGTTTGGTAGAAAAAAAGATGTGTTTATTGGCCAATATGCCTTTTGCCTTGGGTTGGTTGCTGCATTATTACGCTAAAAATGTCTGGTGTATTTACATAGCGAGGATTATAGCTGGTTTCAGTGGCGGTAATGGATGTTAATTTGAAATTAGTTTTGTATATGGAATATACAGTTCAGTACACAAAAAGTATGGAGCCATCCAAAAAAAACGTCATCAACTCTGGCTATGAACGAGAGAGATAGAAATAGCGGTCATGTCTAAGCTTTTCGGTTATGTCAAACTTTTGACAAGTGACTGTCACAATTTGTAAAATAAACAATAACTGTCATACGATGTGATAGTTTTGACAAGTAAATAAGGTTATAAATTCGAATAAGAATAGAAATACGTCTTTTTATTTTCTTGGTCAGCTTTGATGACGTTTTTTTTTGGATGTCTCTATATATGTAGGTACAGCTGTTATCATAGAAAATATATTTTTTTTAGGTCTTACAACTGTCTCGCTCGTCTATGTAAGTGAGATTTCACATCCTACGCTGAGACCGATGTTGTTGAATTTGAACAGCGTTTTTGTGACGTTTGGTATACTTTTAACTTGTGTACTAGGTAAGTACCTAGTAGTATTGTAAAAGTAAATGTAGATGCAGTACAAATAGTTGTAAATTTGTACTAATAGTCAAAAACATTTTCTATCAACACTGCACTTTTACTCAACGCCCGCATTTCGTCAATCACGTTGGCATCGTTGGGAGATGATTAGAGCTGCTGTTGAATTTAATCAATTATGTTTGTATGTCTATTTAATCAATTGAGGTTTATCTATGTTTATCATCCAGGACAGTGGACTGTTTAGTATCGTATCTACTGTCTGTTGTAGGTTTTTGGTGTCGATGGAGAACAATGGCGTTTATTTACTTTTCTATAGTTGTCGCATCAATATTTTCCGTGTGGTTTTTACCTGAAAGTCCCCACTGGTTAGTAGTTTTCAAAGATGACCCTCGCAGTGCCGCAAAATCATTGAGTTGGCTCTACAGCAACAATGTGGTATGGAATGTTACTCTAAGAACTTTAAATCGAAAGCTATAAGGAGGGTGATATTATTTTTTGTTTGTTTTAGGTATACGAACAGCAATTCCAAAAACTGTTAGAGACGAGAGATCTAAAGGCACAAGAAGGAGAAGCCGATGAAAAATCAATGCTTCTGAAAATTAGGAAAAATATAAATTTGTACAAAGAACCCATTGTTTACAAACCCCTAATCATATTGTTTATAATATTCCTGTTCCAACAGCTTTCGGGAGCGTACGTTATTATTTTTTACGCCGTGGACATTTTTCGACGAATCGGCGGTCGCTTTCAAAAATGGAATTGACGAATTTCTAGCCTTAGTGCTGTTGGGCACCATAAGATTCGTAATGTCGATTGTTTCTGTCCTCATCTCAAAAGGGTAGGCCGACGGACACTGATGTTCATTTCCGCCATCGGGATGTGTATAACTAGCCTAATAGCTGGCCTCTACACGTATCTAACGCTGATACCCAAGGATACGTACGAGAAATTTAATATTACGAAGGACATTACTAACGATAACGTCCCCCTGTATTGCGTTTTAGGCTACGTTTGTTTCAGTTCCTTGGGTTTTTTGGTGGTACCGTGGACCTTAATAGGGGAATTATTGCCTGTGAAGGTTAGGGGAAAACTCGGAGGATTACTGGTGTCAGTCGCCTATATTCTTATGTTTATAATGGTGAAATTTTTTCCGTTTTTATTAGAGATGATTAGTATCCAGTGTCTGTTTTATATAATGTGTGTGATAAATTTGATCGCCTTTATATTTTTGTATTTGTTTTTGCCGGAAACTCTCGGCAAAAACGTTTAACGATATAGAAAAGTATTTTGTAAATAGATGATAAATAAATCGATTCATTATATAGCGTATAATTGTACAAATTACTCAGGGGTGGTCCCTGGATGCGCCCTGGGACAAAGCAAGGAAAGGAGCATGGGACCCACATCAGATTTCAGGGGGTTATTACTAGGCCTAAATGGAGGGCTAGTATAGAAAAAAAAACTCCAAATCAAAACTTTTTTCATAAATCTGGCACGCCCTCCGAAAATCCTGGACTTTGAAATGGACTTAGTATTTTCGGAGTTATCCAGTTTTTTGAAAACATCGCAATTTTACTTCTTTAACGATATCTTTTCACACAATCGACATATCAGGTTCAAGTTGGGCTTATTAGACGCAAAATTTCAGAAGCTGTAATCTTATCAGAAGCAAAGAAAAAATCAATACTGTAATACAAAAATTAGAATATATCTTCAAAAAGTGGGTGTACGATTACTTTTTTTATTGACTGCGTCTATCTAGAATAGAATATGAACTTTATTGAAATAATGTGCATGAATAGGTGTTTTTAGGTAAATATTTGTTTTTTAATATTATTAGGCATGCACGTTTTGCACTAATGTTGAATTGCAATTTTAATCACATGGATGCAAGTTCTTTTTATATTGATTTTTTTTATTTCGGTTTCTCTGGGAATTAAATATGCCATAAAAAAAAAAAAAAAAGATTGATTAAAATATAACTGTATAAAAAAATAGATATGCAACAAATCAGTGTTTACTTCTGTAATTTTTTCTTCTATAGGCAACCATCTATACGAGTCAAGTGTATCATGGACAGTATACCTACTAGCATTGATAATTAGTTAATTGCATAAAAAAATAGCCTTCAAAAAGTCCAAGGTAAATAACATAAATTATTTTTTTTAATATATTGATTATACATGTATATCTTAATATTTATTATACATTTTGTACCCATCAAAATCTAATTTTGTAAACGAAGTATGTACATAAATATTTCTAGTGGGTAAAGTTAAATACGGAACGCACTCCTTACTTGACATAGCGAGTCGCAGCACAACGTCAAAAAGTGCCTGGCTCTGTCGGAAATCAGTCGAATTGTGTCGAATGAAAGACAATTTTTTTCAATTTTCGGGGGGTGTAGAAGTGAGAACAAACGGTTTTGTGACTTAAAATCAATTAAACTTGCATATAATAGCCTAAACCAGTGTATTTTTGGTAAGTTTGTTAATTATTTTCTTATGAAATCGTTTGAAACAATCCGTCATTGTCAAACAAAATGTGACGTCGAACGAAATTATTTTTTTAATTGGATTCTGCTTATTATCATTAAAGTATGTAAAAATATACAAGGTATAGCGTAAAAAATGGTTAATTATTATGCAATGAAATGTTCGCATTTGATTCCTTCATGTTTAATTCATGATATATGAAAACTAAATTGTCAATGTTAATAGTTTACTACATTTCTCTTAATGAAATGTTAAAGGGGCGTAGGAGGCAATAGCAAAAATCGTAAAAAAAAGGATAGCAACAATATAGTTTTAGTAATGAGAGTACATAGTTAATTTCCTGGTAAAAAAAGTTTCTTAATATGTATTTTTCCTTTTTGCCAATCAGGTAATGTTGACAGGGGCTTCTTGTTATGGTCTGTAGAGAAATGGAAAAAAGCATTCGTTTTCATTTTACAACTGATGTTATCATTATCAATATCGTATTTTCCTGTTTTATAAATAATATCATCAAAGAAAATGTGTTTGAATTTAAAAAATACATCTAGACAGTTTGATAACATACCACTTATCATTATGATTCTCGTTTTGTCTCATCCACATTTACTAGCTATAGTAGTTATTTTTTAACGATAAATAATTAGTGCAAATGTTGATGTATAAGTGAGATTTTTATGAAGGACATGCCTGTATATTTCATTTTATTCATAGGTACAACTGTAGATGGTTGCTCAGGATAAGATATTGAAAATAATTCAGTTGTAGTCACATAAACCGAGGATATTATAGATCTAAAATAATTTTACATTGCCGAGTTACAGAGTAGGTCCATAATAGCCCAGTTGGTTCAGGAAATTGAGACTATGAACTGTCATAATTATTATTGTTATGCATCTAAATTAATTTAAATTTTTATTGCTATTACTTGTATCCGCAGGTGTTGTCAACGAATTAATAAGTTGCTCACAATTTAACTTCTCCTATGAACCTATGCTTTTAATTGCAAACCCGTGGATCCATTATTTAATTTATTGTGTCTGAAAAGCGAGTTGGTGTCTCATCTCCGTGCGTACGCCACTGGCAGGAGAGAGCTTTGGTTGTTCTCTTCCTGCATTGGTGGAATGTTCGGTGGCATGATGGTCCCACATGTGACGTACAACTTTTTCGTGATTCTATTCCTGTATCTCCTTCTATTAACACGAATAACATCTTATATGTTTGTATTAAATCTCATGCTAATTATTCTGACTAGATATATAAAAATGAATGCAAACAGTTTTGGTGCATTTAAATATTTTAACGAATTATGTTTTCTTGTTTTAACGTTGTTTTATACAGTGCCATTCATAAAGTTCACACCATATGGGAAAAATGTTTGTGTTTGCATTTAAGACATTATTTTGACTGTCAGTTGTTTGGGCATGTCTTTAAACTAAAATAGCGCCCATCAAATCTAGTAAAAAGTTTATAATACACGAGTACCTAGCATACGAAAATTTGAAATTGACCCAAGAGTAAACTTTTATTTTCGACAGAAAAATATAAAGAAAAGTTATCCCTTTGTAAAAGACTAGCACCAATATGAAATTTCAGTGCAATTAGAGTTACCAGTTACCACCTCGATACCTACTCTCGGCCGGGGATTTTAGATGCTAGGGAGGGGGGGGCTAAAATTCAACTTAGTAAAAACATAATTGTATTCTTTTTTCGATAACCAATCATCATTAAATTGGCGAAAATACTCTTCTCTTTTTACTCGGTAGTGCTAGATTAAAATACTATGGAACAATGTAATAATCAGTTTTATCGTATTAAAACATTCAAAAATGTGACAGGTGACAGTTGCAATCTAAAGGTGGGTTCATGCAGATATTTTTAGTAATAAGAATAAGAATAGTAATAAGAATTAAAGTTAAACCTTCGTTTTATAATGACCCAGTTCATGCAGTAAATCCTTATTTTTAAAATTATTACTAAAAATTATATTTACTGCATGAACTGGGTCATTATAAAACGAAGGTTTAACTTTTATTCTTATTACTATTCTTATTCTTATTACTAAAAATTTCTGCATGAACCCACCATAAAATGAAATGATTTGAACGCCCTGGTGCTAAATAAAGACGTGTTTCTAAAATACAGTTGGTCAGCAACGCCATCTGTTATTTGTGAACATTGATTAATTAGGCTACTTTGATTTTCATTCTCTATTTCATTTGACACATGCTCTAAAATGAGACATAGATACTGGCTTAGGTTAATGCTGGAAATAAAATTTAAAATACATGTGAATATTTTTAAAATCATCGTTTATGGTTGGGCCGGAGAAATTGGAAGTACAACCTGAGACCGGAGATTGTATCCGAAAACCGGAGTCTCCGGCTGAAAACCGGAGAGATGGTAACTCTAAGTGCAATATGGTGAAAAAGCGAGTCCTGTTTTTAACTTACCCTTTTACTACAATTCTAACGAAGTCGCTCATCATTAAAATCGTATTTTATGGAGACCTCCAAGATAAATATTGTTATTGTTCAAAACAATGTAAACGGACAACGAATAACTCAATTATAAAAGGGTCAACTAGTCAATTATAAAAAAGTCAAACTAAACGAATTTTTGGCGCAAACTTTATTCTATGTTCAAGAATAATGCAAAAAGTTAGAAGGCACGTTTAGAATATCATTTATAGTAAATATTTTTCAAAAATATAACTGATATAAGGTGGAAATAATTTTAATTTTACAAAGAAATACTATAGCAGGATATCAATGAAGAGCAAAACTTTTAATGTCGCAAAACATCACATCAAACTTACAAATACACACTGTACTTTTAAGAAGCATAATGTTGTACGTTTTTCAAATGTTATTTCAAAAGTATCGCCTCAAAAAGTGTGCTTTCTACGAGGTTTACCATAATTATTTACTTTTTACATTATTCTTGAACATAAAATAAAGTTTGTTACAATTATTAAAAAACCTTTTAATAATTGAGTTATTCGTTGTCCATTTACATTGTTTTGAACAATAACAATATTTTTCTTGGAGAAGAGTCTCCAGAAAATACGATTGTAATGATGAGCGATTTCGTTAGAATTATGGTACGAGAGTAAGTTGAAAAATGTCATGAACCGCTTTTTCACCATATTGCACTAAAACTTCATATTGGTGCTAGTTTTGTAAAAAGGAATAACTTTTCTTTATAATACGTATTTTTCTCTAAGGTCCAAAATAAAGGTAGTTTCAAATTTGATGCTACAAATCGTATGCTACTCGTATATTATGAACTTTTAATTAGGTTTGATGGGCGCTATTTTAGTTTAAAGACATGCCCAAACAACTGACGATCAAAAGAGTTTCTCAAACGCAAACACAAAAATGAAGCAAAAATTTCCCATATGGAGCAAACTTTATGGATGGCACTGTATATGTATACTGCCACATGTATCATTTAAATGAAACTAAATATATAAGTCATTAATTAACAATAGTTACAATATTCCTACAGTTGAAATCAGGGTTGAAATCCAACGATTGTATTCAATATTTTATTACAGATTATGTATTTGGATATTAGTATAGATGAATGAAAATTTCCGTCAATTTTTGATATAAAATAAATTGTCAATAATAAATTCCACATTTTATCGATGTCATTACCTGTTTTGATAAAGGGTATGTTTCCTTTTACTTAATTAACTTCACAATATATAAGAAGATGGCACCATGAAATAGGAAGGTTTCGATTTATTTCTATTTTAACTTTTTCTATCCTAGAATTACAATTACTTATCATCAGATTCCCATCGTGTATATACAGAAAGATTGATTAATTAATTGTCTATCCATTCGATTCTATATAACTTATAAACCCCGTATACCCCGTATAACCTTCATAAATTATTTTCTTGTTTATATTTTACAAATTCTTGTAAAATCCTGGGATTTTAAGAAGGATTCACAAACTAAACAAAATTCACTCGATTTTGGAACACTGCACTATAAGTTCTGAATTTTTAAATCGACTTGTTGGAACGGTAAAATGGGCTTTGCGCACTCGGTAAAGTTCTGAACGGTTCTGAACTATTGTTGGAACAAACCTTAAATAATCCTATCAAAATTTCGTTTCAGTTGTTTTTGTCCTATTAGGTACCTACTGGTTCTTAATATTTCGGTATCAATAGTAAAAGTTTCATTTCAAAAGGCTATCTATCCAAATTCGCCAAAATTATGAAGTAAAAGGTTAACATTTTAACTAATTAGTACCTAAGAAACAAATGCTTAATATTTTAAATTCGAATGTTCAGCAAACTTGTCCGGATTAAAGTATGATTGATATTCTCAATGATTAGCTTTAGTCTATTTCAAATAATCCATTGAAATACTTAGGTAAAAGTGGTTACAAATTGAAAAAAAGAGTTTCCAAATGGATTCTTTTCCTCTGTGCATTGGTTACATTATTTTTTTGTAGGTATCCTCTATGGAGATATCGAGTTTACGGTATGGATCAAGGTTTTATTTTATATTTATGAGTAATTTTTTAATATCAGTGCAGTTTGTATCATTATAAAAAAATATTTAGCCGGAAATAATATATAGATATGCATTGAGGTTGTATCCTGGGTGGTACACTTAATTAAATATTCAAGGAATTTCGCTAAACCGTTTTGGCTTATATCTAATTTATTTTTTCTTATCGAATATCGAATGTCAGTCGGAATTGAATAATGAATGCAAGATACTGATGCTTGAAAAAGCGGTCCTTATGAACGTGTAGAGCATGCAACCGTAAAATGATCTGACACTGGAATTGATCGTTGATAGTAATTAAAAAGCAATGCTCTAAGTATAGAGCAACATAAAAATATTTTTATTTTACTTTGTTCAGTGGAATCGTCTTTAAACCAATCCTATAAATTCTGGATCGCATAAAGGTAATTAAAAATAATCCGGTAATTATTTCTCTTAATTACGTTTGCAATTAACTTCACATTAGTAATTAAAATTGCTTCATAGGCTCATTACTTGTTGAAACTTGCGTGCGACTTGATATTCCAACATTGGGACCTGTGTTGTATCATTTTGTTATTTATAACAGGTAACCAACCCCAAACCGACAGCTGTAACCAACCCCAAACCGAGATTATTCAAAAAGGCAGCACTTGATTGGATAAGAATTAAACTCGAACTATTTCAAGTATGTTTTCATTGAAAGTATTCAGAGGTATGTAATATGAGGTATGTTTTCTTGGCTGACAAAGGATGTAAGGATGATTAGATTTTAGGCGTTACAATTAATTTGTTCCTTTAAAACATTACATATAGATGTTTCTCAATTTTAGATCCGCTAAAACATATTACAGTAGGCCTTGGATTGTAGTTATCAAATATGCCAGTATGTTCAAGACAGGACAGTTTTTTATGCCTTACATTTTGACACCAAAATCGTTGAAATCGAATAATAAATAAAAATTTACAGGGGTGTTGTGTTTTTTGATGGGCCACGCGGTATATGTATGTATTTCATATACAGGGTGATTCAGAAATAAAATAAATAATTTCAACTTCATTCAACTAAAAATATGATGGTTAACCCAACTCACCTTTATACCAAGTTGCACCCCTATTAAAACCATATTAAAAATATTAGAAAAATATATGAAATAATTCATTTAATTGTCACATTTGGAAGAGCCTACTATAGGAGTTTTTATTACTTGCTAATTAAAACTTGGTATTCAGATCATCGTTAGAAAAATCGCATTTATCTTGAAAACCATAGGTTTATTGAAAATTAATAAGAGCAAAAAAAGTTTCAGAATAAAATTCCGCACGAGGAAAAATATTTTCTAAGATTGTCGGTCTTTTTTAAATTGACAAGCCGAGAAAGAATTCCGTATATAATTTTAAGGACGAGTTACCTGCAATCAACCCTTTACAGTGGTTAAGTCTTCAATTTACCATAAATTAAGGCCCATATGAGTATCAATTTTGAGTCTTGCAGGTGAAACGGCTTTTGAGATATTTTTTTTTTGGCAACTTGGGAGACCTACGCATGCATAGTATGCATATGTCTTTGGGGGTTGGGGGTGCAACTCAGTATCGAGGTAAGTTGCGTTAAATCATCAAATCTTGAGTTGATCTAGACGCCCCTACTTTTCTACGTTTATTTCTGAATCGTTCTGATGTAGTAAACGATCCGAAATGGGAATTTGTTTTTCGCGTGTCCAGATAAAATTATGTTTGTTGTTACAAAGAGATTAATTTTATTGCGGTCGTTCTTTTGACATTGAGGAGATCGGCTGCATGCTAGTGAAATGCACAGATCGATGTCGAGAACGACCTTCGAGTGCTTACGTCGTCGCCGACGTCGTGCTGCCCGCATTCTAATCGGGCACTGGGTCAAGCCGGGGGGTCAACGACACGTCCGTGCAAACCATATTTGCACGTTTTAAAATATTTTCGGGTTTTAATGGGCCCCACACATTTCCGATTTTTCTAACCGATTTAGACGACGTGTAAAACGGTTGGTACCACAGACCAACTAGACCCGGCCATATAGGGAAACCGTTAAAGCCCAGTTGACGTCCTATTGGAGTCCAAGCTCGTATAGTCCAGGCGAGGTAGCAAAAACAAGTGATTTTTTAAAATAATTAGTTGCGGCCACTTTCTCAACGTGATAATTAGGAGAAAAATTGTACGAATCGAATGAAAATGTTTTGGACAAAATCCGATTGTAGGATCATTTTTGCGAAAAAATTGCAAAAAGGTGCGAAAAAAAGGTTTCGACTTTTAGGCACGAAAAAAAAACGTTGAGTAAAAAAACAATAAATATTACGTTATAGCGCTTGAAAAGACGAATAACATGGTTTTTGGATCATTAAAATCGGTTGATAACTTTTGGCACAAAAAAATAAAAACCGCGGAAATTATCGATTTTTCGCTGTTCAATTACTCGGTCTGTAATTATCCTAGAAATGTCTTCCAAATTGTAGGGTTTTCCAACACCGATCTACAGTTAAATTTTGGTCAAAAAATATTCATGTTTTCGCGCAAATTGCGAAAAAAGTAAAAACAGGTACTTTAGTAAAACGGCCCCTATTTCCACAATAATTGTCGTAGAGCAATTTTGCAAAAAGCTACGTGTTCTTGAAAACTTCCTCTACAACCATATCAAATTTGAAGTCGATCCGATAATAATAAGTAGCTCAGAAGCGCGTCTTAAAAACGTGCAATTTTAGAGAGCGGCCACGTGGACGCACGAGCGAAGGAGAAGTGGCGCGGTGGTGGGGGAACTCTCTCTCCCGCGGGCACAGCAAAAAAAAAACATCAATTTTCGTTCAGTACTTCCCGAGACATATCAATTGTTTCCGGCTTTGTCGAATTTGAACGCGTGCGATCGCTTTCCGGGCGCCCGCTCCGCCCGCGGGAGAGAGATTTCCCCACCACCGCGCCACTTCCCCTTCGCTCGTGCGTCCACGCGGCCGCTCTCTAAAATTGCACGTTTTTCAGACGCGCTTTTGAGGTACTTATTATTATCGGATCGACTTCAAATTTGATATGGTTGTAGAGGAAGTCTTCAAGAATACGTAGCTTTTTGCAAAATTGCTCTACGACAATTTTCGTGGAAATAGTTTTACTAAAGTACCTGTTTTTACTTTTTGACAAACATTTTTATCTGGTGTTGGAAAACCCTACAATTTGAGCCCCGGAAGACATTTCTAGGATAATTACAGACCGAGTAATTGAACATAAAAAAATCGCTAATTTTCGCCGTTTTTAATTTTTTTTGTGCAAAAAAGTTATCAACCGATTTTAATGATCCAAAAACCATGTTATTGGTCTTTTCAAGCGCTATAACGTGATATTTTTTGTTTTTTACTCAACGTTTTTTTTTTCGTGCCTAAAAGTCGAAAAAATCTTTTTTTCGCACCTTTTTGCAATTTTTTCATTCGATTCGCAAAACATTTTCATTCGATTCGTACGATTTTTCTCCTAATTATCACGTTGAGAAAGTGCCGCAACTAATTATTTTAAATCTACGTCGCCTGGACCAGTAAACATCAGTCCGTAGGCGTTCGTAGATTTTGTCGGGTGAACATATCCCGGTGTTTATCAAATGTCTTCTCTGTAATGCGAAAACTCGTGGGTAAATGCATAGTGGTGAATTGTAAAAGCAAAACTGAATGTGCAAGTGTTCCGAAACGAAGTATTTCTTTCTATAAGTAAGCAAAAATGTAATTTAATAAATACTGTCAAATCTTCTGATTCGTATACTTTCATAATTCCAGAGTAGGCTTACAGTTTATGTACCCCTCTATCGCGTTAGTACTGAATAGTGGAAAAATGGTGAATTCTTGTTAAGTACGTAATTTAAAAATGATGGACTAACGAATTGTATTTGTTTCTTTAAAATAAATGTAAACGTTGTAATTTGAATAAATTACTATTAAAGTCATGGTTCGATGTGGGGCTTTGAAAGGCCCCACAGACCAGTTTGACACGATGAACCAAACATACAGCATACAGTGTGTCAAAACCAAACTCCTACACTTACGAGAAAACAAATTTATTACGTATGTACAACTTAAAATAGGGCACATGCCTCAAAATAAATATACATACTATAAATATACAATACGCATAACGCACTAAAGGGTACAGGCTTTACTCTATACTGTGGTACAGGGAACTAATATCACAGCATAAGAAATAGGAAGACCAGCGAAATCACTCGATTATCGGCGCTTTGAAGTGAGTAAGCTAGATTTCGTGACCTCTGACTACTGGTCAGTGCACGTGTACTAACGTTTTGCAACGGAACGAGGCATATCGGCCATCAGGGTTGTACTAGAAATTTTTTAAAAAATATCTACATTCGTTTTTATACGATGAATATGTGTCAGCGGTATTAAATCCGTAAATAAACAATAATTTAACCCTTATTAAAATATTCTTAAGATGAACAGTCATTATAGACTATCTGCAGAATAACTAGAAGCGCAGCGCGTGGAATTTTTCATAACTTTTGTACTGTGGATTTTGTATTGTGTCATATGCGTCGAGTTGGTTTTTGTACTATTTTTGAGTTGGGAAAGAATTCACAGTGTTTCAAATGTTATTAATTGCACGGGGAAGAATTTCTTGATAAAGTAAGTATAATTTTCACGAGAATCGTAATTATATTTTGTGTTGAAACTGTCTAAACTATTTGATTTATAGGTTATGAATGTAATTGTAAAGAATTGAGTGAGATGTCTGACAAAGAGAATAATAACGTGCAAAATTAGGATAGTATGTACAACAATAGTGCAATTAAATAAAGAGTCAGGTTTAATGATATTTATATTTTATTAAATGACAGTCTATGTACCGCAATTTATATCATATATATTTTTGACAAATGTTTTATACAACCCTCTTGGTGTTGCGTCGAAAAATAAATAATATTTATTTCGTTACATACACATGTATGCATTATTTTATTCTTCAAATTTGAATATTTCTTGTTTATATTAATTTTGTACAGAAATATATATTACTAATCCTTATTCGCTAAAATTTTCATGAGTGCTTACTTTCAAAATTGGAGGTTGTAAATTAACCAAAATAGCTGCCATAAGAACAATGTCATCGAAAATGTTACATAAGGTGACCAGGATTTGATTTTGCCAAAGACGGACATGTTCAGCTGGTTCACACTGACGACGCTAGAGTTTATTTTTCGCGCCGCGAGGTGCGAGCTAAATAGCGCCGCAGACGAAAATTTTTAAAACTTTCAAGGTCACGCGTTTTCCTGGCACTTCAGAATTTCAATGAAAAATATAGTTACATAAAAATATAGACTTTCACAAGGATACTTTTTGGAATTTGATGCCTTTTTGAAATACTAATATTTAATCACGATTGATACGATACGTCTTCAGATTAACCTAGAAGACGTAATTACGGACATTTTAATAAAAAAATTTCAATGACGGACAGTTTGACGGACTGCTCTTGAAGATCGACAAGCTTTCTGAATGACGGACTGTCCGTCATAATGACGGACGTCTGGTCACTTTAGGTTATGTAGCGCGACACAAAACACTGCACTGCTAATATGCCCGATGCTAATTCAAGATGTAACGTCCACAGTACTTCGTGTTCAAGTTATAGTTTATTACTTATATGAATTCGATGGCTTCCGCAATGATTACAATGACATAATTAGCAATAAATCGTATTTTGCGTATTGTCTTCTTGTAATATGCCAGCACGAAACTTATAGAGTAAGCCGCCGCGAGCGCTGTTGTCGCGAATCGCTAAGCTCCGCCTTTCTGCAGATAGTCTATATGCGCATTATTACTTGACAGAAAGGTGTAGTAGAATATTATTAAAGTCCGGAGAGGTATGCTGTCACACAGATCCGACACTATACAACTATGATAATTAAAGTATAAACCGTATTTTTAAGCTCCTATTTCTTGCCCCTGTATACCCATGTCACTGTTCGTGCGTAGAATGTTAGCTCGAACGAAGTTTTCGCGGGAACACGGGACTTCGTAATACACTTTCTCCGTAAGACGGCGAGCTATTCCTATAGCGACCTGCCGGCGCGGCAGTGTAAACGGGTCGACCGCCGCATTGAAAACAATTTTTTTGTCACGAGTTAGTTAGTGAATTCGTGTACTGTATTTACATATTACCTGATTTTGTATGGATTTCTGCAATAATGGCACAGTCATTACCATTTCTGAATAGACTTAAAAAGATGATTGAAAATTACAAGGATAGTACAAAGACGGATCAGATATTTTATGTATTGTATCCGATTTGGATACAATTTGTACACTTCGTCGTGATCACCCTGTATTTTCACTTCTAGTCAATAGGTAATGTACGTAGGTATTGGATGAATTCTGCTTACCTGACAAGTTGTCGGAATTCATATATCGGTGATATGTTTGGCAATGTACTTGACATACTTATTTCACAGAACCCACATAATTTGATTAGTAATTTGGTGTCCTGTCATTTTTTTAATTAGCGTTTCACCGATTTCTACCTAATAAATACTTTCTTTTACTTTCTCTTAATGTTGTGAATAATGATTGTATGTTGTAATTATTGTACTGTATATATCTGAATGTGTATTGCTGCCTTTGTATTTTTTAGTACGCTTCAGTAGAATTACCTTAAAATAAAACATATTTTAGTTTAATCACACTATGTATTTTTTTATTGAAAAAAATTATTGGTAGAATTGGAAGACTGGTATTAGATGTGTCAAACTATGATATATTGCAAAATAATGGTGGGGTATTTTTTTAATAGGTTAGTTTATTAAGCAAAACCTATAACTTTTACAGTTCTAAAAGTATAATGGAGTTTCCGACTCATAGTCCGAATTTGAATAAAATGAATTTTTAATTTAAATCTCGATTCCGGTCAATCGAACTAATAAAGAATATACGACCATTTGCACATATCGATTGGTTATTAGTTGTCCAAAATTTGCGACTCGACTATCATACTTTCACGCTAATGTGGATACTAATATACCTCATAGCATCAATTTTGGCGAAAGCCATAATTCGTGGTGATTAAAGCTTTCATTAAAGCGAAATGTGTCCTATCCTATTAGTAGGCGTCAGTGTTTTTCCTGCTTTTAGTGCGCCTTGATGATAAATGTGAGTGTTTTTAGATGCAGATGGACTAACAGAAGTCAACAATAGAATTCTGTAGTTAGTTCACTTTTAATCCACTTTACCAATTGCGTAAAATTGGTAGATAGTTACACAACATTGTGCGACCTGGTAACGGCGTATCTGGAACGTGTCCAGTAAGAAAGAACATTCCAGAACTCACGAAATGATTGTTTATCGAGTAAATTCAGGGGTATATCACAGGCACCTAGTAGCATTAAAGGTAAATCGAACATAAACTAAGTTCTCAAGGACCTACCCTCTTTTTTATATTTATGTTTCACACGATTTAAGTGACGGCTACAATTGCATAAGTACACGTTTGAACTTCAGTCATTTGTTTGTTCTTTGTGACTGTTTTCGTAAACCGATTGTTTCTAATGCGTTTTAAAAATGAGTGACATTAATTCTTAGCAATGGTGTGCTATCAGGTTTTGCTTCAGACTTGGACACAACGCAACGGATACTTTTGCAAAACTTCAACACGCCTACGGAGACAGTGTTCTTTCAAGAGCTCAGGTTTTTCGGTGGTTTAAGGCATTCTCAGAAGGATGAGAGTCGATTGAAATTGAACCACGCAGCGATGAAAATATCAAGAATCGATGAAAATGTCAATAGAATACGGAATCTTGTGAGTTCAGATCATCGGTTGACGACAAGAATGATCGGGGAAGAGTTAAATTTGAATTACACCATTGTTCATCAGATTTTGACTAACGAATTGGGATGAGAATAATCTGCGCAAGAATGGTTCCAAAAAAACCTTTCGCAGGAACAAGAGGACATCATGAGAGAAAAGTGTCTTTTTTTGATTCGATTGAAAATGATCCCCATTTTATGGAACGTGTCATTACTGGTGATGAGGCTTGGGTGTTTGAGTACGACCCGGAAACCAAGCGCCTAAGCATGGAATGGCATACTTCAAACTCTGCAAGACCTAAAAAAGCAAGAATGAGCAAGTCGAAGATTAAATGCATGCTGATTTGTTTTTTTGATAGCCAGATAATTGTCCACAAAGATTTCGTACCTCCAGGCCAAACAGTAAATCAACACTTTTACAGAGAGGCTCTTGAAAAACTTCGAAAAAGGGAGTGTGAGACCAAACATCAAGAACAACTGTATGTTGCATCACGACAATGCGCCTTGTCACACAGCCATTTCAGTAAACGAGTTTTTAGCCAGTAAAAACATTCCTGTGACTCCTCAGCCTCCTTATTCGCCTAATTTGAGTCCTTGTGACTTTTTTCTCTTCCCGAGATTGAAAAATCACCTCAAGGGTCGTCATTGTGGATCATAGATAATATTCAAACGACTGTAACCGGCCAGCTGAAGGCTATTCCAGTATATGAGTTCCAGCACTGCTATGAGGAATGGAAGAACCGTCTCCAACGCTGTGTGGCTTCCCAATGAAGTTATTATTATAATATTAAGAAATTAATATTATAATTATATTCGAATAAAGCAATTTAAAAAAAAATTGAGTCATTACTTAATTTACACTCCTCGTATATAAAACGTTTTTCCTGTCCCCTCTAAAATTAACTTAAAATGACTTAGGTTTCGCACTTTAATTATCGATATGAACACCCTGTAGACTCGTCGTTATTCCAAAAAACTGTAAATATGGTTTATTACGTATTCGTATTTTTTTTTAATGAAACAACGGTTGTATAGAGCAAATTCACCATGTATAAAATCGGGTAGTGGGGTACCAGGTAGGTATAAGTAGCATTAAGAGTTGAACAACATAATTGATGACATTATTTTCTGTATGTATATTGTAAGCTTTAACTTCCTTTTCACTCACCAAACATTTACGTATACGATTTGCTTAACAAAACCGTTTGCTCACCATTGATCCCGTCGTTTTCATTGTTCCCATTTATAGTCCAGGAGGCAGTGACAATTTTCGGTACTTATTTTCCCAGTCAGCAAACACCGATACAATTATTCGGTTTGTTATTCTAAGCAAAATTCATATATATTAGGGGGGGGGGGGTTCCGATGGGTTGAGGCGGAAAATGCGTTAGAAAGTACAAATATGCTGCACTTTTTTTTCCAGTGATAAAAATAGTTCTATTAGTGAGAGATATATTGAAGTTAAGAAAAAAAATAGTCTGGCTAATCTGTGAGTATGGGTAGTATGTCTGGCAGGTAAAAAATTATAAAAAAAAATCCCTTATTTTCGCAGTCCTAAAAATTTGTCAGATGATAGATTATATTATAATTACAGCTGCAAATATAGTCTGGCTAATGTGGAACACCCCGAAAGCCTTGCCAGACTCGTCCAACGCTTGTCCGGCGCGCTAAATTCGGCATGTTCAATTATACAGGTGATTGTTGTCATCTCTATATGTTTTTACTTTTCATAATTTATGATAAGAAAAGTATTGGTTTAGGGCTAAATTTTACTATTGCTCAAAATAGCATTTCTCGACGTTTTATGACCTCAGGATTTCAAAAAACATGGTTTTAGCGAAATGTCGGTCCGTCCGTCCGTCATCAAAAAACTTTATTCGCGAATAACTTTGTAACTATGAGAGATACGACAAAGTTGTATAGTTGTTTTCTGCAGGACAATTAATTCTCTACAAAATCGATCTCATGACATTTTTGTGTATTTCGTTTAGTTTCTGAGATATAGTGAATGAGCGGGTAGACATTTCGCTAAAACACGAGAAATATCACTTCTAGAGTACAGAATTGTTATTGAGCAGATTGAAAAATATTTATTTATGAAATCATAAAAAAATAAAATTGTACAAAATTTAAAATACTATGGGCCTAGGCAGCTGTTCCCAGGTCAAATCGCATTCCAGCGTCGTGACAATACAAACCTGCCGCTTCCTCTCCTCAATGAACTATCTGAGTTGTGAATCTGGCGAAGCTTTCGTGATTGTAAATAAAAGCCAGACGTGTATTTTCTATGAAATTATAGTATTATTTATCATGTGACAAATTTTCAAATCCGGGAAAATAAGAGCAAAAATTTTGTAATTTTACCGATTTTCAAGATGCCGCCAGACTTATTTGCCAATTTCGTAAATCAGCCAGACTTACTTTTGATTATAGTTTATGAAAGTATCAAATGATACGTTAAATTTCAAGCATGGGAAAATAAGAGTTACGAATTTCAAAAATCGATCAAATTTTTGCATCCGCAAATTTGCAGCTAGACTGACTTTCCTTCACTTGGGATGTGCCAGACTATTATTTCCATTAATAAAATGATTCACTTTAATTAATGTTAAATATTTATGACTGGGAAAATAAGTGGACTTGTCTTTTTTTATCTAGTGAACCCATCCGAAAATTTTAGCCAGACTCACAAATTGTAGTTTTGTGACACCATCCGTACAAGGTATTTCATAATCACCGACTGGGAAAATAAGTGCAAAAAAAATTCACTGCCTCCTGGACTATTAGGCAATATTGTTAGTAGTAGAGCAAATGAAACTGGATGTTATCTTCGCTTATCTCCCGGTTTGACCTATGTGTAGGTCGCCGCGTCCGTACGTTGTCTATTTTTTTTTCTTGGTCAAATCGAGTTATCGCTAAAAGGGAAGAACAATCGTTGTTACACGGTCAAATGCCACTCCGAACCCATTAGGCAAATATTATGCGCGGTTATGCTATGTACTCGTGTCAGTAAGAAACTGGCTGTCGGCTAGATAGGTTCGCGTAGGATTTTTTTTCGCGTTCCGTCTGTAGTCCAGTGAAGGTAGTATCGAACCTGTCCAGTATCCGGCTCTCCTATTGGGATTTCTGGCCGTTGTGTGTGTGGTTGTTTTTTTCTGTCGTTTTGGTTTTCTTCTTTCCCAAATTGTAGTAAGTTTATAGCTAATAAAAATAATTTGGTGTTATCGGTTCCCCTTCCTTCATTTTTTTTTCAAACGTTTCAGTTGTCGAAGCTCTAACTACTCTGTTTTATACAGGGTGTTATTTAAATTTAATATAGTGCTTACTTTAGATTTTATACAGGGTGGGATTCCTGAACCAATTACTAGTCGAAAACTATTGCTTTCAAACGATATTATGTGACAAGAATGAAACAGACAATTTTTGTTTACAGTGGAGTGGTAATTAATACTAATTATTTTAAAAAATATATATTATTCATATTTTCTTTAATCTAGCACTAAGCACTTAGTACTTTCCTTAAGCGTTAGAAATAGCTTCACTACTAGATAAATTAAAAAAATATTTCAAATACAAAAAGTGTATTTCCAAACCGTGATAACTTGTACCAAAAACTGTTTTCGAGAATGTTAGTAGAAATCGAAATAAATAAATAACGAAATAAAAATAAAAAAGGTATATGAAAACAATAAAAAATCATACCTTAAAATAAGTAAATTAAGTAGCACCCTGTATAGTGGTATAAACAAGAATTACATCTGTTTTTTTTTCACTTATCCTTGAAGACACAGTATAGTACTGAAAAAAGTACAAAAATTTGGTCACAAAATTATCCTATATCTTTATTAAACGAAATAAGAGTTAAAAGTACAATTTAGTATTTTGGAAATCCACCGCGTGCAGCAATTATGGCATATGGCTTTAAATTATTATTTCTGAGTGATGAATGTGATGACAGAGGGTGTATGTATCATTCCAAATCTCCAAGTTTTTTTCTTTACTGTATGTTTACTTGAAATATAGAATTTGGGTAGCCCGGTTTCCATTTCAGACCACAAAATGAGCAATAAGGTTAAGGTGGAAGCTTTGAGGTGGCACAGGTAGCGTGTGCCGTCTTTTCCACTACTTCATCAACGAAAACCAGGCTTCCGACAGTACTAAATGTAAGACTAGGTCATCAACGAACCGCCACCTTATTTGATAATTGCTTTCAAGTTTTTCATTTGCAGTTCACTATTTTTCTTTCGCCACTCGCTCGGTACCAACAAAGTTAATTTTTTCCTTCGTCTGAGATTATAATGAACGTCTTCGGTTCCGATGGCAGACGTATTGTGTGGCGAACGAAAAACATTGAACCGCAAATGAAGAAAAGACCAACTGTTAAATACGGTGGTGGTTCGTTGATGAACTGGACTTGTAAATCAAGGAGTGGTGTCGGGAACCTGGTTTTCATTGATGTAATAATAAAAACAGGTACATTTAAAAAATACACAAAAATGTCGCACCAAGCGGCGCAAACTTAGAGCTACAAGGAAACTATTATTTTAAACCTGGCAAAGACCCGAAACATCAATATCATAACAGTCCACTGCAACACCGTATTCCACCTTAAAGCTCCCACGTTAAGGGTGCATTTTCATGCAGTGAAAATGAGGTCACGTGATACGATTTTGAATTTTCCGCCACTTTAAGAATTGTAGGGATAAAACCAAATTTTGTTTAGCTTTTCTCTGCCGGGGTCTACCAGCGTCAACGTAATTCGAACGATCGAAAGAGTATGAAGAAAGTGTCGGTAACACGGCTTCAAAAAAATCCATATCCTCGTCGCAATTTATATAATGGATGGACCCAAAATATTTTCTTTTTATATCGCTTTTGTTTATTATGAATAGCAATATGATTAAGTAAAAAGCGTAGTTATAACCCTATTTCGTCGAGGTCTATTAATTTCCGCTTGCCGGATAATTTTTTTGACACTGATAAATCCACATTTGATAATCATATTTACTAGACATGATTTTCTCTATTAACCCTTTAACGTCACAATGGACATTTTTATGGCCCCTACTTTCGGCTTATTGTATCTCTTATTTTCGACTTGGAAAAAAATCGCGATACAATGAATTTTATAGTTTGAAGGACGCTCTTTCCGATGGTGACCATAAAAAAATAAAAAAACCATTAACATTAAAAAAATGCATTTTTTATGCAAAAAAAAAATGTCACTGGTTGCGATAGTATTTATTGATCCATCAAACCCAAAATGGCGGCCAAAACAATTTTTTTTTTAATCAGGAATTTTTTTTCTCGCAAACCATTAACTTTACGGAAAAAATGATGAGAATAAAAAATGTTTAGAAGTAATCAAAGAATACGTTAAAATTTCAGAATATTTTGTGACATTTTTTGATTTTTTCGAAAATTGGAAAATCAAAAAAATTTAAAATGTCAAAAAAATTCTGAGAAAATTCTAGCGTATTCTTTGATCGATTTTAAGCACTTTTAATTTTTAAATCGATCAAAGAATACGCAAGAATTTTCTCAGAATTCATCTTAAAATTTGTCACAAAAAATTCTGAAAAAAGTTTAACGTATTCTCTGATCATTCTTATCATTTTTTCCGGAAAGTGAATGGTTTGCGAGGAAAAATTCCTGAATATTTCATTTGGATTTGATGGGTCAATAAATAATATTGCAACCAGTGATATTTTAAGATGACATCTTATTTTTTTCAATTTGAGTAAAAAAAATCACTAAAAAATCA
This sequence comes from Aromia moschata, assembly GCA_029963805.1. Lineage (NCBI taxonomy): Eukaryota > Metazoa > Arthropoda > Insecta > Coleoptera > Cerambycidae > Aromia > Aromia moschata. The sequence continues at coordinate 1,156,756 of JAPWTK010000095.1, forward strand.
TGTTTTTTTGCATAAAGATGCAATTTTTTACTATTAATAATTTTATTTTATTTATTTCATGGTCACCATCGGAAAGAGCGTCCTTCATACTATAAAATTTATTGTATCACGATTTTTTTCCAAAGTAGGGGTCATAAAAATGTCCATTGTGACGTTAAAGGGTTAATATACACTACTCAAAACGAAAAAAGGAGCCACTGTTAAAAATGTGGATATTTTTTTACTGGAGTAACTTTTTATTACAATTCTTTTTTATTTAAATACATTGGACTGTTCTCTCAAAATTTAGTACATTTTTTTGTAATCTACTTGTGATGCTTACATGAAAAAAGAAAAAAGCAGAAATGTGCGGTTAAGCTCTTTATTGTTTTAATTAAGTGGCTTCTTTTTCGTTTTGATTAGTGTATTACAAGTATCATATTTATTTTTCACCATTGTATACGTATACCTTTACAATATAGTGGTTATATCGATACATCGACTTTCAATACACGTTTCATTTGTCGCTTAAATTTGACGCTAAACGCTGCAATTTGTCGCTACAATTTGTCGCTACAATTCTTAAAGTAGCGGAAAATTCAAAGTCGTACCACGTGATCTCATTTGTCGCTGAAAACGAGCGACTAGCCAGCGACTGCATGAAAAAAGCACCTTAAGGGGTAACACCACAACAGCCTAAAAAACGCTTTTTTGACGAATTTTTTTCGGATTAAAGGGAAATGTAGTAAGAAAACACGCTTTAAGAGTGTTATTGGTATTGGTCATATATTGAAGTACAAAAATTTTTTTTTCATCCATGAATATTGCAAAATGGCGGCGCTAAAGTTATTCTCCGCAGACACGTTGTCGACGAGGCGCTTCGCGGCACGCAGCAGAACTGGTGCAAATGTTGATTTGAAACAAAAACAAAAAATTCTCTTAATCTACACGTACGCAATTTTAGAAATATTGATTTTTGTGTAATTGGCATGTTTTTGAAAAAAAAGTCAATTTCTCGACGAAAAAAACGGCAATTGTTTGTTTAAAAAATTGTTTCCCTTCATTCCCTTCGGGCCTACACTAACGTACTTTCACTTGAATTTTTTCAAATTGGGTAAACATAGTTTCTAACGAATCTAGTAGTGTACTCGTATTATAGAAGTTAGAAATCAGTAAGTAAGACGTTACGGAGTACCTTTCGAGCAGGTATAGTCCTATTTTTAATTGAAAATGATAAATACGCCTGGGGAACAAAAAAAGCGGTGCAACTTTATGATTCCATGGGCGTGCATATATCTTTTATACATTCGAAAATTGTGAAATAATTTTTTTCATTCAAGTCAATATAGGAGATTAAAATTAGCCTGAATACAAAACTCTTAATATTTGTAATATAATTTGCTGTAAATAATGCTCATTTAGCCAGACAATCTCAAAAAATTGTGTTTTAATAAACCTAGCTGAAATACACGTCACTGGCGTCTTAAACAAGTCAGAATTTCTAATGTCGTAAATCATTTTACCGACGTCGTCAAAATTTTATGGCTCTATTGGATCGTTGGCCGGTGTGTAGTCTAATGGAGCACCGGCCAAGCGATTTCCAGCCAGACAGCGAAGCGTTGCCGGCTCTTCAAAAAGTTTAGTAATATACATAAAGTTGTTTTAATTTATAATTATTTTTTCCAGCAATTTTAAACGCTTTATTTTAATGCTAACTAATAAATTTATATCTATGTATTTTTTTAAAATATTTCCAAACTAGCTTTCTAAGAACGTCACGAACTAACAGTTTACTGAAGTATGAAGTATACTTGTATAGTGAGCTTAACAATTTTAGAAAATATATCTTACAACCTTGCTTTTTTTCTACCTATTTTCAATTTAGAATGGAAATTGTATACCAGGTGACCACGAGATTACTACCCAGGCTCTAGCTGAGGCATGAAAAAAGATTACGATTTCAAATTTTGGAAATGTATATCATTGAATGGGATGCAAAATTTAGTTATAAAAACGACTGATCATCACTTCCTGTTTGACCGGAAATGCCTTGAACTTTGTTATTTTATATGGAACACCCTGTATATTATATATTTTTTTTAATTCTACTGAAAAAACTAAGACTAAAACATGTATCATGTCCTATAACTATCTTTGACAGTTTCCGAGAAAATCGGGTTTAAAGATGTCAGATGTGTCATTTATAAAATTCTTTTGAAAGAAAACAAGTGAAGATAGGGACAAACTCATATGATATCTTTAACTTATTTTAGAAGCACTAAAGTCTCATATCATTAAAATTTCGCACTTCCGGATCAACCGGAAAATACCGGAAGTCATCTTTAGTAGCAATTTACTGCAATAATTTTAATGGAATGCCCTATAACTAATTAGAAATTCGAATTCTACAAACAATTTCGAATCATTCTTATGTACACTTCCCTATACCCAAAGTTCATAGTTTTTGAGATATTAAATGTTTAATGTCAGAATGTCATAGGTATGAACGATGCATAAAGTGCTAAGTGCGAAAGTTTAATGATATCAGGCTTTAGTGCTTCTAAAATAAGTTAAATATATCATATGAGTTTGTCCCTATCTTCACTTGTTTTCTTTCAAGAGAATTTTATAAAATGACACATTTGACATGTTTAAACGCGATTTTTTCGGAAACTGCCAAAGATAGGTATAGGACATGATACATGTTTTAGTCTTGGTTTTTTCAGTAGAATTAAAAAAAGTATAATATACAGGGTATTCCAAATAAAATAATAAAGAATAGGGCATTTCCGGTCAAACAGGAAGTGATGATCAGTCGTTTTTATAACTAAATTTTGCATCCTATTCAATGATATATATTCCCAAAATTTGAAATCGATATCTTTTTTCGTGCCTCAGCTAGAGCCTGGGTAGTAATCTCGTGGTCACCCGGTATATGTAAGTCGCGTTATTAGAGGCGTTCGACATGCTTTGGGAAAAGGGCGAAATTTCAAACAAAAAAAATGTTTTTATGTATAAAACTTTTCGTCTCATATTTTAGAAGATTCAAAGTATGTTTTAAGCCAAAAAACAAAAAATCAATTTTTTGAAAATTCTACAGTGGTGTTACTCCTTAACCTTATTGAACATTTTCTGGTGTGAAGTGGCGCCACGGCCACGCAAAATTTATATTTCAAGTAAACACATGATAAAGAAACAAATTTTGGAGATTTGGAATGATACATCGCCTGCTATCGAATGATTTTATGGCACAATTTTTGTACTTATTTCAGAAAAATACGTTTTATTTTTTCTAATCCTTGTCCAGTGACGTCGTTCATTGACGGGTCACTTTTTACACGTATAAACGTTTTAGTAAACATTGGATTAATTGTAATGGTCTTATAAAACATGTATAAGTATTTGTTTCTAATTATTAGGTCATTGGGTCAAAATCCTATTGATTTTAAATTGTGACACACTTTTTTCCATATTATTTGACTTTTGGCATATACCTGTATTACACATACACTCCGTGAATTATAAACTACATTTTCAAGTAAATTCAATTTAATTTATCTAGAATATTTATAACCAGATAAGCACCTACATATCACACTAAAAGTTTTTAGAGCGCGTCGAGGCCAATTTGATTTTTCAGGCCGGTAGGTTGCTCTGGTTCTAACCGTATTGGTTGTTCATTCCCAGAGTTTTATTTATTTATTTATTTATCTAATAAAATATCCAACGGGTATATAACCCAATTACAGGATAAGTACAGCAGGACAGATAGAATTTCAATATAAAATATAAAAATACAAAAAAAGAAAAATTAAATATATTTATACAGATATTACATATACAGTGGCGGTCACATAATTAGAAACGACATTGTTTTAGCATAACTTATGCACATTATGTCATTTAGTTTTTAACCCGTCCCAACAATTATAAATACAATAAACACGCGTTCTAAAGCCAATTAATTCGTAACTTATTTTGTGCTACATCCGTCTCAGTTCAACTTTTATATTTATAATTGCCATTTACCTACCATTTTTCGAAGGACACATAATTAGAAACGATATAGAAAAATGTTCATTATTCAAGAAACTATGTAACATACATAGTATTTTGTCATTGTATTACATCATAATATTTTGTTGGATAGTCATGGTCGGACATACTGTTTTCCATCGGATCCTAGTGAAAACAGTATGTCCGACGCCCGCCAAAATGTGAATATAATCCGAACTATACAACCATAACATTAAAACACGGAGGCGGAAATGTCGTCATCTGGGGTTGCTTTTCCTGGAAAGGTGTAGGCTCCATACATCGCGTAAAGGGAATCATGGACCAGTATATGTATATTAACATATTGGAAAATATTCTGCAACCATACGCTGGCGAGTTTATGCCTGTTACGTGGAAGCTAGTTCAAGACAATGATCCCAGACGTACTGCGAAATCTGTAAAACAGTGGTTAATTAACAACTCCGTATTTATATTGACTGGCCATCTTGTAGCTCTGACCTCAACCCCATAGAAAATCTATGGGGGTGAAGTAAAACAGCGAGTTTGTCAGCGTCAGTTTAAAAATTTTTATGAATTGTATGAAGCTGTTAGAGAGGCCTGGTACTCGATACCTGTAGAGTTATGTCAAACTTTGATAAGCTCTATGGGTAGGAGATACACAGAAGTAATAAAGAACCATGACTATCCAACAAAATATTAATGTATGTTACATAGATTTTTCTATATCGTTTCTAATTATGTGTCCTTCGAAAAATGGTAGGTAAATGGCAATTATAAATATAAAAGTAGAACTGAGACGGATGGAGCACAAAATAAGTTACGAATTGATTCGCTTTAGAACGCATGTTGTTGGGACGGGTTAAAAACTAAATGACATAATGTGCATAAGTTATGCTAAAACAATGCCGTTTCTAATTATGTGACAGCCACTTTTTTACGAACTAGATCAAGTATGTTTATTATGTATTTCGATGCGCTGAATCCGAATCTGACGTTGATATAGTTCGTCAACCCTCCAAATTTAGAATAAATTGCAAGAAACCGCTGAAAATCGCTAAAAATCGTGAAAATTGAAGTTATGAAAACGAAAAAAAAATTTTCGAACTAGATCATGTATGTTTTTTTGTGTATTTTGATGCGCTGAATCCAAATCACAAGTTGATTTAGCTGATAGACCCTCCAAAATTAGAGTAAATTGCGAATAACCGTTGAAAATTGCTAAAAAAATCGTGAAAAATTGCAATTATGCAAACGAAAAAAAATTTCTTAAACCAAATCAAGTATTTTTCTTATGTATTTTGATTCGCTGAATTCAAATCCGAAGTCGGTTTGGCTTGTACACCAAGCCAACTTGTTGCCAACTTTAAATAAATTGCGAAAAAACGCTAAAAATAGCCAAAAATTCGTAAAAAAACAGTCATGAAGTAGTAGATAATATCAAAAAATAGTATTGTTCTTACTCACAGTAATAAACAAACCATGATTCCTTTCAAATTATACTATAATATCTATAGATTGTAATTAGAATTAAAAAAAACGACCTTCCTTGATTTTACACTGTTCTGCGCTTGTATCGAACTCTTTTTTCTTCGAATGTTCTATGCAGTAGGTTTCTCTTTCGTTTTCTATTTTCTCTCGTTATTTCTCTCTTTTAAGTCCAGCAAAAATCGGACATCATGTTGACATTCCATATTCCTTGATACCAATTCTCCATTTCACTTATGTCTTGATGAAATCGTTCTCCTTATTCTTCACTGTAGTCGATACAAGCGAAGAACAGTGTAAAATCAAGGAAGGTCGTTTTTTAATTTAAATTACAATCTATTGATGTTATAGTATAATTTGAAAGGAATCATGGTTTGTTTATTACTGTGAGTAAGAACAATACTATTTTTTAATATTATCTACTACTTCATGACTATTTTTTACGATTTTGGCTGTTTTTAAAGTTTTTTCGCAATTTATTTAAAGTTGGAGGGTGTACAAGCCAAACCGACTTCGGATTTGAATTCAGCGCATCAAAATACATAAGAAAAATTCTTGATTTAGTTTAACATTTTTTTTTTTCGTTTGCGTAATTGCAATTTTTCACGATTTCTTAGCAATTTTCAGCGGTTATTCGCAATTTACTCTAACTTTGAAGGGTCTACCAGCTAAATCAACTTGTGATTTGGATTCTGTTGCGCCCTTTTGCCCCAAATCAGCGCCTATGGCGCAAGGTGCCCATAAATAACGGCCGTAGCGCATCAAAATACACAAAAAACATACTAGATCTAGTTCGAAAAATTTTTTTCGTTTTCATAATGTTTTCATAAATTTTTACAATTTTTAGCGGTTTTTTGGAATTTACTCTAAATTTGGAGGGTTGACAAGCTAACTCAACTTCAGATTCGGATTCAGTGCATCGAAATACATAATAAACATACTTGATCTAGTTCGTAAAAAAATTATTGCTTGCATAACTGCATTTTTTTGCCATTTTTAGCGATTTTTAGCGTTTTTTTTTTTGTAATTTACTCAAAATTTTGAGGGTGTACGGGTTAAACCGACTTCAAATTCGGATTCAGTGCATCGAAATACATAACCCTAGATGGGTGTGGTCAAAAGTAATGACCATTTTTTTTTTGTGTGCCGGTGATCTAAGGGTTGTATAGTGCTGGCGCTCCCGAACTTTGTCGACGACTACAGATATTAATGTTATGGATAAGTACTAAAATATGTGGAAATTCACTAAGTAAAATTTAAATAAATATTATCTAATATTATTCCACCTTGAGCATTCTGCAAATTGTAGATCGCGTAAATATCTTTATACCGATAAAAAGGTAACGAAAAAAGGGGTTAGTGGGGCAACCCTTTTAAAGTGGGGAGAGCGTGGCTTATTTTACACCAGTAATTACCCAATAACAAGTAATTATATTGTAATTTTTGTCATTTCAATGCTTCAAAAAAAAAAAAAATTAAAAATATTCTTCCATCTTAAGTAAAACGACAAGTCGATACATGGTCTCGATGATAACCGATATGTATGTCTTTGAGTTGTATCATATATTTTACCTCCGTGTAGGGTTACACGCATACAGGTTATTTCATTTTACATTGCAACATGTGTGCAGTTTTGTGGCGCACCACGCTGTCGGTGGCCATTCGAGCACGTAGTTCAATCAACGAGCGAAAGCCCCTATGTAAATTGGTCACTAATTGTTATCAGCAAACAAAAAATATGGTCGTATAGAGAAAAAAATTCTAAAGATAGCGTTTTTTGCGACTCGAGTTTTAATGGCGAACAGAACCAAAAAAAATCGCAAAAGTAAAAAAAGCGGTTTATTGCAAATAAAAAAAAGCTTCAAGTCCTACATAAGAAAGTTAAATTATAAAGTTGTAGGTCTTCAAAATGCGCGTCGAATGAGATGTGAACGAAAAAAATCGGTTCATAAACATTTGAGAAAAATTTAAAAAAAACGTCAAAATTCGCGTTTTCGTATTTTTGCTGTATAAATTCCAATTTTGTTTGAACAGACTTCTTGTTAACTAGAAATACAGCCCATGACAAGCGGAATATGACACTTTTTTCAATAATTCAAAAAAGTTTTATTTTTTCGAGTTATAACGATTTTATAAAAAAAAGTCGTTTTCAAAAATCAGCTTTTACAGAGGCAAACATGATCGTATAGAAACGATCGTGGGCTCATTTTATTCGCGAAGACTTGCACCTTCATGCTATTAAAAAACCAAATTGCTTTTATTTAATTTTTGCATAAAAAAATGCGTTGTAAAATTGTATTGTTTTTTCGAACCGGTTTTTTTCGAATAACTTTTTTTAATTTTTGTTTTACATTTTTGGCCGTTGCATATTTGAAAAGTGCCGTCCAAAACACGCATTTAAAAAAAAATAAGGTCCTACGACTTCAGGGAGCCGAGATAATTATTTTTCTTTTTTTAATTCCTGACAGCGCTGTATACGTCAGATTGACTTCTTTTTTTACACGAAATAGATCTCAAAGACTTTTACTTTCTTAAAAAATATATTTCAAATCATTTCGCATAAATTAAGTTGACATAATTGTTTGCGAAAGTACAGCGCTGGTTGCGGCACGCGCTAGCCAATGCACGGCGACACAGTGGAGGGACACTCCGCTTGGGCGTATCAAAAAATAAACACGATTTCTAATCTATCGCGCTCGCAAAATTATCTTTTCCTCAGCTTAAAAAAAATTATCTCGGCTCTCTGAGGTCGTAGGACCTTCATTTTTTTTTAAATGCGTGTTTTGAATAGCACTTTTCAAATATGCAACGGTCAAAAATGTAAAACCAAAATTAAAAAAGTTATTCGAAAAAAACCGGTTCGAAAAATGATACAATTTTACAACGCATTTTTTTATACAAAAATTAAATAAAAGCGATTTGGGTTTTTAATAGCATTAAAGTACAAGTCTTCGCGAATAAAATGAGCCCACGATCGTTTCTGTACGATCATTTTTGCCTCTGTAAAAGCTGATTTTTGAAAACGTCTTTTTTTTTTATAAAATCGTTATAACTCGAAAAAATAAAACTTTTTGAATTTTTTGAAAAAAGGGTCATTTTCTGCTTGTCTTGGGCTGTGTTTCTAGTTAACAAGAAGTTTGTTCAAACTAAATTGGAATTTATACAGCAAAAATACGAAAACGCGAATTTTGACGTTTTTTTAAATTTTTCTCAACTGTTTGTGAACCGATTTTTTTTGTTCACATCTCATTCGACGCGCATTTTTAAGACCTACAACTTTCTAATTTAACTTTCTTATGTAGGACTTGAAGCTTTTTTTTATTTGCAATAAACCGTTTTTTTGACTTTAGCGATTTTTTTTTAGTTATGTTCGCCATTAAAACTCGAGTCGCAAAAAACGCTATCTTTCTTAGAATTTTATTCTCTATACGACCATATTTTTTGTTTGCTGATAACAATTAGTGACCGGTTTTCTCCCCGTTGATTGGGTTAACGAGCAAATGTAATATACGTGGAGCTTTCGTCGAGGAGTACAAAAGACTTGTGGGCGGTGTTAATTCGTAGTTTCCTTTGAATGTCTCCCCAGAAGCTTTATTTATTTTTATTTTCGTGTCTGCGACCGTTCCTTAATGAATTGCCGTTTCTTTCATTCTCTTTCACCTTTTAACTCTTCGAATCGGATTTGTGTTCGATGTTCGATCGAGGTATTTAAATAGCATGTCGACTAATTGTTCTAAAAGTGACAAGTCAGGTACTTATGCGAAAAATTTACATTGTTCACATCAGCAAATTTTAAATTATAAATTATAGATATAATTTCCATAGTCCCGACCGTGGCCTAAAATTTGGCGTGCGCCTTGTATTGTGATTGTGCGTTGTTGTCAAACCTTAAGTGACGCTTAAAGGAACGCGTGAAGTTACACGTGATCAGAATAGAACAATTTAAATTTAAAATGCCGCAAGTGATTAAATAACACTGCATTTCGTTATTGACAACAGTAGTATACGAGGTGTGTAAAATAAGTAATGATACAGATTTTTCAAGATTGTTTTATTGGAATTACCATTCCGTATTGTGGTCATCAAAATAACTTCCTTGAGAAGCCACACAGCGCTGGAGACGGTTCTTCCATTCCTCGTAGCGGTGCTGGAACTCATATACTGAAATAGCTTTCAGCTGGTCGGTTCCAGCCGTTTGAATGTTTTCTATGGTCTCAAAATGACGTCGCTTGAGGTGATTTTTCAATCGCGGGAAGAGAAAAAAGTCACAAGGTCTCAAGTCAAGCGAATAAGGAGGCTGAGGAGCCACATGCATGTTTTTACTGGTTAAAAACTCGTTTACTGAAATGACTGTGACAAGTCGCATTGTCATGATGCAACATCCAGTTCTTTATGTTTGGTCTCACACGCATGACTCTTTTTCGAAGTCTTTCAAAAATCTCTCTGTAAAAGTGTCGATGTACTGTTTGGCGTGGAGGCACAAACTCTTTGTGGACAATTCTCTAGCTATTAAAAAAGCAAATTAGCATGCATTTGATCTTCGACTTGCTCATTGTTACTTTTTTGGGTCTTGGAGAGCTTGAAGTGTGCCATTTCATGCTTTGGCGCTTGGCTTCCGGGTCGTACTCAAACACACAAGTCTCATCACCAGTGACAATGACACGTTCCATAAACTGGTTATCATTTTCAATCGATTCCAAAAAGTAAAGACACTTTTCTCTCCTGATGTCCTTTTGTTCCTGCGAAAGCTTTCTTGGAACCATTTTTGCGCAGATTTTTCTCATCCCCAATTCGTTAGTCAAAATCTGATGAGCAGTGGTGTGATTCAAATTTAATTCTTCCTCGATCATTCTTGTCGTCAACCGATCCCGTATTCTGTCGACATTTTCATCGGTTCTTGAAGATGAAGGCCTTCCTCTGCGTGGTTGAGAATGCCTGAAACCACCGAAAAACTTGGGCTCTTGTAAAAACACTGTCTCCGTAGGCGCGTTGAAATTTTGCAAAAGTATCCATTGCGCTGTGTCCAAGTCTGAAGCAAAACCTGATAGCACACCGTTGTTCTAAATAGGTTTACGAAAACAGTCACAAAAAACAAACAAATTACTCTGACAAGTTCAAACTTGTACTGCAGGTGTATTACATGTTAACCTACCGCCTTTTCAAGTCCCGTCACCGCAGTGTTGCTAGATCGGGGATGTTGCTACGTTGCCAGTCTCATTACTTAATTTACACACCACGTAGGTGAACAAAATGTAACATTTCTGTAAGCATCACTCAAAACACAAACAAAGACACACTGTTGAATAGTTGTTTATTTATTTAAAAAAGTATGTAAGTGCTTATAAATTCTTTTAAAATGCCAGATTACATTAACCACCACATGTTTATTCGAAAACATGTTTCTTCGATGATATCGTTAACATGGACACTAATGGGGCTTTAAAAAATTAACAATTTTTAACTATTGCCCATAATTACATATTCGTGTTGCTATATGTATATGTAGGTATTGTAAAGTAACTAAAGTTCACGTCATTAACGCAAACCTTTTAGAGTCTGGTCAACAAGGACATACTGGGCATGTGGAAAAAAATGGCAAAGCATGGCAAAGCGTGGCAAAAAAGTCATGCTTGTTATTAAATAACTTTTTAATAACTTTGAATATGAAAAAATGTTCTGAATAAAAGTTTTTCATCGGTTTATTTGCCATGTTTCTGTCAACATGAGATACTTTTGTCTTTTCGCCTTTGGTTGTTATGGAGATCAACTTTATTTTTTTAAATGACAACCCGTAGGTTTTCTCTTTTCTCTCAATATCTGAAAGGGCAGCTTTTTTTCTTTACCATACACTAAAAATTTGATAGGTATGGTTACATAAAGAAACTTTCACACAAAACGTTTAAAGTTCATTTTTGTAAAATAATGTAATTTCTTACTTAATAATTTATTTTTTAAAAATGAAACGACAACACAATATTTAGCGAATGAGGTATTGAAAGTAATCTCCATTTTTCGTTAAGCAGTGTCCAATCCGGTTTCGAAACTCTTCCATAACGTTTACTAGGAACTTTTCAGGAATGGCCCGGATTTAATTTGATATTTTCTGTTTCAAGTCTTTCATGTCATCTGATCGATTGATATAAACTTTACATTTTAAATACCCACACCGAAAAAATCTAAGGGATTTAGATCCGACGAGCCCGCTGGCCATTCAGTTGTACCTCTTCTGCTTATCCAGTTTCCTAGAAATTGTGCAGTTCATACAGAGGACCAAATCTACTCTAGAGTTAGTGTAGGGGTGGGCTGGAGGGATTCTTGAGTTGTCAAAGGGTGAAGGCGAGTTGTGGCACCCCTACCAATTTATTTGGAAGCATTAGGATCAATGGAATCGCCCAGCAGAGGTCAAACCATGCAAAACCCAGCGTAAATGCAGAGGGGTGGTTCACGGGTCTGGAAAAGGGTTGAAGGGATCCAAACGCTCAGGGCTTTTTGGGGAGGTGTTAATGCGTACAAAGATGGAGTTTTTCACTCGAGAGCTTCTTTCTCAGCCCATCTTGCATCCTCTGAATCGTATGAATTCAAATTTCGACATGGGGTTCGTTTTTGGGTGTGGAACCTTTAAGCCATAGCGTAGCTACTTCGGTATATACAACCGCAAGTCTCTAGCCCGAATAGAATGCAAATAACGCTGTTCTAAAAGTTTTACGCTTATTTTGACGACAATTTATTTTTTTGAGAATGATCCACATTAACTTATACAGTTGAATGCAAAATTCAATTACGTTTTAATTGACATAAGGTCTAACATAAGGTCTAACAGTTTTTGCGAAAAAATATATTTAAAAGAAGCAAATAGGCATTGTCAATATTATTTATAGAATTTACTGTCAAAAATGAACACTAAATGTACTAAGAACGTATTTTAAGACGTTACAGGAATTCTTTTAATAGCCAAGTCGAAGGGCTCAGAGTAAACTACCCTTAAGATTTTTTCCCACCCTAATTTTAATATTCGTCAGGTTTTTTTCTTGTGAGCGTTTTTCGATTCCTTAGGCCCTAAATAAGAAAACAGGCGCTCTTAGTTAACATAATTCTTTTCTGGATAACTTGGATCGTTATTTTTCATTTGGCATTTACTTAACCGATCCTAAATACGGCCCTGGAATGCAATAAATAGTATCCTAGTGCACATTTAATCGTTTTTTCTTCTATTTGGTTCATTTATTCATTTCGCATAGATATATGTACGTATGCTGTTTTATGGTCAATTTTTATGTGAGACAAGAGTACGACTATTGCCAACGAGAGAAAGGTGGTTTTACTATTAAATCAGCAGTTTGCAATACCAAGGTGACTTGGGCGTTGTTCGCATTGACCGTCAGGCGAAAGTAGACCCGTCAAATTTTGTCACAGCTCAAGTGAACCTATTTTTGTCTCGTCTATCTCGTGAATGAAGCTGTTAATTGAACAATTATTTCAACAGCAAAAAAGTGAAACAGATTGGAGGTCACAAAAAGCCTTTCCCATTTTCTTATGGATTATGCGACAAACCTCTTAAATTTTATCATACAGTCGACGTCTATTTGTAGGTTCGAAAATAATTTAAAGTGTGTACAAAATATTGCAAAAATTGTAATTTTTGAATTAAAGAATTTAAAGTCTAAGAATAGAAAAATATCGGCGACTTGAATAGACTTATAATTAGATAACGTAATGATATACAAGTATATACGTAAATATGATTTATCAATTTTAGGAACCTTATCTTACATTTATCTCATCCGGTGAGTGAGTATGAGTACCTGCTTGATGCTCAATCATTTTTATGATGTGATTTTTATTAAGCAATCTGTGCGAATATTTTATTGGCATGTTTTATCGTCATCATCATGTGATAAATCGTTTGGGTGATTTTCAGAATTACACGACATAAACACATGCATATATGTATGTACATATATCTAGGAAGTCCTTATCCCATTCGTTATCAATCAAATTATCACCTGCCAGTGTGCTACTACAGGTATTTATACTAATTGCTGAGGCTTTTTATTGGGCAGATTTATTCGTTTATTTATTTCTATACAGTGATTCAGTTGACTACCAATTGTGGGGTGGAATAATTAGGTGTATGAGGTGTGTAAATTAAGTAATGAGAAAGATTTTTTTAAATTTTTTCATTCGAATAGAATTACAAATCAGTATGGTCTCCTTCAAAATAACTTCCTTGGGAAACCACACGGCGCTGGAGAAGGTTCGTCCATTCCTCATAGCAGTGCTGGGACTCATATACTGGAATAGTCTTCAGCTGGGCGGTTAGAGCCGAATATTTTCTATGGTCCCAAAATGACGTCCTTTGAGGTGATTTTTCAATCTCGGGAAGAGAAAAAAAGTCACAAGGACTCAAGTCAGACGAATAAGGAAGCTAAGGAGCCACAGGAATGTTTTTGGCTAAAAACTCGTTTACTGAAATGGCTGTGTGAAAAGGCGCATTGTCGTGGTGCAACATCCAGTTGTTCGTGATGTTTAGTCTCACACGCATGACCCTTTTTCGAAGTTTTTCAAAGTGTTGATTTACTGTTTGGCCTGTACGCACAAACTCTGTGGACAATTCCCTGGCTATCAAAAAGGCAAATCAGCATGCAATTGATCTTCGACTTGCTCATTCTTGCTTTTTTCGGTCTTGGACAAGTGTGCCATTCCATGCTTAGGCGCTTGGTTTCCTGGTCCTATTCAAACACCTATGTCTCATCACCAGTAATGACACGTTCCATAAAGTGGGGATCATTTTCTATCGATTCCAAAAAGTCAAGACACCTTTCTCTCCTGATGTCCTTTTGTTCCTGTGAAAGGTTTTTTGGAATCATTTTGCTCAAATTTTTCTCATCCCCAATTCGTTACTCAAAATCTGATGAACAGTGGTGTGATTCAAATTTAACTCTTCCCCTATCATTCTTGTCGTGAACTGACAACTTGAACACACAAGATCCCGTATTCTATCGACATTTTCATAGGTTCTTGAAGATTGAAGAAGTTCGACTCCTTCCTTCTGAGAATGCCTGAAACTACCGAAAAACCTGGACTCTTGAAAAAACACCGTCTCCGTAGGCGCGTTGAAGTTTTGCAAAAGTATCCGTTGCGCTCTGTCCAAGTCTGAGGCAAAACCTGTTAGCACACCGTTGTTCAAAATTAATGTCATTATTTTTGTCAATTAGTCTCATTTTTAAAACGCACCAGAAAAAAATGGTTTATGAAAACAATCACAAAGAACAAACAAATGACTAACAAGTTCAATTACATGTTAACCTACCGCCCTTCCAAATCCCGTCTCCGCATTGTTGCTAGATTGGGCGCCATGTTGCCTATAGTGCCTCTGTTGTTTCATTACTTAATTTACACACCGTATAATAATTGTGGCATTTATGTATTACCAAATTCTTAAACTGATATAAAAAAAACATGATCACTAGCATTTTTGTATATTGTCTAACAAATTTGTAATTCCCTGCAACGTTCTCGCTTAAAGCCTTTTTTAATCGTAATTAAATCTCGAATCTCACCACAATTTAGTAAGTCGATAAAAATTGGGCATGTGTAGTATAATTAAAAATATACATACGTAAGTCGCAAATCGGCATGTTTGATGTGTATTCACAGAACGCCAACTCTTTAAGAAGTTAGATACGGTATTTCGAGGTTGGGGGGTCAGGGTCGTATTCAGATTATTTTTATGCGAGTAGGAACAATGTTGAACTGTAAAGAGTCATGTTGAAATTGTGTAATATTGAATAATAAAAATGTTAATACAACAATAAATCAAATTTGGCCGAGCAAAAAAGACGTATATCTTAAATTTATAACCTATTTAATTGTCTAGGCTGTTACATTATATGACAGCCATTATTAATTTTACAATGTGCCGGCCACTTGTCAAAAGTTTGACAACAAAGTTTCTCTTTGAGCCTCGAAATAACCGTTATTTCAATATCTCTCGTTCATAGATTACTTTTTTGTATTGGCTCTTTACTTATCACCAGAAAATACGGTCATATAGAACGACTTGAAATTAAAAAATAATTGTCGATACGGCACTGCATTATATACCTACCCAACTCTGTAAATGTCAGGCTCGACAACGTGGACTGCTGCAACCAATGAGGAGCATCATAGCCGCTTGCGTTTCATGATGCTGCTCGACAAATCGAGCAAAAAACGAAGCGGCAAATATTTTCGTATTCAAAAGTATTCCGTTTTCACAAAAAGGAAACGCGAAAAATAGAATCCGGCTTGCCTTTTAAGGACGCACCTTTTTTCTTCGCCGTTCTAAAATTACTCCTTGTTGCAGCCGTGAAAGATGTCCGCCAAGGCTATAAGGGAGGCGAGCGGGAAGAATCTCATCAACAAGCACCTGAGCGGCGACACGGCCGCCGTACAGTGCAGATTCGCCTCCGTCGACCAGGACACGAAGTTCTCCGAACTGGTGGCGAATAACCCGTGGCTGAAGACCGAGAAGCTGGTGGTCAAGCCGGATCAGCTGATCAAAAGGAGGGGGAAATTGGGTGAGTATTGAGCTTGTTTTCTGACCTTGGACCTTGGACGGCAACCGTTGAGCGTCGTCGCCGTAGAATATTAGGTTGTCGAAAAACTCATGACGCATTTTTTGGGTGATTTTTCAAGACTCATTTATTACTAATAGAATAAAATTCAATCAACGAAGTATTGCCCATCTCGATCGATGGTCTTTTGCCATATTTCTGGGAGCTGCATGATTTCGCGCTCGTATAAGGACCGCTCTTTTCCAGCGAAGAACTGGGTGAGATGCTCTTTGATGGCCTCATCAGAATCGAACGATCTACCATTCAAATCGTTCTGCAAGGAACGAAACAAATGGGGCAAGGTCCGGTGAGTAAGGAGGATGAGGCAAGACTTCCCATCCAAGCTGCAGCAACTTCTGGCGAGTCACCAAACTTGGATGGGGTCTCGCGTTGTCGTGGTGTGGTGAAACACTATTGGTGATTGATGAGTTCTGGCCGTTTCTCCGCAAGAGATGTATTCAAATCATCCAGTTGGCGACAGTACACATCGGAATCGATCGTCTGGTTCCGCGGTAGGAGCTTGAAAGACACCACGCCCTTATATTCCCACCATATTGAGAGCATAACTTTTCTCTGGTGAAGATCAGCTTTGGATTGTGTTTGGGCTCACTCAGTTCCACTGCACCACGTCGATTATTGTTGGGAACAATCCATTTTCATCGCCTGTTACCAGGCGCTTCAAAACGGATCGATTTTGTTGCGCTTGAGCTGAGTATCGGCGATATTGATGCGATTGGTGAGATGAATTTCTTTGAGTTCATGAGGACTCCATATATCGAGTTTGCTGATGAATCCCAGCTTCCGTAGATGATCGTGAACGGTGGAATGATGAAGGTTTAGTGTCTCCGCAATGTCACAAGTGGTCGAATGTGGGTCTGCTTCGATCAGTGCATTTATTTGGTCGCCATTAGCCTCCATGGGCTTTCCGGAGCGAGGAGCATCGGTGACATCAAAAGCCACCAGCACGGAATTTTGTGAACCATCTCTGGCACTGACGCTCTTGTAGGGCATTGTTACCGTAAACTTTACGCAATTTTTCATAGGCCTGCCGTGCGTTCTTTGCTTTGCTGAAATAAAAAAGCAAAATATGCCGAAAATGCACAGTTTGATCTCTCATTTTCAACAAATCAAACGACATGACCAAAACGATTACTTTTTTTTTTCGTAAATGAAGGTTGATGTCAAATGATATAGCATTCGAGCCGATCGTGATGGCATTTCTCATGTAAAAAATACATGTAATGCCAGCTATTGGAAAAATACGTTATGAATTTTCCGACAACCTAATATATCGCGAACGAAGTTGTGGCCTTACTTTCCATAAAGCGAGAATGATTACCGCGGTCATTGTCATTCGCTTCGAATCGTTTAGAATTTGCAAAAAAAATGATGTAACCTTCGAATTTTTAACGAAAACTATTAAAAAAACGCGATTTTTTCAAGATTCTTTTTTTTAAATCGCAATTTCAGCTATGTTATCGTCCTTTATACTACTCAAAAACAAATGCAAACGTGCACTCGAGACGTGTACTTGAGGGAAACGCAATGAGAACAATTTAATTTTCTCATTTTTGAGGTTAAAATTACTAGATATGGCAAAATTCAAAGTGTAATATTTCTCGTTTTTTACCAGTTGCGGGATCATTGACGCAAAAGAAGAATTTTGAAAAATTAATAGTACTGTAGGGGTTTTTGGGGTTGCTGATCACGACCCTGATGTCAGAATTTCAAAATTCAAGATGGCGGATCCAATATGGCCACCACCCCGAATCAAATTTCAAATTTTTCGATTATTTTGCCTCAAACTTTGTAAACCAGGGGTTTTCGGGGTCGCTAATCACGATCCCGATATCAGAATTTCAAAATTCAGGATTTCGAAATTTGCTTGTGTGTGCTCTTGACAGTGCACTTGGGCGTTAAAGGGTTAAAGAACGTGTTTAATGGTAGTTTTTTTTTTACATATTCAGTACAAATATATTATTTGGTAGAAATATATTTTTTAAATATTAATCGCTTCCTGTTTTGACGCACATACATACATATGTGAACTGTGAACCGAAGGTAGTTGTTCATTTAATTGTTAATTAGTTTTTTTACTAATATTATCGCTATTTGGTTAATATATTTTTTACACAGTTCGTTTTACGATAATTACCTGGTCTGCCTTGAAAATACTTTGGTGACGTGTAAACGGTGAATAGTCAAAAAATTAAAATTTCCAACCTTTTTTAATCACATATTGTATCCATTTAACTTAAGTCGTGACCTGATAACTTATGTTTATTTGATATTTACGAATATATCCCCAAGTATCATGTCGCATTTGCCCTGATTACTTCAGGTGTTAAAATGCAATTAGCCAAAAAAAAGAAAGGTGATTTAATCGAAATCGCAATCAGAATCGGTGCCGCCACTTTGTTTATTTCCATAAGTTCAGATATTGACAGACAGACCTCAGGATTAAAATAAACAGAAATGAAATTATGTAATAGTATTTTTAAATTGTTTATATCAAGCGAACGATATTATTAAATACAGTATGTTGCATTTAAACTACAGGCTTAAGAAAAGATAAAGTTGTTCAAATTTGATCCTCTAACCACCTCGATAAATAATTTGATATAACTGGAAAACCGTATATTTTAGGTAGGTATAGGGATGCCAAGTATGTCTAGAAAGTGGATGAAAACAGGAAGCGAAATACAGGGTATCCCAGAATGATTTATACGAACCACAAAACGACGTCAATGTGTTGTAGTGCCACCTTTTTTTTAATTACACCGTATATATTTTGTTCTAACTTCCACATATTTTTATTCTCTATCGAACTTTTTTTTTAATTGAATGAGATATTTTAAATTACTTTTTCGGATGTTAATAAATAAAGACATCCAAAAAAACGTCATCAAATCATCCAAAAAAACGTCATCAAAAAACTTTTGACAAGTGACTGTCACAATTGTAAAATAAATAATGGCTGTCATATAAGGTGACAGCTTTGACACTAAGGTTATAAATTGAAGATAAAATAGAAATACGTCTTTTTTTACTCGGCCAACTTTGATTACTTTTTTTTTTGGATGGCTCTATACAGGGTGAGTCACTAGACACCACAATATTATGATTGAGCTCAACATGCCCTATACCAATGTCGCTGGTTTAAGAGATGCAGCGGGTTCAAAGTTTAATTTTATTCTGAAATTTTTCAATAATTGAAATTTTTGATAGTATAAATCTGAAAATTGGTGGTTTTATATTTTTTGATGTGAGAATTACGAATTTTAAGCTTATTTTGACGTTACTTCTAGAGGGTGCTAGTTTCACCATATTATTTTGGTAAATTAAAACATATTTTTTTATCTGTTCTAAAACAAACATGCGTTCTAAAAGAACGCTCAATTCTATAGAGAAAAGGTACTCTTGTTTAGGTCGTCTAAATCTATCGGTTTTTAAGTTATTTGCATTTAAAAGGTTCAATGTATTTTTGTTGATTTAAACTTTGAACACGCTGTATCTCTTAAACCAGCAACATTGGTATAAGGCATGTTGAGCTCAATAAAAATATTTTAATGATATGTAAATTTCACAAATGCTGACACAAGCCTACTTAGAAAAAAATATAGCAATATCAGCGCCTGAAAAAAAAATCAATGTTAAATACTTGTTACTTGTCCTACAGGGTGTTTTTGAAATATGATTAAAATCAATGTTAAAATTCGCTACTATTTTAAATGCAACACCCTGTATCTGTTTACACCAAACAAAAGCTATAAAAAACTTTTTGAAAAAAGTAACTAAACTAGCGAAAACCACATCCTTGTAAGTTCACTCTGTAAGAGATATTTACAGTCAAAATGGGTCAGAATTTTCTAGGACGTCCAAACACAATGTTTTTAAAAATTAAATTACCACCTATTTTGAAAGTAAAGTGTAACAAACTATACATTTTTGGAAAGCGAAAGAATGCAGCTTTTGTTTATACAGGGTGTTGTATTCAATATAGTGACGAATTTCAACGTTGAAATTGACCATATTCTAACACCCTGTAGGACAAGTAGCAAAGTTTTTTACGTATTTCGAATACGTAAAAATACTTTTTTGAAATAGTAAATCGACTGGAGAAAACCTCATCCTTGTAAGTTCACTCCGTCAAAATATATTTACGATCAAAAAGGGTCAGAATTTTCTGGGACATCCAAAACACAATGTTTTTAAAAATCAAAATACTAACCCATTTTGAAAGTAAAGTGTAAACAAATTATACATTTTTGGAAAGCGGAAGATTTCAGCTTTTGTTTGGTGTAAACGGATATATGGCGTGTCAAATAGTAGTGATTTTTAGCGTTGAAGTTGACCATATTTCAAAAACACCCTGAAGGACAAGTAACAAGTTTTTAAAATAGTATGAAAAAAACTTTTAAAACAGTAAATTGACTGGCGAAAACCGCATCTTCTAAGTTCGCTCTGTCCAAAGATATTTACGACCAAAATGGGTCAGAATTCTCTGGAACACCCGGTATACCCGGAAGTCTCAGAAAGTGGTCATTATTTTAGATGTGTCGTGACATGACGCGACGTTTTAGACGTATCCCAGAAAACCTTCAGATAGAAAATTCTGCCTCATATTATTTGTAGTTCTCCCAAAACGTTTAAGCCACTCACTGTGAAGCACCCTGTATGTCTGATGAATGAGTGATGAATACTTAATGAATCTCAAAATACCTGTAATCATTAGTAAATCTCTGTTCATAACAGTTACGCGAAATATACAAACTAA
This sequence comes from Aromia moschata, assembly GCA_029963805.1. Lineage (NCBI taxonomy): Eukaryota > Metazoa > Arthropoda > Insecta > Coleoptera > Cerambycidae > Aromia > Aromia moschata. Next base: position 1,177,609 of record JAPWTK010000095.1, read on the forward strand.
AATTAAAACCAAGTCAAAATTTGACTCCTACGAGAATAAATATCTGGAAATATGCCGACCTTCTTTTGTTGGTCTGAAAACTGGATTCTCAGACAAAGAAACTCTTGTTCTTATAAGTTTCTATTCTTCATATTTCGGTTGTTAAAAAAATACTTGCAGAAAGGCGAACAACAGAAAAATTATGAATTTAATAGATCCAATTTTATCCAATATGTATCCAATGGATGAAGATAAAAAAAAGAACCGTCCTGTTGTTTTCTAATCTATTACGGAAAAAGTCAAATTCGAGGCACCGGTTTTTAGATTTCCTGGAAATATCAGACCATTCTATTGTTCTGAAAACGTCAACGTCATACCCGTGAGGTACATTTATCTTTTCACTGTTTTCATATCCTAATTGATTAAAAATATGTTGATTACAGAAAGGTAAATCAAACCATTGTACAGATTTTTAATTTAGAAGAAAAAACTTATTTCTGGAACAATGGCTTGTCATTAGCACTGGGCAATCTTATTCGAGCCAAAACTGGTTCATATTTTTTTAACGAACATTCGTATTGTTAGTCAACAGTCAACGAACTTTGGCCATTCATAATACTTACTTGCTATTTTTGCTCACCCTCGTTATCGGCTCAGCTACGATATCCATCTCGTAAGGAAACTGTACACCTGGGCGAACACACTTTGCACGCACACTAATGAGAGGCTAATCAGCCACTTTGATCATGTGTGTTTTATAGACTGCACGCTATACTAACAATAAGTCCGCCTGTATTTTTGTTGGTTAAACAATATTTTGGGTATGTGTACCAGGTTCAATGCCAAGTGTTGGAACGTCACTCGTGTACAAGTGTAGACGAAATTAAAATCGGACAGGGTGTGTAAACAGAGCTGTTACGGATCATTTTAACGAAAAATTTGAATAATGGTGTAAAAAACTTTTCAAAGAAACACACAAAAAAAAACTTGTATACTCATTATTTTAAATTTAATATATTAATTTTTTTTAAACAAGCTTTTATTTAAATGCTCTAAAAAGAAGAAAATAAACTTTAAATTGAATCAAACCCATCAATTTATTACATTACACAATTTATATGATATAAAAGCTTGTCACGAGTTTTACTTGTGTAGATGTATTTACCTATTTTATAAAATACATACTTTTTTTCTTAGATTTTCTTGTCAAGATCAAGTTACATAATTATTACATTCTTCATTGCTATTATTACATTCTACATTTATCTACACAAGTAAATCTCGTGACAATCTTTTATATCATATAAATTGTGTAATGTAATCAATTGATGGGTTTGATTCAATTTAAAGTTTATTTTCTTCTTTTTTAGATAAATTAAAGCTTGTAGTTTCATTTAAATAAAAGCTTGTTTAAAAAAAAATATTATTAATTTATTTTTTATTTTTTTAGTTATCGTCGTGTTTTTGTATCTAAATGTTTCTCAACCTGTTCATACTATCCCTAACCTATGCCAAGTTATAACTCATTAAAATTGGTATGGTGGCCATCTTGTTTTTCGCCATTTTGAATTTTTTTTACTTAACTTTTTTAGTTAAGACAGGACCCCGCTAAGTCTTACTGTTTAGCCGGACAGTAGTACATCATCTCCTCGAAGGGTTGAACGCAGACTTCAGTTTATTCGTATTCTTCTTTCATTTGATACCCACATTATGGGAGTGTTTAAAAACAACTAGTCCGCCATCTTGGGCGGTCCGCCATATTGGATTTAGAGTGGTCATTTTATTTTTCGTATTCTTCTCAGCAAACCCTTTCATTTGATACCTATATCATGGGAGTACATAAAAAATAACTAGTCCGCCATCTTGGACTGTCCGCCATATTGGATTTAGAGTAGTCATTTTGTTATTTTTTTCGTATCGTCAGCAAACCCTTTCATTTGAAACCCATATCATGGGAGTGCACAAAAAATAACTAGTCTGCCATCTTGGGCGGTCCGCCATATTAGATTTAGAGTAAATTAATTTTATTTTCTTATTTCTTCTCAGCAAACCCTTTCATTTGATACCCATATCATGGGAGTGCGCAAAAAAATAACTATTCCGCCGTCTTAGACCTTCCGCCATTTTGAATTGAGAATGACATAACTTAGCTAACCATGCATTGTCATCCAAACTAAACGTGTATGCAAAATTTCATCTCAATCGGTTGAGGATAACTACTTTAAAATTCAGTTGCAAGATTTGACCCGAACATACATATAAACAAACAAACATACTCTATTTCCATTCTAAATTGAAAATAGATAGAAAAAAGCAAGGTTGTCAGATATATTTTCTAAAATTGCTAAGTCTTACTATACAAGTATACTTCATACTTCAGTAAACTGTTAGTTTGTGACGTTCTTAGAAAGCTAGTTTGGAAATATTAAAAAAAAAATACATAGATATAAATTTATTAGTTAGCATTAAAATAAAGCGTTTAAAATTGCTGGAAAAAATAATTATAAATTCAAACAACTTTATGTATATTACTATACTTAAGAAAATTTTGAAGAGCCGGCAACGGCGGCTCAGGCGGCTGACGGCACAGAGCAAACCACCGGTGGTAACACCGGTCAACGAGATTATTAGACTACTTTGCATTTAATACATTGCTAATACTTCTTCGGTCCACTGTGTCATTAAATTTTTACGACGTCGTTAAAATTATTTACGATTTTAGGCACTCAACTTATTTAAGACGCCAGTGACGTGTATTGTCTGGCTAAATGAGCATTATTTACAGCAAATTATATTACAAATATTAAGAGTTTTGTATGCTAATTTTAATCTCCTATATTGATTTGAATGAAAAAAAGTTGCACCGCTTTTTTTGTTCCCCAGGCGAATTTATAATTTTCAATTAAAATTAGAAGGACTATACATTGCAAGTTAAATAAAAGCTTGTAAAAAGGATAAGAACATATTTAAAAAAAAATATTTAAAAAAACTTGCTTTCGAAAAAATGTACTTGCTAACTTTGATATGCACTAAAAATATGTGCGTGAAGTTAACAAAACAACGAGGAATCGAATCGATCAGCGTCTGATCTTATAATTTACCGTTAATTAGTCGCTAATTTGTTGTGAAAAAAAAATACCGCATTTTATTTTTTTAAAATCATTGGTGTTTTGCTAACTTTATAAAAAGTTGACGTGACACTGCGGGCAATTGTTATTAAAAATGTTTTTTTAGCAACAATTGTCTTGCTGAGAATTTGTCGCAACAAAATATAAAATTCTCGAGTTGCGATAGTGACAAATTCCCACAGGCCACAAAAAAGTCTACCGGGAAAAAAGTGGAACCTACCCCTCGGGTGAGGGTGTCCCCCCACAGGGGAACACAGGCAAATCGAAAATACAGATTTATAAGAAACTTGGTGAGTTTTTAGATTGATTCACTCCACAATTATTGAAAACATATATCCGCAATGTGTGGGAATTTTTTTATTATTGAGATATCGTAAAAAAAAAAGTTAAGTGGTCGGTTCTGCCTCTACTTACCTGCAGATACTTAAAATTTAGTTTCCAAATAAAAAGTAAACAATGCTGGGAAAGAGGCATCATATTTTTGTTAGCGTAGATTTTTGTGAAGTATGTGAACGGGCAAGTGAATTGTTTAAAATCATTGCAGTGCCATTTATGCCTTAAACAACAAAACATTGTATATAATGTAAAAACAGATTTATGCATACATTTTCATGAAACTGAAACAAAGTTATTTTTTAATGGAACACCCTGTATAATATTACATACATATTCTGGTTCCTCGAATTTTTCCCTTTTTAAAAATATATGATGTCTATGTTTGCTTTAGCAAGTCGCAACATATTTCATTTGAAAGTATTAATAAAATGGTAGTTAGCGACACAGATTTTATTTTACAAAAATAATAACAATCATAAATTTGAAGTTTAAACACATTTTAAGACAAATTTAAACAGAATTTTAAGTAAATACCAAATCTAATTTCTCAAAGAGCATAAATAAAAATAATCACAAACTCGACGTAGGTACCGTCACTACAGATGGATTTCCTCGCCTATTTCAATTTTACGTATAGTATGCAATGGATTCAAGAATGTGCTTGCAATTGTTCGGATATATCACAAAAAAATAAAAATTTTGCAGGAGTTAGGTCTGCACTGTTCGGCGGCCACTTAATTGTTCCACGTTTTCAATCCAGGTTTCATATTTTTCATTTAAAAAAAATCTTACTAAGCCAACATTATGGGGTAGTGCCCCATCTTGCTGAAAATCAATTTCTTGCGCTTCATTTAAAGGTAATTCATCGATTAAATATTCAATGTCGTTTTGTCAAGGTGAAGATCACGGTCAACAAACGTTTAAAAAAATCGGACCCAAAATTGTATCCCACCCCACATGTTTACAGATCGGCTGCCAGTATGTTTCACTTCAAAACTTTTCGGGATTGTGAGGGAATGTAGTAATTAATGTTTTTACTATTTCCTATTTGGATCCGTCTCTAATTTTGCTAACATAGTTCTGCTGAATGTCAAACCTTAGCTTGGGTTAAATGTTGGACCCTTGTCGGCTTAAAAGGATGAAACCTGTATTTTTTTCAAAGTTCTGTATGCTTTTGCGACACTCAGCAAAATTTTGACACTATCTCTTATTGAATTCTAATTCAGCCAAATTTGACAAGTTGACAATAATATTGCGAGGTATCCGAACAATTGCAAGCGCATTCTTGAATCCCTTGCATACTATACGATAAATTGAAATAGGCCTTTTTTTCTTATTTTTTGTCACATCATATGACAGCCATTGTTTATTTTACAAATTGTGACAGTCACTTGTCAAAAGTGTCAAACTTTTGACAAGTACCGAAATAACCGAAAAGCTTAGACATGACCGCTATTTCCATCTCTCTCGTTCATAGCCAGAGTTGATGACGTTTTTTTGGATGTCTATATTTAAAAATATACAGAGTAAAATAGTTTGAAAATACCCTCAATTGCATACGAGTTAGCCATGATGTAATCGAGTATCCTATGGAAAACAATGAACAAAAGCTATTTATATATACGTTTTATTAAAGATTTGTAACATTATATTTTTTAATAAAAAAAATATTTTACAACAGTAACAAAAATCTAAATCGGTTTTGATTGCATTGTTTTACAAAATGAAACGATAATAACTATACTAGGTAACTAATTTTAAAAACACAAATACTGTTGACATAACTAAATGTTTAGTAGATTAAAAAATAGTTCTCAATATGCATTCCTCCTATTTCTAAGCATGTTTCTAGCCTTTTTCTAACCCCTCGTTGACGCCTTTATCAGCATATCTCTTGATATATTTTCGCAAGCACTACGAATATTTTATCTTTTAAATGTTCTAAATTTCTAGTGGGTGTTTTATACACTTCATTTTTTAAGGTTCCTCAGAGAAAAAAATCAAGCGGTGTTAGGTCTGGTGATTTGGGAGGCCATTCTATAGGCCCATTTATTCCAATCCATTTATCCGGATATACATCATTTAAATATTGTTGCACTTGTCGAGCTCTATGCGGTGGAGCACCATCGTGCTGAAACCGCATATTTAATCTTAATTGTAACGGCACATTTTCAAGAAGTTGGGGCAGCTCATCACGTAAAAACCGTAAATAATTATTAGTATCCAAAATGTGATCATATAAGTAGGGGCCAATTAAATGCCCAATTATTCCACACCACACATTTATTCCGTAATGTCCCTGATTTTGTATAGGATTAACATAGTATGGATTTTCAGTAGCCCAATCATGTTCGTTTCTGCGATTTGGTTTGCCATTACTATAAAACGACTTCCGTCGCTCCAAAGAATATGTTGAAACAATCTGTTATCTATGTCTAAAGTAACCATCATTTCAGTTATGTAATTAAGTCTTCTTTCAATACGTCTTTGTGATAAATATTCTAGATTATGTAATTTAAAATTATGATATCCATTGGACTTTAAAATTCTTTGAATAGAACTTCGCGCTATATCAAGTTCAACTACTGCCTGTCGTATTGAATTTCTAGGATTATTTTCAAAATACTCTAAAACCCCAGCTTCATTTATATTTTCCTTTTCGCGATGAAAATGCATTTTCATTACCTCGCAAAATTCTTTCTAACCTAGCAAAAATCTTTGCATTTGGAGCACGACGTTCGGGATCTCTCGATAGATGTCGACGGCTCTTCTCGGATTTTTTTGAGATTCACCATAGATTAAAATCATGTCATCATCAAATACTTTTTCATTGTTTGTAAACATTTCGGCGCTATTTAAATTAATTCACACCCGTAAACTATTTGACACAAACAATATATTCACTAAACAAACTCATGTCAACAGTCCTAGTTCATTGTTTTCCATAGGCCACTCGATTACATCATGGCTAACTCGTATGCAATTGACGGTATTTTCAAAATATTTTACCCTGTATATTTTTAAATATAAAAGATACGAAAAAAACTTTTTTTGATAAAAAATGTTCAGAAAAAATAGCACTTTCCAGATAGTACAAAAAAGTGTATGTTCCTGGGAAAAATTTTCTGATCAAGTCAGTTTCGCCATTTTCTAGATTCAGAAAAAAAAACAATTTTCTGGCGTAAAATGCACCTTACTGCACCACAAATCAAACCACGTAACCGGTTTTGTGATAACTTTTTTCATTCTCTAGATATAGTCCCGAGACATCAACTTTGGGACACCCTGTACATAATATGTATATATTTTTTAACGTACAATACGATATATAAAACTGCTACATAAATGTTTTCGCAATAATTTTACATGAATGTTATCAGTAGTTATACACATAAAATGTTAAAAAACCAAACTTATGATGATAAATAAAAGTATAAATAATATGATATTTTTGCAAGTACAAGGTTAAACTGTGTATATTATTCGAATTAATTTATAGTCAGTAATGGAATAATTAGTTTTAGGATGTCGCTAACGATAAATGTTATTCTAAAAATGTAGCATGTAATAAATATTGTTTTGTTGTTACATAATTCTTTTATAATTTCTTTATTATCAGCGCATAAATATGCTCTGAATGCGTAAAATTAAAATGTTTTGGATAGAGATCGACCGATATAACGATACTGATATCGATATATCGGCCACATCGGCCCTCATATCGATTGTCGGTATCGACCAATATACCCAAAGTATATCAGCTCTTTTGCTGATATATATATATATTTTATTTGAAAAAAAAAGGGTTATAAATCTGTTAAAACGCCTTGCAAACAACTAACAATTTTTAATAGAAATACAAACGCAAACAGAAATAAATTCTCTAACTACATAAAAAAGGAATCAAAGACAAAATTATGAAATATTCAGCTGCATCTGACTTCACTCTATTCATATTTACAGAGGCCATTATTAGCTATGCATTGTTGTCACAATTAAATATATGTTAAATTTAATTACATTGGCCGATAGACCGATATATGTATATCGGTATCGGTTAAAAAAGTCATATCGTAAATTTTCAGCTGCATATGCATTATTACCTAGTAGCGACCCGCCCCGGTTTCGCACGGTTTACGACATCACATTAGAAACCTCTAAAATTATCAGTGTTTCTCTACTATATTATGCATGTATTATACATATAAACCTTCCTCTTGAATCACTCTATCTATTAAAAAAAAACGCATCAAAATCCGTTGCGTAGTTTTAAAGATCTAAGCATACATAGGTAGGGACAGACAGCGGGAAGCGACTTTGTTTTATATTATGTTATGATTATGATTATGATGATGCATTGTCGTCACAATTAAATATGTAAAATTTGATTACATTGGCCGATAGACCCATATATGTATATCGGTATCGGTTAAAAAAGTCATATCGGTCGGATTCTAGTTTTGGACATGTTAAAGAAATACGCTTCAATTAAATATTGATTTGACATATACAGTAAGCCGCGAAAGTATTCGTACAACCATTTTTTGAAGGTTTAAATTCTGATAATTTTTGTAGTAGAGTATTGATTTTTTTTTTGCATTTGATCGGATTACAGCTTGTGAAATTCTGCGTCTAATAAGCCCATGTTGAAGGTGATATGTCGATCGTGTGAAAATACATCACTAAAAAAGTAAAATTGCTATTATAATGTCCTTGCAGCTATCAAATGCGCTTCCATGGCTTTTGCCTTATCCAGTCCCCCAACCGCTACGCTAGCTATGTTCTGTCTAACATCCATTGTTTCGTCATTACTAAGCCATATACGTTTCTCGTGAAGTTTCGAGACGATATTTTTTTATGTCCTCACACAGTGGTGCTATGTATAATCGTCTAAGAGTTGTTTCTGCAGGCAAACTAACTTGTATAGGAGTATGTGGCACCATATAACTTAAATTAGTAATGTAAGTGAAGATTTAAGTTAAGGAAACACATGTCACAGAACTTATTTATTGGTCAAAAAAATAGCAGTATATATAAAATTTTAACTTAAATGAGATGTAACATTGTAAATAACAAAAAAAATTATCTTTTGTTTGTAAATGATTAGTACTTAGTAGTGTATCCCTTGTTTTTTAACACTGCTTGACACCGTGATGGCATAGAGTTAGACGCTGACACCTCTCTAAGGGAATAGACGACCAAGCAGTTTGGAGGACATCCCGTAACTGAGCAATGTTTGACTTGACTCAGAGGCATCTCATTGTCCGCATAGGGCAGCATAATGTCTCGTAAAATTTGTAAATACACGTCCTGTATTTACAAATGAAGTATTTACAACACGAGGCAGACCTATATAACTCTAGTTAGATAGACTTCCTGTGAATTTCTAGGAGCGCTGCTATTATTTTGCACACGTCTGTACATGTCCCACGCGTTACAATCTTTTATCCGGCCCCAGTACATTTCCTCCTTGTTTCAGGTCTCATTGCCGTAAACAAGAATCTCGACGACGTGCAGAAATGGATAGCGGAACGCATGAACAAGGACCAGAAGATCGGCGCCGCCACGGGGAAGCTGAGGAACTTCATCATAGAGCCCTTCGTCCCCCACAGAGATACCGAGGAAACCTACGTGTGCATATACTCGCACCGCTTCGCCGACACCATCCTCTTCTACCACCAGGGCGGCGTGGACGTGGGGGACGTCGACAGCAAGGCCGTCAGGCTGGACGTGCCTGTGGGCGAGACGGTCGACGAGACAGCCATAACGAACGCCCTGCTGAAGGAGGTGCCCGCCGCCAAGAGGGGCATGATCGCGAAGTTCGTCCACAGGCTGTACAAGATCTACGTCGACCTGTACTTCACCTACCTCGAAATCAACCCGTTGGTGGTGACCGACAAGGAGATCTTCGTCCTGGACTTGGCGGCCAAGCTGGACGCCACCGCCGACTTCATCTGTAAGCCGCAGTGGGGTGAAATCGATTATCCCCCGCCCTTCGGAAGGGACGCTTATCCAGGTAGGAATGATCCGCGATAATTTGGTTTTGACACTTCCGGGAGTAAAGGACTATTTTAGTCCAGCATTTTATGGAGTGAAATAGCATTTTAAAACCAAGGGAACGCATTTTTTTAATCCTCCTAACAGTGGCGACTAATGCTAAAAAATGTAGCGGTTGCAAATAGATACTTATGAGAAATATGAAATGTCTTCATGGTATTCACTGTTGCTTTTTCCAAATGGTCTTTAAGAGCAACCTCCAATTCAGCACTAAAATTAATTAAACGGCGAAAAACTCCGGAATTAGAGGAAGACGTGGACTCATCACGTCATTCCTCTCAATGCAAGTCGAAACGCACTGTTAAAACGCACATAATTAATTATAATACGTAAAATTTAATGTTCATACATCACTTTTTCATTATGCAATTCAATTTTTCTTCAATATATAGTATATAATATAAACGTCACTGATATTACAACAAAAAATATAATTAAACAATGCTATTAAATTATAATTAAATTCAACAATTTGTGTGATTTAATGATAATTATTTATTTAATAAATAAATAATAATAAGTCATGGGAAACAACTGTTGACTCTTTTATTATTCACCTCGACAACCAAATTGTTTCTTGTGTTCAGAGGAGGCCTATATAGCAGATTTGGATTCTAAATCTGGAGCTAGCTTGAAATTGACGATTTTAAATAAATCCGGGAGGATATGGACTATGGTAGCTGGAGGTGGGGCGTCTGTCATTTACAGCGATACAATTTGCGATTTAGGAGGTGCCAAAGAGTTGGCAAACTATGGAGAATATTCAGGTAAATAAAATAAATGTAAATAATGAAATTTATATGATATCGCGATTTTACAGAGATAAAGATTTGAAGTGAATAATTAACAATGCACACCGATAAAAACCCTTACTAAAGACCACAACTACATGAACTGAAAAATAATTGGCGGCGGCAGTTATTAGTTAGCAAAAAAAGAGGAACCCTGCGTTTATGGCTGTGACGTCACAAACATCTTCACAATGCACTTTGGTGATTCATGTAGTGTGGTCTTTTTAACCAATATATAATTTTTGTGTACCATAAATTTTATTTTTAATCGTTGCTTTGTATTACATTTGCGTTTTGAAAAAAAATTAAGTGTCGTTTCAAAATTTCCACAGGGGCCCCGTCCGAGCAGCAAACCTACGAATACGCCAAAACGATTCTGTCGCTAATGACACAGGAGAAGCACCCCGATGGGAAGGTGCTGATAATTGGCGGCGGCATCGCCAATTTCACCAACGTCGCCGCTACGTTCAGGGGAATCATCACCGCTTTGGTGGAGTTCCAAGGAAAACTGATCGAACACAAGATTTCAATCTTTGTGAGGAGAGCCGGTCCGAACTACCAGCAGGGTTTGAGGAGGATGAGAGAGGTCGGACAAACATTGTGTGAGTTGTGACTTTAATCGTTTTGGTTTTGGGAAATAAACAAATTTAAGCTACTGACTTGTATTTTACTTATTAATTATTTATATTTTGTTTTACCCTTATATTTTGTGTTTCAGCAATCCCGCTGTACGTATTCGGTCCAGAAACTCACATGACTTCCATCGTTGGGATGGCCTTGGGCAGGCGTCCCATCCCCCAAGAGAACAATGTGGAGACGGCCACGGCGAATTTTGCCCTGCCGACGGGCGAGAAGGAGCCCAACAAGCAGAAATTGTCGGCCCTGAATAAGGAAGCTCCGAAGACGCCTGTAGTTTGTAACAGAAACGCCAAAGTACGTGAATTTAGGTTAGAGTTGGGTTGCGAATTTAGTTTTATTTTAGTTTTATTTGCAAGATTTTCATCAGTCTCAGTCTCTATTCTTTAAATTTGCGGGGAGTGTCAAAACTGAGATTGTGTGTGACTTAGATTAGAATGCTAATTTTTTTCGACAATTTTCTCTTAAGAAATTGTATCTGAAAGAAAAGGTTAGTTGGGTTATGGTATATACAGTGTTTCCCAATAAGTATGTACCAGGATTTTTGGTTTTAGTTTTTTTTTTGTTTCAAATTTTGAAATCTTTATCTGAACCTTATGCTGATCTTGGGCTTAAGTGAGGATTTCTTATCATGCCTTGATTCGTGTTTATAACTGCTGTATTTATTACATGATAATTTTTTATGATAGCAATCTCTTTTAAAACTGTTTTCCTAAGATAACGTTATACAATTAAACTTAGCGTTAAAGTACGAGATCATTTTCTCCGGGACTTAAAAAGATGGCTTGCATGTCGTAACTGCACTAATTAAAGAGGAAAACGTGGAGTAAAAAAATATTTTCAACTCGTTTGCAGAGAGAAGGTGCTTCGCCGGTCCTACTAATTAGGGGGGAGGGGGGCCGGGGGCGGCGCGCTACAAAAAAAGTCTTCTAAAATGTTCAAAGTAACCGATCGCATCGATTTTTGCCGCCGAAAACTCGAATCTGCTTTTAGATGGACGTTCGAAGTCGGGGCAAAAAAGGCGAAAATCCTGAAACACGACCTGCTTCTCTCGCGAGTATCGAAACGAAACCCGACAGTCGCCATCCACGTAAAATAGAAGTTCCGCTCGTTCTTTCGATACCTAGTTCGGTCCTCCACGCGCCCCATTAAGCGCGGGGCGAACGTTCGAAAAGGGGCGAAAAGTCACGTTCGTCACGCGGTTTAACACCGTTGTCGTGGGTGACAGCGAATTTCGGCGATGATATTAGCGAAACCCGGCGTCCCAACCCGGAATTTCGGCTCGCGTAGCGGAAAACGATATTTTTAATACGGCAAGTAGAAAGGGGAGCAACCCCTCCAAAAATTTGGAAAAATACCGTAAACGAGACGCCGTCGAAAAAAACTGGATCGAAACAGAGCCGCGGCCGCTATCCGTCGCCTTCCGAAGAACCGGCTGTTTTCCGGTTTCGGTTCCGGACGGAACGTCTTGCATCTCTCTCTAGAGCTATCGAAATGTACCCCCCCACCGGTGCTGCCCTAGCAGATTTTTTTTAAGTCTTCCAAGGAAAAAGGCTCATTGAACATTCTTGTCTTCTCAATTTATAAAATCTCGTCAGTAACAACACAATTATTTCATTTCAACACAATTATTTTGACATTCCCTGTAAAACCTTGCCTGACATAAAAAGCCTTACAGTTGTTTTTATTGGTGGTTTGGTCTACTCTTTCTTTGTGTTTTTAACAATTTTTTTTAGATTGCTGATTATATATTTTTTATTGCTCTAAGGAAACTCCCAGGAAGTACCATTAATTTATATAAGGGTTATTAAACCATTTTTTTATTGAAAAAAAAACTGGATTAAAAAGTAGAAGAGGAAATTTGGATGGAAAAATTTTCATGGAATTTTTATGGAAATAAGAAAAGAGTTTTACATTTTACTTCATGTTATCACCAGACTTTGGATAAACGTGGTTTTAACTTTGAACGGCTCTTATGAATGGATTGCTTCATTCTTAATTTCCAAGCGTCGCGTGCGCAGTTGGTCCTGGGATATTCGTTTTGTTCATGGGATATTTGCACTGGTACGATAAACAAAGACCAAATACAGTAAAACTTCGTTAAGACGCTCTTCAAGGGACCGGCGCAAAAATAGGAAGCGTCTCATCCGGGAAAGTAAAAAACCGGCATTAGGTGGCAGAAAAACGATTTTTATGTTCGTGACAGGGATGTCTTTTGGATGTGCAGGGCAGTTGTCAATAGAAAGAATAACTTTTCTTTTCTGCTTACCGAAAATGGCATCCAACTGCTGAATACAGTTTTTAAACAGATCTATCATCCAAGAACGAGCTTGAGATAGATAATCACATGGTAGCGACCGTACATTTTTGAAACAACAAGGAGACCGACTCTTTCCAATCACGACCAACTTTATCTTATGAGTGCCAGTAGCATTTGTACAAGCCAGAACTGTGAAACGTTCTTTGCTCCTTTTTCCACCATGGCATGTTTCATTTTTAAAAACAAAGGACCTATCAGGCATGAGTTTAAAAAAAAGTCCGAATTCGTTTGCATTGTAGACATCTTCAGGCGCGTAGTTTTGCAATAATAAAGGCAACACATTATTTTTCCATGAAGGCTAACACCTATATTCACTGAGTTATTATACTCACCCATTGACTGTCTAACACCTAGACCCATTCACCTTCTATCTGCGGCGAAAAAAGAGCGTCTTATCCAACAAAACAGAGCGTCTTACCGAGTACTATTGTACTGTATTAGCATAGGAAAATTCAAGGGACCGACGAAAAAGAGCGTAAGTTTTACTGTATTATCAACAAAGTACAGGGTGACTTTTTCGTCAGACAATTATTATTTAAACGAAAATTGCACTGTATTCAAATATATTAAGGTTTTTGAACAAACGATTTCTTTTAACTACATATACTCAAATGTACTAAAAAATTGTCACCAATAAAACATAAGGTTTACATCCAATATTCATGGCTAAAACCACGAATGTCCTAAGCCTGGTTATCACATCTCTCAGATCTCAACCAGATTCGTTAAATATTTAACAAATTCAAAAAATTTTTTATCAGAGCAAACAAAAATAAGATATATTTTTAGTTTGTCTAAAATTTCTGGTTTTATTATTTTTGGACTTGGATATATTGAATTTTTTTGATAAAGATAAATTTAATTTTTACCTTCACAGTTTTGCAATTAATTTCTAATATGTTAGTAGTATTATTGAAATAACTTTAACTATAACTTGTTAGATCTGTCCAAAAGCAACTTTAGGTTTTGCCTTTGCATCTAAAACAAAATAAACCCCAGTATTAAAAAAAACTAATAACTATCTAATAAAACTAATAGCAATATATCAGTGGGTGGTGGAATTTGAAATTCTTGTATTATGAAAAAAATGTATATTTCACAAATGTCTTTCGAACCCTTTTCAAAATATGGCGAGGGGTATTTTTTGAACTTTCATTTGACACTTTTTTTCTATTATAACGTTCTAGTTAGGTTGAAGAAATGCCCCTTAAAATATCAGTGTGGGTCCCATGCTTCCTTACGAAAATACAGGAGTTCCAGCAGCCACCATTGTAATATACATACATAGAAAAGTTCTTTTATTAAGGGGCTATACCAGTGTGAACGCTCAGTTTATGTAATTATTGGGAATTTTTTTAAAGAATGAATATGATATTGTATTAGCAACTTTTACACACTGTGTCCTCCCAGTCTAAAAGCTACTAATCCACGAATAAAATTTTCCACTGACACCCATATTTGCCTGTAAATGGACTGTATAAGATAATTTTTTTCGCACAAAAATAATGAAATGCGAACGACTTATATGGTTTTTACGGAAAGGCAAATAAAGTTCCTCCAGTGCTGCAGTGAATCCGGTCTGTGGAGTGCCCGAAATAAATAAAATAAAAACAAAAATGACATTGAACTAGAAGGTATTCTCCATACAATAACGTAGAATTTTTGAAAAATATTAAAATCTGACAGTGGAGTTTTGAAAAAAATATTTTTTTTGCCTCAAAAATGGTTCTCCGATGCCAAATTTTTATCCAATCAAAAATTTCCTACGTCATTGTAGAATAAATATATTTGAGCACTCAGTTCAAATTTCGAGTCAGTTGGATAATAATTACTCTTTGAAATTAAACTGTAGTAAATTAGACAAATACCGTTTTGAAAAAAACGCACTAAAAGTTTTACCTATCGATTTCTGCATGATGAAATGATATTGTGCTATACCTGGCCCATACAATGATAATCTGCTATACCTGGCCCATACAATGGATCATCCTCTTCCTCAAAAAATGCCTGCTGAGCCGCTAAAGCTAAGTACGTTTCCGCTAAAGTAAGAGCACTGCTAAAAGTAAGAGCGTTTCTGACCTGTGAGCGGTTGCTCTTTAGAAGACTGACTTTCTAAAAATATTTGAGATACGACCTTGAAATTTTAACAGGATATTCTTGGAGGTATAAATTTTCAAAAGTGTCACACAGGTATACTTAGTCCCTTAATATTCACAATCAAATTCAAAGGATAGGATAAAAGCTTTTTTTTTTTGTATGCGGGAACCATAAAATTTGAAACGGTTTTTGGTCTTAGTACCGTTTATGTTGCCTACATTAGCATTTTGATACTTGAATGAAATGGAACTTGATGTCACATACTCTTGATAATGAAGTAATTATGGTATTTGCTGGTATATAAAAAACTTTAAAATCCAAAGAAGTTGTTAAAGAACGCTTTTATTTCTTGAACTTGAAATCACTAACAAATTTTCAACTAACTTTCCTGTATTGAATTAACGTAATTAAAATTTGCTTTTCCTTGATGGAAACGGCAGTGGAAAGATGAAAAAACAAAACCAGTGCAAGAATATAACCATGGAGAGATTATCATTTTTTTAAGATATATTTTTAACAGCTAAATCCTGTTTTTTTTTTTGAGTTACTAAGTATATACCTATACTACAAACAATTACTCTCACATGGATATTGTTGAAATTGTTTCTGATTCATAATTTTTTTTTAAATTCAAACTGTGTAACCACCACTGCAATGCAGCATTGTACTTTTAATAAAAATGTCACCTTGATGTGTCTAATAACTATAAAAGATATCAGTTTGTGTAAAATCTTAACTTTGGAAATGGTTTCTGTTGAATCAAAAAAACAGTGAAAAAAATCTAATACTAACCTAAGCAAAGCTTTGTATAAACATGATTATCCTCATTCTCTTTTCTGCAATTCCACGATTAATATTTTTAGACCAGTTGGGTTTTCCCATTTAATTATAATATTAAATAAATTATAATTAATACTGGGAATGTTAACACAATTTTTGTTGTTGCAAAGAGGTAATACATTAAATATCAATATATCTTCTTTCTAAAAATGACCGAACGTAAATTCGATTCAATAACACTGGTTTTATTTTTATTTCTTTCTATAGGTCTCCATTGAAAGACATTGATAAATCATTTTTTTAAAGGAACTTAGACCAAACCCAGTAGAAATAACGCTTATACTTCAGCCACAGGTAATCACCATTAGTATGTACTTATTATTTCATAGCTTTACGAGGTAACATTTTCTGATATCTTCGTTTCATTTTAAAGAAGCTACACGGCAATAGGGAACCAACTAGAAATGTATTATTAGATATTATTTTGTTGTGAGAATTGTTCTTAATTGATAAAGTGAAGGTTTAAAGAATAACTAACCTGGTATATCAGAATAAATATGATTTATCAGAATTTACTCTTAAAGTCAGTCTAATGGTTTGCCTATTGCTTTGTAGATTCAATCCAATGGAAGCCAAAAGCCTGGGATTATACAATTATTACTATAAGACAAAGCACGCACGTAATTTTAGAAGCAATTTTTTTAATTTTAGAAGCACCTTCCTATGTCACTAAGCTTAATTTGTAGCAAATTGTGCTACAGTAGTTTACACACTTTTACCCAGTACGCTTTTTTCAAGATTTTCACAAAATATGGGTGTTTTATGTATTTTGCTAGCCAATATTTATATTTTTCTGTCCTGTTCAAGTAAATGCTTATATATCACGCTTTAGTATGCTAATGCATTTATAGTTTTATATTACAGAGAGGGTTGCATCATTTTTCTTCATTACATTCAATCCATTTTGACCTATAATATAATATCTCTCAAATATATTAAACCAAGTGTGTTAGTAGACATTCTCACACCTCAAAGTGTTATTCTTGCCTTTGCGTAAATTCAACTTAATAGTAAACATTAACTTTTTTCTCACAGCTATTATTGTAATAAGCATTTGTTATGTTCAAGCAGTCTTATGCATAAAGCACATAAAATGTCTATAGTTTAAAACAGAAAATCCAAATTCTTGATGCTAATTTTTTATTTGGTTAAAAGTCGTGAAGAGTGTACAAGTAATCCTCATAATATGGCCCATTCCTTATGATGGAAAAATAATATTTTAATTCCCTGTGAAACAAATATTATTCCAGCATATATTCTTGTGATCCCAAACTGATTAAAAGCTTTCTTTTAAATTGCCAAAGTAAATTACTTTGCTGTAATGTTACCAATTTCATTTTTTTTTTAATAGTGATACTAAATAAGTATTTGGAAAATAAAAAAACGTACAGTAATAAATAATGTTTTATGTAATTTGATAGTAAAGATTCTGAGGATTTGGAAATTGACAGACAGTTTACAGGGTAACTATAAAATCCATAAATCATAAAAAAGTGTGAAAACCTTTAAAATTCTCTCACTACTCAAGTGAAGAAGGGGGTTGTATTTCAAGAAAACCAGTTAACTGGAAAAGTAAATAAGTAGTAAATATAAAATGCATACGTTTTTCTCCCAATTTTTCAGTGGGTGTTACTTTGCTACAGGTATTCTATTATAATAATAAACAAATATAATATATTATGCAAAAAAAAAGGCAAAAGCTACTAAACTGTAATTTATTTCTGTCAATTTTTGTTTCTTTTCTGTACGAGATCCAACCGTGTGATTTCTCATAAAAAATAGAATGTAATGTGTATTATACCTGTAGGTCATATATACACTGTTTAACCAAAGAGTCAGGAGTGTCTCATTTATTCCGGCCGCAAGACCAATAATAAATGAAATATTTCTCTTAATTATTTCGAAAATGTATCTTCTTCGTTTTATAGGCATGATTCGAGACCTCGAAAAAAATTTCGGTAATAATTCAAGTATTGGGGAGGTTATGAGTGATATTTGTTCAGCTAGAAAGTCGGATGAAGCGTTGAAACGTTGGGAAAAATCAAGAATAATAAACATAGAGGTACAAAAAATCGCGGCTGGGCGAGAGAGAATTTTTATTCTAACTTTTTTTCTGAATGATGGTTTGGCAGAAAAATGAAAAAGAAACTGATAATTAAAGACATATTTCATTTATCACGGGTACTTGCAGCCGAAACAAATGGGCCACCCTTGAGTCTTTGATTAAATATATTCACCACATTTAATTCCCGAGACATTCTATTTCATTATGAAGACAGTAATCATGCGGTGGGGTTTTGGACTATTACAGATATTACTAATAGCCAGCGAAAAGACAATGAAAAGAAGTAACATTTATATCAATTGCCATGCGCTCATATTTTATTGCACATGATCCAACTGTGGCGATACTTCTCCCATTTTTCGTTCTTCACATATATTTTAGCAAGAGGTCACACTGCATACACACCATTATTGTTTATAAATCAATGTAGTTTGGACATATAGTATATAATAACAACATTAAATAGTTTTTTTTTTTTAGTTGTACTTTTCAGAACAAGTCAAACAACAATTTAGATTTGGGACATTATTGTATCACATAAATATTGACATGGCTACCTTACCATATACAGTATTAAAATTTCTACATCTTTAAACAACAAAGCCCACCCTCCCATAAAGCCCACCTGTGCATCCGCAAGCCCAATCCGCGCTCAGGCGGTCGGCAGCGGACCATTTGCGTAGCCCATTCCACACCGTCTTCCTTTCCATACCAAATATTCAGCTGCATCCCTAAGTCAACATAATCTGCCATCAGTTGTTGTGTAAGGTAATTGGATGTAGAATTGTTAGTGAGAATCTTTACAGTTCATATTCTTGCGCTATCTGACCAATAATAAGTTTCACCGATCTGTCATTGGAAGATCATTCAATCTAGGCATCGAAACATCAAAGTGCCATTAACGACTTCTTATTATTCTCTGTTCGCTATCAATACTTTAATTAATACGAGTTTAGTACCAATTTTAACAATACGAGTCGATTTAAATTCTATACTTTCCGTGTCACTCTCAGGGCGATGCGAAATCATCTCCAATGTTCACCACTACGACGAAGTCGATTATCTGGGGCATGCAGAATCGCGCGATTCAGAGCATGCTGGACTTCGACTTTGTCTGCTGCAGGAATGAACCCAGTGTTGTAGCCATAATATATCCGTTCACCGGCGACCACAAGCAGAAATTCTACTGGGGCCACAAGGAGATTCTAATCCCCGTGTACAAGCAGATGAAAGACGCCATGACGAAGCACCCGTCCGCCGACGTCCTCGTAAACTTTGCCTCGTTGCGTTCGGCATATCAGAGCACCGTCGAGACGTTGGACTTCCCACAGATCAGGACCATAGCGATCATAGCCGAGGGTATCCCCGAGAATCAGACCAGGAAGCTGATCAAGTTGGCGAACCAGAAGAATGTGGCGATAATCGGGCCCGCGACAGTGGGAGGAGTAAAGCCGGGGTGCTTTAAGATCGGTAATACTGGCGGCATGATGGACAACATTCTGCATTCGAAGCTGTACAGGCCTGGAAGCGTGGCGTACGTTTCGAGGTCTGGAGGCATGTCCAACGAATTGAACAACATTATTTCCAAGGCTACGGATGGAGTGTACGAAGGGGTAGCAATTGGCGGGGATAGGTACCCTGGAACGACGTTTATGGATCACATAATGAGGTATTATGAACACAGATTTGTAGTTATTGAAAATCAGTAAAACAGCTGTTTGGAGATGTTAAAATACTACTTTTTTTTATTCTTTGCGCCACCTTTTTGGCACCCAGCGTCACCTTATTGGCACCTGGCGCCACCTTTTTAGCATTCGGTGCCAGGTTTTTAGCTAAAAGTCCACAACATTCAAAATACTTAAGAAAAATTAAAAGTCATTAACTTTGATTCTAAACACTGGATGTTGGCTCTAGTCATTTAACATGAATTACAAATATGTGGTTTTTGCAACGTATAACTGATTTTTAAAGCATTTTTACCAATTTTTCTATGCTTTTCTTTTTATTTGGAATACTGTGTCTATTAGGTATTTTTGATTTAGGTACATTTGACTTACTACAGATAGCCAAAGTTCTATTGGGTGCCAAACGAGTAGCACCCATAGGGGAAAATATGTATTTTAAAATCTCTATTTTGTTAAAACAGTTTTCTGATATGTGATGAGCTGATGAGTGATGATAAAATTTATCATCACTCATCAGCTCATTTGTTTTAACATCAATTAATGCTGTTAAAACAGTTTTTTTGTGATGGTGGGAAAAATTACCCTCAATTATCAGACTTTTTCAATATTAATGGAGTCTGCTTTAGAGTATCTACTGATAATTATAAAGTTAATTTGGTTCTAAATATATTATAAAGTTAATTTGGTTCTAAAACTATCTTCTTACTTTTTTTAGGGTTAGGGTAACTTAATATCTATATACAAACACTTTCTATTGCGTTTTAATTATGTATAAAAATATTCACCTTGAGAAATATTGCGGTGTTAATAAAAACCTTTGTTATTATAATATTTTAGGTACCAAGCAGATGATAATATTAAAATGATAGTCTTGTTGGGGGAAGTTGGAGGCACAGAAGAGTACGACGTCTGCAAAGCACTACAGACGAAGAAAATCACGAAACCTCTTATTGCATGGTGCATAGGTAAGTGTTATTATTATTTTTATCATGTTATTTATGTGCAAAGCACTTTCAAGTTTGTTATGAATTTAATACATGTCTTATAAAATTTTACAGGCACCTGCGCTGGAATGTTTACATCTGAGGTTCAGTTTGGACACGCCGGTTCCTGCGCGAACACAAATAAAGAGACAGCAACAGCTAAAAATGAAGCACTTAAGTCGGCAGGAGCCCATGTACCTGATTCATTTGATTCTCTAGGTAAGTAGTGGTATATGTATAAGATTAAATTATTAATTATAAAGGTTAAAAAAATAGTAGGTGCTACTGTAATATTTGATTAACCCTTTCGGGACGGCAACGGTTTTAGCGCACCGTGCTGCACAGACGGCAGCGGACGGTGCCGTAGTTATCTGCGTGCGTAGATATCCGGTTCACGGCTACACAGCACTAAAACTTTTTGCGGGATTCGTCCGTTTCCCGATGCGAAAGGGTTAACAAGATAAATTAACCATAAAAGTAATATAATAGTCTTTGTTTCCTCTGGTTTGCAGGAGATGTGATACAAAATGTTTACGAGCATCTCGTTAAGCAGGGATACATCGTACCAGCGCCAGAAGTACCACCGCCAACTGTGCCGATGGACTACAATTGGGCCCGTGAATTGGGACTTATACGAAAACCTGCTAGCTTTATGACGTCTATATGTGACGAACGAGGCCAAGAATTAATTTATGCAGGTAAATATTTTCCTTTTTTGCTACGAGAAAGTTTTTTATTTTTCATGAGAAAGTCTAATATGAAGAGAACCAGGAATTTTTTCACATTCACATTTGTTTATTTTGATACAGGATTTTCTAGATATCTGTATTTTTTTTATGTACAGGGTGCTTTCAAATTTCATGAAAAAAATAGTATGTTATATTTTCGCGCATTTTGTGGGACAAAGTGCCTGCCCCCACATGAAATAGCCTGAAATGAATAGTCTGTCAATTCCGAGTTACTGTGAACATCTATATCTCTCCTATTTGCAATGTTTTGATTGTTTTCATCCAAGCTAGTTTTTTTTTATAAGTGACATAAAATTATAATTATTCACAACACAGTATAACATATATACATTACACTACCGCAACAACAACAATGGAAGCCGAAGTCGGATGAATGCAGTTATCACATCTATTTTGCTTGTAAATATTATGTAATGACAACTAAACTGTACAAAAAACACACTATATTTATTATGAGGGTAAAACATCAAATAACTAGAAATTTGTATGCACAGTTGTTTTTGCATCTCGTTGTATTTAGACAATGGGCTAATCGTAACTTCCCGTCGTTGTGCCTTAGTATGGCGCATTGTTTTAATAGAGTTTGCACTGTGTAATTCAGACTTCGCTGAGAGCTTGTTTAGGTCCCTTTTTGATACGGTGGTGTTTTTGTGGGATTTTTTATATCTACGAGAAATTTAAGGTTTACTGTACTAAAGCTGTTTAATTTTGAGTACGTGCCATTTTAATGCTAACAAAAATATTCTCCGCAGGTATGCCGATTTCTGACGTCTTACAAAAGAACGTCGGCATCGGTGGCGTTATATCCCTCCTCTGGTTCCAAAGGTGCCTGCCGCCGTACTGCTGCAAATTCTTCGAGATGTGCCTCATGGTTACTGCCGACCCACGGCCCCGCAGTCTCGGGTGCCCACAATACGATAGTGTGCGCCCGCGCCGGCAAAGATCTAGTATCCAGTTTGGTATCGGGTCTCTTAACTATCGGCGACAGATTCGGAGGGGCTCTGGACGGAGCCGCGAAGATGTTCAGCGAGGCGTACGACAAAGGTAGGTGGATAAAATAATATCACCACATAAGAAAACTATCAAAACAAATGGAAACTTTAGGTTGCTACTCTAAAAAAATCCAAATTGACGTTCATTTTGTTGTCAACTTTATCATCGCTCTGTATAAACAAAACGCAGGCCTCATGTAGGAATTTCTTCCAGGTATGCACCCGACAGAGTTCGTGAACCACATGCGCAACAAGGGCCAGCTCATCATGGGCATAGGCCACAGGGTGAAGTCGATAAATAACCCCGATCAGCGAGTGAGCATCGTGAAGGAGTTCGTGATTGCCAACTTCCCAGCGACTCCCCTCCTTCTGTACGCCCTCGAAGTGGAGAAAATCACCACCAGCAAAAAACCTAACCTCATTCTCAACGTGGACGGCGTCATCGCGTGCGCGTTCGTCGACATGCTGAAGAACTGCGGCAGCTTCACCAGCGAAGAGGCGCAGGAGTACATCAGTATCGGCGCCATTAATTCCCTGTTCGTGCTGGGCAGGTCGATAGGCTTCATCGGGCACTACATGGACCAGAAGAGGCTGAAGCAGGGACTGTACAGACACCCGTGGGATGATATCTCGTACGTTTTACCCGAGCAATACAACAACGATAACTGAAGTGTATTTTTATACATGGTAGAACAAAAATCGGCGACGTACAGCAAATATTGTTTCAGTAGATACAATATTTTGTGTAGGTAACGATATATTTTTCTTTTCTGTTAGAGACTTATTAATAACTTGGAAGCACATTTTTTCAAATTTTTAAGTTCAGGTGTGACATTTAATGGGTACTTCACATTTCACGTTAAATAAGATAAAATTGTAGTTCACCTGTTCTGCGGCACATAGAAAGTGATATGAAAAAGGCATTTGAAAAATTGACTGATTTTTTTGCGCATTTGATTTGATATTCATTATCATGTATAATTTGGGTGCTGTTTTGTTTTTATTTCTAAAGCTGGTTGAATATTTTGTTCCATTATTTATTAATCTGAAATGGATGTTTATATTTTTATATTTATATTTTTTAGTATGAATGATGTTTAGCTGTTACACTGAAAAATGGCTAGTTTGAAAAAAAGATAAATGTTCTATGTATGTACAGTTTCTGTAATTACGTTTTATGTATTTTATCACTTAATAAATGGAATTATTGAAGATTTTTCGTTAGTGTTGTTATTCATTTTATGAAAAAGTTTATTGAACTAGAAAAACGCAGGCTAGGCAAGTGTATATACTATGTTTCATTCTCAAGAAGAGAGAATTCTTAAAACCAAATTTGGGAACAGGATAGCATAACACCGAAGAGGTGAGGCACTGATGCTCCTGATAATTCTATAAATACTTCCTCACATTTCTATCACTGGCGTATTCGCCAAAATTTACAAAATTACAATTTTTGACAGTCTCAAATTTGGCGAATGCGCCACCATTTTTCAGGCACTTGAAAACTTCAAAACGTCATCATCCATAAAATAAAATTTGGGAACAGGAAAGCATAACACCGAAGAGGTGTGGCACTGTGCTCCTGATAAT
Organism: Aromia moschata; assembly: GCA_029963805.1. Classification (NCBI taxonomy): domain Eukaryota; kingdom Metazoa; phylum Arthropoda; class Insecta; order Coleoptera; family Cerambycidae; genus Aromia; species Aromia moschata. The sequence goes on from JAPWTK010000095.1 coordinate 1,201,857, forward strand.
TCTATAAATACTTCCTCACAATTCTGCAATCCTAATACGATGACTTGAAAATAAAAATCACGATATTAAGTATTCGGAATCCATTTCTCCGACGTATCGGTAAATCACTGGCGCATTCGCCAAAATTCACAAAATCCCTATTTTTGACAGTCTCAAATTTGGCGAATGCGCTAGTATTTTTCAAGACACTTGAAAACTTCAAAACGTCATCTATAAAATAAAATTTGGGAACAGGAAAGCATAACACCGAAAGAGGTGTGTCACTGTGCTCCTGATAATTCTATGAATACCTCCTCACATTTCTGCAATCCTAATACGATGACTTGAAAATAAAAATCACGATATTAAGTATTCGGAATCCATTTCTCCGACGTATCGATAAATCACTGGCGCATTCGCCAAAATTCACAAAATCCCTATTTTTGACAGTCTCAAATTTGGCGAATGCGCTAGTATTTTTCAAGACACTTGAAAACTTCAAAACGTCATCTATAAAATAAAATTTGGGAACAGGAAAGCATAACACCGAAGAGGTGTGTCACTGTGCTCCTGATAATTCTATGAATACCTCCTCACATTTCTGCAATCCTAATACGATGACTTGTAAATAAAAATCACGATATTAAGTATTCGGAAATCCATTTCTCCGACGTATCGATAAATCACTGGCGCATTCGCCAAAATTCACAAAATCCCTATTTTTGACAGTCTCAAATTTGGCGAATGCGCCACCATTTTTCAAGGCACTTGAAAACTTCAAAACGTCATCCATAAAATAAAATTTGGGAACAGGAAAGCATAACACCGAAGAGGTGTGTCACTGTGCTCCTGATAAATCTATAAATACCTTCTCATATTTATGCACTCCTAATACCATTACTTGAAAATTCAATTCACGATATTAAGTTTGCGAAAATGCATTTCTCAAACGTTCTGTTAAATCACTGGCGCATTCGCCAAAATTGACAAAACTCCAATTTTTGACGGTCTCAAATTTGGCGAATGCGCCAGTATTTTACAAGGCACTAGAAAACCTAAAAATGTGATACTTAAAATAAAATTTGGGAACAGGAAAGCATAACACCGAAGAGGTGTGTCATTGTGCTCCTGATAATTCTAAAAATACCGCCTCACATTTCTGCACTCCTAATACGATGACTTAAAAATAAAAATCACGATATTAAGTTTCTGGAAATCCGTTTTTCAGACGTATCGCCAAATCACTAGCGCATTCGCCAAAATTCGCAAAATTCCAATTTTTGACAGTCTCAAATTTGGCGAATGCGCCAGTATTTTCCAAGGCACTTGAAAACCTCAAAATGTGATACGTAAAATAAAATTTGGGAACAGGAAAACATTACACCGAAGAGGAGTGTCACTGTGCTCTTCATAATTCTATAAATACCTCCTCACATTTCTGCACTCCCAATACATTCACTTGAATATACTAATCACGATATTAAGTTTTCGGAAATCCATTTCCTCTACGTATCGATAAATCACTGGCGCAGTCGCCAAAATTGACAAAATTCCAATTTTGACAGTCTCAAATTTGGCGAATGCGCCAGTATTTTTCAAGGCACTTGAAAACCTCAAAATGTGATATGTAAAATAAAATTTGTTAACGGGAAAGCATGACTCCGAAGAGGTGTAGCACTGTGCTCCTGATAATTCTATAAATACTTCCTCACATTTCTGCACTCCTAATACAATTACTTGAAAATACAAATCACGATATTAAGTTTTCGGAAATCCATTTCTCCGACGTATCGTTAAATCACTGGCGCATTCGCCAAAATTCACAAAATCCCTATTTTTGACAGTCTCAAATTTGGCGAATGCGCCAGTATTTTTCAAGGCACTTGAAAACCTCAAAATGTGATAGGAAAAATAAAATTTGGGAACAGGAAAGCATAACACCGAAGAGGAGTGTCACTGTGCTCTGATACTTCACTGTGTCCTGATACTTCTATAAATACCTCCTCACATTTCTGCAATCCTAATACGATGACTTGAAAATAAAAAATCACGAAATTCAGTTTTCGGTAATCCATTTCTCCGACGTGTCGTTAAATCACTGGCGCATTCGCCAAAATTCATAATATCCCTATTTTTGACAGTCTCAAATTTGACGAATGCGCCAGTATTTTCCAAGGCACTTGAAAACCTCAAAATGTGATACGTAAAATAAAATTTGGGAACAGGAAAACATTACACCGAAGAGGAGTGTCACTGTGCTCTTCATAATTCTATAAATACCTCCTCACATTTCTGCACTCCCAATACAATCACTTGAATATACTAATCACGATATTAAGTTTTCGGAAATCCATTTCCTCTACGTATCGATAAATCACTGGCGCAGTCGCCAAAATTGACAAAATTCCAATTTTTGACAGTCTCAAATTTGGCGAATGCGCCAGTATTTTTCAAGGCACTTGAAAACCTCAAAATGTGATATGTAAAATAAAATTTGTTAACGGGAAAGCATGACACCGAAGAGGTGTAGCACTGTGCTCCTGATAATTCTATAAATACTTCCTCACATTTCTGCACTCCTAATACAATTACTTGAAAATACAAATCACGATATTAAGTTTTCGGATATCCATTTCTCCGACGTATCGTTAAATCACTGGCGCATTTGTCAAAATTCACAAAATCCCTATTTTTGACAGTCTCAAATTTGGCGAATGCGCCAGTATTTTTCAAGGCACTTGAAAACCTCAAAATGTGATACGAAAAATAAAATTTGGGAACAGGAAAGCATAACACCGAAGAGGAGTGTCACTGTGCTCCTGATACTTCACTGTGTCCTGATACTTCTATAAATACCTCCTCACATTTCTGCAATCCTAATACGATGACTTGAAAATAAAAATCACGAAATTCAGTTTTCTGTAATCCATTTCTCCGACGTGTCGTTAAATCACTGGCGCATTCGCCAAAATTCATAATATCCCTATTTTTGACAGTCTCAAATTTGACGAATGCGCCAGTATTTTCCAAGGCACTTGAAAACCTCAAAATGTGATACGTAAAAAAAATTTGGGAACAGGAAAACATTACACCGAAGAGGAGTGTCACTGTGCTCTTCATAATTCTATAAATACCTCCTCACATTTCTGCACTCCCAATACAATCACTTGAATATACTAATCACGATATTAAGTTTTCGGAAATCCATTTCCTCTACGTATCGATAAATCACTGGCGCAGTCGCCAAAATTGACAAAATTCCAATTTTTGACAGTCTCAAATTTGGCGAATGCGCCAGTATTTTTCAAGGCACTTGAAAACCTCAAAATGTGATATGTAAAATAAAATTTGTTAACGGGAAAGCATGACACCGAAGAGGTGTAGCACTGTGCTCCTGATAATTCTATAAATACTTCCTCACATTTCTGCACTCCTAATACAATTACTTGAAAATACAAATCACGATATTAAGTTTTCGGATATCCATTTCTCCGACGTATCGTTAAATCACTGGCGCATTCGTCAAAATTCACAAAATCCCTATTTTTTGACAGTCTCAAATTTGGCGAATGCGCCAGTATTTTTCAAGGCACTTGAAAACCTCAAAATGTGATACGAAAAATAAAATTTGGGAACAGGAAAGCATAACACCGAAGAGGAGTGTCACTGTGCTCCTGATACTTCACTGTGTCCTGATACTTCTATAAATACCTCCTCACATTTCTGCAATCCTAATACGATGACTTGAAAATAAAAATCACGAAATTCAGTTTTCTGTAATCCATTTCTCCGACGTGTCGTTAAATCACTGGCGCATTCGCCAAAATTCATAATATCCCTATTTTTGACAGTCTCAAATTTGACGAATGCGCCAGTATTTTCCAAGGCACTTGAAAACCTCAAAATGTGATACGTAAAATAAAATTTGGGAACAGGAAAACATTACACCGAAGAGGAGTGTCACTGTGCTCTTCATAATTCTATAAATACCTCCTCACATTTCTGCACTCCCAATACAATCACTTGAATATACTAATCACGATATTAAGTTTTCGGAAATCCATTTCCTCTACGTATCGATAAATCACTGGCGCAGTCGCCAAAATTGACAAAATTCCAATTTTTGACAGTCTCAAATTTGGCGAATGCGCCAGTATTTTCAAGGCACTTGAAAACCTCAAAATGTGATATGTAAAATAAAATTTGTTAACGGGAAAGCATGACACCGAAGAGGTGTAGCACTGTGCTCCTGATAATTCTATAAATACTTCCTCACATTTCTGCACTCCTAATACAATTACTTGAAAATACAAATCACGATATTAAGTTTTCGGATATCCATTTCTCCGACGTATCGTTAAATCACTGGCGCATTCGTCAAAATTCACAAAATCCCTATTTTTGACAGTCTCAAATTTGGCGAATGCGCCAGTATTTTTCAAGGCACTTGAAAACCTCAAAATGTGATACGAAAAATAAAATTTGGGAACAGGAAAGCATAACACCGAAGAGGAGTGTCACTGTGCTCCTGATACTTCACTGTGTCCTTGATACTTCTATAAATACCTCCTCACATTTCTGCAATCCTAATACGATGACTTGAAAATAAAAATCACGAAATTCAGTTTTCGGTAATCCATTTCTCCGACGTGTCGTTAAATCACTGGCGCATTCGCCAAAATTCATAATATCCCTATTTTTGACAGTCTCAAATTTGACGAATGCGCCAGTATTTTCCAAGGCACTTGAAAACCTCAAAATGTGATACGTAAAATAAAATTTGGGAACAGGAAAACATTACACCGAAGAGGAGTGTCACTGTGCTCTTCATAATTCTATAAATACCTCCTCACATTTCTGCACTCCCAATACAATCACTTGAATATACTAATCACGATATTAAGTTTTCGGAAATCCATTTCCTCTACCTATCGATAAATCACTGGCGCAGTCGCCAAAATTGACAAAATTCCAATTTTTGACAGTCTCAAATTTGGCGAATGCGCCAGTATTTTCCAAGGCACTTGAAAACCTCAAAATGTGATACGTAAAATAAAATTTGGGAACAGGAAAACATTACACCGAAGAGGAGTGTCACTGTGCTCTTGATAATTCTATAAATACCTCCTCACATTTCTGCACTCCCAATACAATCACTTGAAGATACTAATCACGATATTAAGTTTTCGGAAATCCATTTCTCCGACGTATCGATAAATCACTGGCGCATTCGCCAAAATTCACAAAATTTCAATTTTTGACAGTCTCAAATATAGAGAATGCGCCAGTATTTTCCAAGGCACTTGAAAACCTTAAAATACAAATCGCGATATTAAATTTCGGGAAATCTGTTTTTCCGATTTCAGATCCGCAAAAATCACTGGCGTATTCGTCAAAATGAATTAAAGCTGTGTTTTTGACAGTCTCAAATATGGCGAGTGCGTCAATATTTACCAAGGCACTTAAAAACCTGAAAATATAATGAACCAATCGGAATACTGAAGAGGCGGGCACTAGGCTTTAATTATTCTGCCCACACCTTCTCCAATTTCAGTCCACATGATTATTGAGGAAATAACATTTTGGGACCCCTGATCGTGTTAGCAGCGTTCACTTTATCCACTGATCACTGAGGAGCTGAACAGTTGCTCGTTATAAGTTAAGATAACAAGTTAACAAAACTTTTAGATTTTTTTCACGGAATAATTGACATTAAAAATACTGTTATTTTACCACCTATGTATGATGACTGACAACGACTAAAACTATTAAGAACTAACCTATTTTAAGATGTTAAAATAGTTTCATCAAAAGTTCCATTGAACGATTTCGACTCTGTGAAATGGTAGATATCTAATTTTCCCAATCAGCTGATTGGGCTGACCAATTACTGAACGCAGAGAGGATATCAGTCCATACCATTTTATTCATCTATGGTTGTCCTCTCAATTCTGATTGGTCATTTTAAGATGTTCTGATCTAATGTGAAAGGAACACGGTTTTTGTGAACAAATGACAGTGTCAGTGACGTAACATAAGAAATGTCATGGTTCTGAAGTATTTTACCGTTGTAAACAGAAAAATTATGCCGTGAATATATATTTTTTTAAAATGTCTGTAGAAAATTCTAGTGGAATATTAGTTACTTTAAGTGATTTAATTGGTGTCACAGAAGCAGCTTTAAAATTATTATTAACAGTTTTGGCTGGTAAGTGAACTTAATAACCTCATTCTCTAAATTCTTAAAGGGTAAAAAGTATCGATGTTTAATTTTATCTTGTGATGAAAGGTCATCTGCGAAATAATTTCAAGGTACACTTTAAAGTCGTACCCGAGAATATAGGTATTTTCTCGGGTCGTACTACGTAGTAGTGTAAAGTTTGAAAATATTAAGCAGTTAAACCATGTCATTTGAGCTGCCTCAAAATTAATGAGTTATTGATTGAAAACAGGCTACATTATTAATTAAATGATATGATGAATTAAAACTTACCTTGTACTTAGTCATATACTTACCTAAGCATGCCTATAACAATTAATCTCTAATAGATATTGAATACTTATTTGTCCATTATTTCTAGGTTATCCACTGGCCTTTGTTCACAGAAAATACCTTTATGGCAAAGATGAAAATCTGCAGCACTTGTTCTTTACTTTCTCCGGATTGCTGTTGGGATATTGGAATTATGGCGTGGATATATTTCACTGTGTATTTACAATTTTCTTCACGTACTGTACTTTACTGATACTTAAGGGTGCCGCAGTAAGCGTGGCTGTGACGTTCATTTTTAACTTAAGCTATTTATTGATAGGTAAGGCCAGAATCACTACCTTCAACGATATTTAATTGTTACCCGTTTATACCATCGTACAGTGATAAAACTTTCACGTGTAATAAGTATCCCCAACCTATTTCATTTTATATGGTTACTTTAATGCATTTATAGGTATAGAAAACATAAAATTGCAATAAAGATAGTGTTAAACTTTGCACTGAACAAATTTTACAGCTCGTTTAACTTTTAATTACATTTTATAAAAATAATTTGTGCCTATATAAAAACTTTGACATAATACCCAAATATAATATAATCTAATCTGTATAATTCATGTCTGATGTGGTTTATAACCAATAACTAAAAAAAGAAAGAATTTAATAATGACAAAAAATACTTTGTATGCATTAATACTGATTGATTGTATATCATATAATTTATTTCCAAAATTAATAAAAAACCAAAAACAGTTTTATATAATTATATATAATTTTGTTTCAGGATATTACTATAATAGTACCGATGATTATGACATCAATTGGACAATGCCTTATTGTATTCTAGTTTTGCGGTTAATTGGTAAGGTTCAAATTATGAAGGATATTACATTGTACTTAAAGAACTAACAATAATAATCTCTGAGGCGTTATTTGTTATTTTAGTTTTTATAAGTAGCTGTACCGATGTGAGAAATACTACGTTTTAGGTATTGCTTACGATTTCTATGACGGACATCAGCCTTTGGAAAAATTATCTGCAGATAGTAAAAAGGTGGCTCTCGATAGGAGACCAGGATTCTTGGAAATGTTGGGCCACTGTTTTTTTCCGTCCGGTTTCCTTGTAGGGCCCCAGTTTCCTTTGAAAAGATATCGAGATTTCGTCTCGGGCAAATTTAGCAGAAAGGTTCGTAGATATTACAACGTGCCATTTTTGAAAATGATCGTTAGGTAATGTGCTAAAATAATATTCTAGGGTACTTCTGATCAACCACCAGACTGTGTACATGCAGCGATAATGAGGTTTGCCCTTGGTGTTTTCTATATTGTTGTATTTCAAATACTTAAACTGTTTGTCACAGATGAATATTTATTGACAGATGAGTTCGGCAGTTCTAATTTCTTGAGGAGAATGTTGCTGCTGGGCATGTGGGGCAGACACACCCTCTACAAATACATATCTTGCTGGTTACTGAGCGAGGGTGCTTGCATTTTATTCGGTAAGTTTCTAAAATATAATCTATTTCTGGCTGTCGAATATAACTTAAAAGTATAATCTTTTAGGTTTAGCTTACAATGGCGATGACGAAAATGGATCACCAAAGTGGGATGGTGTAGAAAATATTAAATTAACAATTTTCGAAAACACGACGGAGTTTAATCACTACATAAAATCGTTCAACTTGAATACAAACCAGTGGGTCGCCCAATATGTATATAAGAGGTTGAAATTTTTGGGAAATCGTTACGTTAGCCAGTTCGCGGCACTCCTGTTTTTGGCAGTGTGGCATGGTTACCATACTGGGTACTACGTATGTTTCTTCTTCGAATTCATCGTGATGTATATGGAGAGAGATGTAAGTGTTTTCAATTTTACTTTAAATGGAATATAAATGTTATCGTGGCTCTTGTTTTCTTGTTTTCTAAAGATCTAAAATTAATGATTATTAAAGGATATACTGCTAATTAATTACTGATAAGACTTGACTAAAATGCATCTGCATATTTGAGGATAAACAAATCATACATTTTAATTTTTCGTGAAACTATAAAGGTCATCTGTCAACAAAGCATATTTATTTTTTGTGAACGGTGGGAATTCTAAATGTAATTTAACAAAAAAAAAAGGAAATTTCCGTAGGACTTACAGAGAATAGGAGTTACATTGAGTCCATGCAGATACAATTTTTATATTTTCACTTTAAAAAAAGTGATAACCAATTAATTACTTCAAGTCGTCAAGTCAATAAGCACAAATATTACAAGTATGATGTATGTAAAAAAATGTAAACTTTTTTTTTAGATAAAATCGATTGTGAAGTCCAACGAAAAGTTATCTAACTTTTTCTCTTCTTCCACCGTGCAATTACCCTTACAAATATTGTTGAGAGTCTATACCTTTGTGTTTATGGGATGGTGTCTGTTGCCGTTTGCACTCCTCAACTTCGAGAGGTACTGGAAGGCTTTTGGTAATGCTAGTTACGTGGGAATTATGTTATTTGTGATGTGGCCCCTATTATATGCACCTATCCTGAAGTATTTCCTGAAGAAAAAACGGGGAAAAGCAGAATAGTCTTTTGTTGTAGTGGAATACTCTTTCTATTAAAATATTTTCTACTCGATCAGATCAATGCGTGCGTAGGTAATTTAAATAAATATGAATAAATCCGGGACAAAAAAGTTATTAAAGAATATTAAAATTTGAAGTTTTAAAAACGTTATAACCACATAAATTGCTTTATAGGCAGAACAATGGATTAGAAAGAGTAAAAATAGTTTACACCAATGTGTCCTTTTTTTTTGTTACATTTTTTAAAAATTTGTTATTTTGAACATTATTTATACACAAACAATGAAATCATGGATTTATTTATATTAATTATTCTGTTACTTAAGATTTAATTATATACTATTTATTTTAAAAGATGTACGATATTGCACAATAATTGTTTTACTTTTTGTATCGTATTTTAGCAAAATAAAATGTTACACAAATACATACATATTTCTGTTTAATGGAACCTTATTAAGTAGCCGAATTATAAATACAACATAATTTGACAAAAGTTTAATATTTTCTCATATTAAAGAAAAGTCTGTCAAAAGTTTCGAAACTATTGGCTATACCGACGACGCGCATTTTCTTACCTGAATGATTGAGTTCAAAGTGTTCCATCCAACGATGACCTTGAATTTAACCTTGGACTAACATTTCAAGGTCATTTGAAGGTTTCACCTTTAAATAACCAGATCTTCGGCGCCGTGATTCCGTGGAACGTGAAATTGTACGCCGTTACCAAAGGCAATGCGAAAAACATGTTTAAATAAAGTAACAGTCGTTTATTCACCGATGGATACAATAAGCATTATAATGATATATGTACAGATCAAGCGACATCTATAGCTAACGTAGCACAACCTTAAATGCCCGCCATAAGCAGCAGGCTGAACAGAAAGTAGACGACGAACACGTTCCTTTCGAAGAAATTGTTGGCACTGTTCGAGTCTTTGATCGTCGTCGTGAGGGCTTTCTCTCTCTCCCGGAACAGATTCTTGGCCAGCATCCGCATCTTCGAAATCTTGTCGTCGAAGACGGCCGTGGACGAGTTCGTCGGCACGTTGACGTTGCAATAGTTCTGGTCGCAGCAGGACACGCACATCTGCAAAAGGAAAGCGCACCATTGAGTATTCTTAGAAGATATCAGGCTATTCAAAAAACACTTCTAGCAGCAAAGAAAGATGTGTGTCTTTTCTTGATTTTCTAAAACCAAGAAGACTAGAATTAAGGAGACCGAACTCCGGCTTTTCGCTGTATAACGCGACGGGCTCGAATATGTCCGCCTCCAGAGGCGCTGTAAACAGTAGTGTACCCTGGTTGCTACGGTATATAAACAGATATCTATACGATACTGCGGTTCTGTACTAATCTGTGTGCGTTAGAGTGCGCGTCAGTGTCCGTGGTGCGAATACATTTGACAGACGCTCGATATTTTTCATGTCAAAGGTCAACATCGTCCAAAAATTAAGCTTTTCAAAGTCATTGTGTAATGTTTTAATAAATTTTCATGGTCAGTACTGCGCAATAGTCTGAACTCGTATAAAAGGGTAAGGCAAATTGTAGGTACGTAAATGTGGAAATGCAAGGTTATTGTGAAACCTTTACAGAGATACGTGTCTAAAAGAGCAAGGGAAATTTCACAGATACATGCGAAATGAAAAAATCACTATTTACGCGTTATTTTACCCACCCAGCACCTATTCGCTCCCTTTTCCCGTTAACTTGTGGGACTAATACTACTTTGCGCACGATTTTGGTGGTCAAACATAGTGTATATTACTGTTTACTGGGTATCTGACAAAAAAAAAACGTTAAAATTGCAAAAGTGGCTTATCTGAACAATGACCCTCAAAATATTTCATGTTACGTGCTTCAACGTTAACAATACAACAAAGGAAAATATTTCGTTTCATACATACATCAGTAATTTGAAAAAACGTCCGGTTATTCGTACCGCTTCTTATATCACACAATGCAACACAGCACTTTCGAACCATATTTATTTTGTATGTATTTTTGCTAAAGCCAAACGGCCTGTAAGCTTTGACAGCTTAATGATAAATGTCATATAAAACCATAGCATGGTATTCTATGATAATTTGAAAAACATTCAAATGTAATCCGCCGCTCATCACGTGACATCGAGTACATTACTGTTTACAGCGCCTCCTGGAGGCAGACAGATTTGATCCCTAGATACCGAACGAGTTCGGTCTCCTTAGTTCTAGACTTCTTGCCTAAAACAAGTAGTGTCTAGACTATGAAATCATTTGATTTATTCTTTTCAGACCAAAGGTAATTGACATTTAGGGTCCGGCCAGGGGCCCAAAACGCACGGCACTATACAACTCTATAATAATTGAAGTATAACCCGTATTTTTCAAACGCCTTGTAAATTATATACGCATGTATTTCTTGCCCTTGCATACGTACGCCACTGTCCTTGATTAGTAAGGTACAGTAGGACTTTAGTACCCCACCCCGTGCAGGTAGTCGAGTGGACGGTAGTACGCCGAGTTCAAAATCATTTTATGTGTCGTGAGTGACTTACTCGTGAGTTCGTGTAGTGTATTTTGTGTGCGACGGATCAAATATTTTATATATTCCTTGCAAACGTCGATATAGGTATACATATTACAGTAACATCTTCCAGTAACAGACTGTTTGTTGCATTTTGGGGATGTATGTTTTGTTTTTAGTTTGAAAAACATTATTATAATTTCTACAAAACTTTGGATATAGTTATTGGATAATTCTGAACGACTTTTCAAAGTAAATTTTGGCCCCGCCTATCACTACGAAAGGTGTGTATTATTGGTCTGTAGAACCTTCTACTAATCAATGCATTACTTAAATCAACTTCCAAACGGAAGATCTGACTTGCAAGCAGTGTATGTGTTCCTCTAGTATAAGTAAGCGCCACCCTAATGCGTAGATAAAGGGCAATTGATAATTTAACTTCTTTGTTCAGATGTAAACATCCAACCAAACGCGATCCAATCGCTAGCGCAGGCGTATGAAAGGCATCCGGTTTGTCGGTAGGGCTGTTTGAGTTAAAATTTGAAATACCATTTTATATTTTATTCTGGTCTAGTGCCTGATTAGAAAAGTGCGTATCATCAATCAATATTGTCATTTGCCAATGATTTTACGTATGTGTGTAAGCTAAAACTCATACGCCAATTCATCTCTTTCGAACAACTATTCGCATACTAACTAATATAAAATATAAATTAACCAAACGACAACAAACGTCTAGTCCCCGAGCGCTGGTGCAGTTTGAATTTGACATGCGCAGATGCAGTTCTGTCTGCGACTCGCCGAAATTTTGTCCGCCGAAGCTGAACGATTGGACCGTTCGTTCTGCCTTGTTTCGCTGTTGTCATATCAACATAGTATTCCTATTAGATATTTTAAAATTGTTTCACAGCTGTTTAAAGTAATATTAACTGTTTAAAATCATTTCACAGTAGTTAGGTTGAAAAAAAGATAACAGTAAACTTAATTATACGATACGCAACGCAGTCTGAAAATTAAATTGGCTTATATTAATTGATCGTACATCAATGCATTTTGTAAATATAGGGTTTGTATAAACTTACTAGCTGACCCGGCAAACGTTGTTCTGCCATATTGAAAATTTGGGTTTATAGGTATTTTTTAATTGTCAAATCAAAAAAAAAAAATTTTTGTCAAAAAAAATATAAAAAAAATTTCTGGATAGGGCCACCCTATTCACCTAGCGGTATGAAATATACTTTACGACCTATTCTCATACCTACCAAATATACATAAAAAAAATCATAAAAATCGGTCGAGCCGTTTCGGAAGAGTGCGACCACAAACACCATGACACGAGATTTTTTTATATATAAGATTATGCAGTTAAGAGTTACAGTTAGTTCTGGTAACGTTACTCTTTAGATTTCCGCTAAGACCCCCCTCTTAGCTTTATGTACAATCAAGCCCCCGGCCCAAGTAAATTCGCCTAAAACTATGACATATGTCTCAATGTATCATTTATTATGTATTTAATATCCACCTATGTACGCATATAAAGGTGGATTTATATTATCCGCTCAGACACGGTGCGGAAACGTTACGTGTCCAGCAAGACAAACATTCTTATATGCATGCATTTCTTATAGAAGTATTTATATTTAGCGAATCGGTTCCGTTCAGGCACGTTGCGTGTCATACATACCGTCCGTCATTGTTGAGAAGAATGTTTGTCTGCCACTATACGCGTCTATTATTTTTTAATGAGAGTTCAGTGTGTTCTTGCAATATATCTATATGTCTGAAGATGAGTGATATAAATAGTACTGATAATATAAACATCTCCCGTCTTTGTCGGAACGTTAACGTTACGGTCCCGTGCCGTGTCTGACCGGATAATATAAATCCACCTTCAGGGTGCCACTTACTGTATAGATACAAGTATAGAGACATCCAAAAAAAAAACGTCATCAACTCTGGCTATGAACGAGAGAAATGGAAATAGCAGTCATGTCTAAGCTTTTCGGTTATGTCAAACTTTTGACAAGGATGTGCAGAAATTTTAGTAATAAGAATAAGAATAATAATAAGCATAAAAGAAACCTCGTTTTATAATGACCCAGTTCATGCAGCAAATCCTTATTTTTAAAATTATTACTAAAAATTATGTTTACTGCATGAACTGGGTCATTATAAAACGAACGTTTAACTTTTATGCTTATTACTATTCTTATTCTTATTACTAAAAATTTCTGCATGAACCCACCATGACTGTCACAATTTGTAAAATAAACAACGACTGTCATATGATTTGACAGTCTTGACAAGTAAATAAGGTTATAAATTCGATTAAGAATAGAAATACGTCTTTTTTATCTCTGCCAACTTTGATGACCTTTTTTTGGATGTCTATATATTTATAAGAAATACACTAATGTACCTACGTCTCTAAAAAAAGGTAGCGATGAAATTATGACCTAAAACGTACGCCTTTAAAGCATCTCTACTGTGTTTATCGGGGCGTAAAATACCAATATTTCTTTGGCAGATATAAAAACGAAACGCGTAGGTAGAATGTGGAAATATTCCTTTGTTTTTTTCGCCTCTCAAATCGCAAGTGGAACATATTACCCGGGCACACCTTCCTTTAATATTCACTTACCGTCTGAGAATCAATTTCCACGCATCCGACTTTGTTCCTTTGGCACTCCTTGTCCGTCGTACATTTCTTGTTCACGAGGACGCTCGTACCTTTCGAATCCATTATGTGCAATGTGTGACAAAACGTTTCCCCTGGAACAAAAGATAATATTTATCGTATTAGGTTTTCGCCGTGCTTCTTGTTCGTACCGTTATTCGGAAAGGTGAGGGGCGTATATAAGACCGCTGTAACGATATAGAATTTTTGATATTCGAGAGAGACCCTGCTTAGGCGAATGAAAAAACAACATTTGTTATTTTCTTTTTGGTAAGCGGTAGATGGAAACTTATTCGGCCCCTAGACTGCGCAATATTCCATTTTACGCGATAATATTGACCGCTTGTGGATTATAAACGTACATATGTTAGTTATATAGGGTCAGTTTTTATAATTTGATTTTTATAAGTTATTGCGAGTATTATTGAAATTAGAAAATAATTCTTCAGAGAAAAGTTATAGTTTTGCATAAATTTTTATAACACGATATGAGAAAAAACAATTGAACATCAAAAACCATAAAACTGAATCCAGTTGTGTGAAAGAGTTGTGTGTGTGTTCTTTTAATGGAACACCCAATATATATATATATTATATATTTATATATATATATATATATATATATATATATATTATTGCAAATTTTGAATTCTCGAATTTTTTCCCTTTTAAAAAATATATAACATTCAAATAAAAGTTGCATTATTCAGCTTTCCAAGAATATATGTACATATGATTTGTTACATTTTACTTTCAAACTTTTGTTAGGTGTAAACATACGAGGTGTGTAAATTAAATAATGAGACTGGCAACGTAGCGCCCGATCTAGCAACACTGCGGAGACGGGACTTGGAAGGTTAGTAGATTTATTTAATTAGTTTTGAGCAACGGTGTGCTATCAGGTTTTGCTTCAGACTTGGACACAGCGCAACGGATACTTTTGCAAAACTTCAACACGCCTACGGAGACAGTGTTTTTTCAAGAGCTCAGGTTTTTTTAGTGGTTTAAGGCGTTTTCAGAAGGAAGAGATTCGAATGAAGATGAACCACGCAGCGGAAAGACTTAATCTTTAAGAACCGATGAAAATGTCGATAGAATATGGGATCTTGTGCGTTCAGATCGTCGGTTGACGACAAGAATGGTCGGGGAAGAGTTAAATTTGAATCACACCATTGTTAATCAGATTTTGACTAACGAATTGGGGATGAGAAAAATCTGCACAAAATTGGTTCCAAAATACCTTTCGCAGGAACAAAAGGACATCAGGAGAGAAAGGTATCGTGACTTTTTGGAATCGATCGAAAATGATCCTCATTTTATGAAACGTGTCATTACTGGTGATGAGACTCGGCTGTTTGAGTACGACCCGGAAACCAACCGCCAAACCATGGAATGGCACATTTCAAGCTCTCCAAGACCCAAAAAGCAAGAATGAGCAAGTCGAAGATCAAGTGCATGCTGATTTGATTTTTTGATAGCCAGGGAATTGTCCACAAAGAGTTTGTGACTCTAGGCCAAACAGTAAATCAACACTTTTACAGAGAGGTTCTTGAAAAACTTTGAAAAAGATAATGCGTGAGACGAAACATCAAGAACAACTGGATGTTGGATCACAACAATGCGCCTTGTCACACAGCCATTTCAGTAAACGAGTTTTTAGCCAGTAAAAACATTCCTGTGGCTCCTCAGCCTCCTTATTCGCCTGACTTGAGTCCTTGTGACTTTTTTTCTCTCCCCGAGATTGAAAAATCACCTCAAGGGACGTCATTTTGGGACCATAGAAACAAAACATTCAAACATTCCAATATATGAGGCCCAGCACTGCTATCTGGAATGGAAGAACCGTCTCCAGCGCTGTGTGGCTTCCAAAGGAGGTTATTTTCAAGGAAAAAACTGCACGTTTTCCATGAAACACCGAACTACTACACTTTTCTCGACGCGCGTTTCGCCAACCAAGTTGGCATCTTCAGGAGAAGATTAAAACTTCAGTTTAAATTAAAAATCAGTTAAATTAATTCAGTTAAATTAAAAATCAGTTTTAATCTTCTTCTGAAGATGCCAACTTGGTTGGCGAAACGCGCGTCGAGAAAAGTGTAGTAGTTCGGTGTTTCGTGGAAAACGTCCAGTTTTTTGTTTCTACGCCGAAGGTTCCAGTACCCACTCCAGGTTATTTTCAAGGAGACAATACTGAATTGTAATTATGGTACATTCGAATAAAAAAATTAAAAAAATCATTCTCGTTACTTAATTTACACACCTCGTATGCCGAGTGATGTGTTCAAAGTAATGGCGATTTTTATGTTGAAATAAATTGATCATATTTTTAAAACTTCGTGTGGGACGAGTAACACGTTTTTAACATAGTACCAACAAAACTTACTGAGAAAGTAAGTAAGCAATTGGCGAAAACCGCATCTTTCTAAGTTCTCTCCTTGAAAAGATATTTACGATCAAAATGTGACAGAATTTTCTGGGGCGTCCAAAACACGATGTTTTTAAAAATCAAATTACTAACCCATTTTTAAAGTAAAATATAACAAACTATATATTTTTGGAAAGCGGAAGATTGCAGCTTTTATTTGGTGTAAACAGATTTAAGGTGTTGCTTTTAAAAGAGTAGCGACTTTTAACGTTGAATTTGACCGTATTTCAAAAACACCCTGTAGGACAAGTAACAAGTATTTAACATAGTACGAAAAAAACTTTTTGAAATAGTAAATCGACTGGCGAAAACCGCATCCGTCTAAGTTCGCTCTGTCGAACTTCGCTACATATGTCAAAAGATATTTACGATCAAAATGTTTCAGAATTCAAGGGACACCTGGTATATTGAACAAATTAAAAGTGGTTTGATTTTTATTGCGCAGAATGAAAACTGTTGTTATTTTGTTGATTTTAAACCGCTAAATTGCTGTGGCCGCCTGAAAACAACCAAATACTTTAAAAATGTCACACTGTACTATTTTTAACATTTCTAAAGTACCAAAACTGTAATCGAAGCAAAGGAAAAACTTTGAAATGAACACAATTAAATTTAGATATGACAATCTAACAGAAAGTTGTCCTTATTTTGAGACCTAGGTCCAAATCCATTATAAAATTTCTCATTCGGAAATCCCCATTAAAAAAATATTTTTTGTGCATTTCTTAATCACAGATTTTTTATTTAGTTTTTTGTGAAAAATCATAGTCAGGTACGGACGCGCAATTTGATATACCCATTACATCTCAATCGTGAATCAAATCAGTTTAGGCCCAAAAAAGGTTTTATTGACTTCCTGAAGCGAGTAAACGTACAAGGTTAAAAGTTATAAGGTTCCCATTTCCGGTCCACCAAAGGGCACGTGTTTATTCAAATGGTAAACGCGTTATTCATCGATCAAAGGGATTATTCAATTACAATTTACGTTTCATTCATGAACATGTGCAACCGAACGGAATAACCTCGACAGTTTGTTATACGCATAAAAATATAAATATACCGGGTGTCTATGAGATAAATTTCTGCGGTAAAGTGTTGACAACCAAAAAAGAAAACAGTTTGACAGCTGACAGTTTAGGGTTAGTAAAAATGGAGCACTACACGAAAGAACAACGCGTTTTCATTGTTGAACAATATTTCAAAAATAGTTTGGCTGCTACAGTTCGCAAATTTCGCACAAAATATGGTCGGAATATTGATTTAACTTCGTCAACTGTGACGAAAGTAATTGGAAAATTCAGAGAGACTGAATCAATTGGTGACGCTAAACATACTGGCTGTCCAATAACAAGCCGTTCAAATGACAATATCGAAGCAGTGCGTGAGAGTGTTGGTGAAAGTCCAGGAACATCGATTCGGAGTCGTGGACAAGAACTGCAAATTTCAAGAAGCTCTCTACAGCGTATACTCACTAAAGATCTGCGTCTCCCGTGCTTACAGAGTTCAATTGACACAAGAACTACAGCCTGTTAAATGCTGATTTTTCGAGCAAAATCATCCTAAGCGATGAAATTCATTTTCACCATGATGGCTTCGTTAATCTGATTGTCGAAAAACGAATGCATCCACAACGTGTCACTGTTTGGTGCAGATTTTGGGCTGGAGGCGTCATTGGACCATACTTCTTCGCAAATGAGGCTGGTCAAGCCGTTACTGTTGGTGCTCGATATCGCGACATGATAACCGAGTTCTTTCTGCCTAAATTGAATGATATTGGTGTGGATGGCATGTGGTTTCAATAAGACGGCGCGATACAGCTCATGAAACAGTCCACTTGCTGCATGGGATATTTCTTGGTCGTGTACTCGTTTCGGTGATCAGCAATGGTCCCCTAGATCATGTAATTTAACACCATTGGATTTCTTTCTATGGGGTTATTTGAAGTCAAAGGTAATGTACAAGCCCACATCCACATGTGTATTCAAGGAGAAGGTTCAACGCTGCATCAACCAAATTCAGCCACATGGAAAACTTCGACAAAGGAGTGCTTGTGTGCGAACAAAGCCGTGGAGGCCATTTGCCCGATGTGCTATTCCATACATAACCCTATCATATGTACTTTATGTTTAAAAAAAAACAATTGAAAAAAAAACTGTTTTTCGCATTTAAATCAAATCTTGCGTACATTTTGGGACACCCTTTATATGGTTATAAGGTGTGAATGTATTGCCTTTATTACTATATTTAATATTAGTTACTTTAATACATGTGTCATATTCTGATGTTCACGCCTATGTCTCGGCATATTTCGGCCAACTCAACTAATGGCAAATGTTTCCTTCGTTCACTAAATCGGTTGACCGCGTAAACAGAACAATCGAACCCGATTTTATGTTAAAGCAGCTAATGGCTACAAATAATATAACTCGAACAACGTACATAGTTAAAAGTGAACTTATGCAAACAGTTCACTTTGATGGTAGCGATGAAATCGGCAATTGAGTTCATGCAACTTTCATTACCGGATTTTATCGCAAATAATGTTCGGTTCTCCTCTATACATTACAAAGGGAAATTCGATTGGATAGCGAAACTTTGTTACGGCTTGTTACTTACAAAAGGGTCAACAATTAATGACATTAAGTACGAAGCTGTTTTACTAAAATATATTATGAATATCGAAACAATAGTGGTGCGGCTTCTAGTTTATATGTTGTAGTTACTTTGTTGTTTAAGTATATTTAACTCCCGAATTGACTTGAAAATGAAATTGAAAGAAGGTTATCGTTTAAAGTAAATTCTGAACTGTAATGATTTTGAGGAATAATATTTTGGACAAACAAAAAAGATCAAATTTAAGAAGGTTTTAAAGAACGCATGGCTCTTTAAATGCGAAAGGACAAAATCTGAGCTGTTTAACCAATGGTTTTGGTACCAAAGATAAGGCACTCAACAAACCATTCATCAGAACAAAATTAATTATCCACAGTTAATCAGAATTAGCGATGTAGTTTTGAGTTTTGTTGAGGTGTTGAGGAAAGTATTTTGTTTTGGTATTTGTGGAAACCCAACCCAACCCGTTCCTTTTGTTTTTTCCCTAAAAAGTTTCAATCCCGTTTTTTCTTCGGGGTTTCGGGTTTTCCCCCCAAATTTTTTTTCCCTTTTTGTCTTTTTTTTGGCGGGGGGGGGCCGGGGTTTTTTTTTGGGGGGGGGGGCCCCCCCCTTCCCCCCCAAAAAAAAAAAAAAAAAAAAAGTCCCCCCCCCCCCCCGCCCCCCCCCCCCCCCGGGGTTTTTTTTTTTTTTTTTCTTTTTTTGGGGGGGGGGGCCCCCCCCCCCCCCCCCCCCCCCCCCCCCCCCCCCTTTTTTTTTTTTTTTTTTTTTTTTTTTTTTTTTTTTTTTTATTTATTGTTTTTCAGTTGATCGTTTGACAAAATGTCTTTTTTAAAATTAAAACTGCAAACGATGATGAAAAAACAGCAATCATAATCATGATCAATCCTTGTGACAAGACTTTATTATTTTTCCATATTGAGCCTGGTTCACCGCCCTAGGTGCCTCGGCAACGTTATCTACTAGAGCATCCTCAGTTAGCGAAAAAAGCGTATCCGCTCGCTGAGGATATAGAGCTTTCGAGGCATTTTTTCCGCTTTGCTGAATTTTTATGCACCCGATGTATCTTGCGATATGAATTTTCATTTATGTTATATTTTCAAATATAGCACGATATATTTGTACGCAAGAGGGAAGATGTTGACCTATATGAGAAAATATGTGCCCGTGTAAAAAGAAAAACTAGGCTCATAAAAGTCCGTTTTACACCGCAATTAAAATCTAACGAGCATATTATGAAATGAGTCTAATTAATAGAAGCGTATCTAATATTGCTCGGAAGGCAGTGACTCTTGGGAGGTTGATTATTTTGTATCTGCTGATTTTCATATAAGCGATGGATGAGCTTCCTCGCGGGCTGCTAACAGGGCCGGATCCAGGTCCTTATTACTTCTCACTTGTGGAGAGTTAATTAATAGAAGCGTATCTAATATTGCTCGAAGGCAGTGACTCTTGGGAGGTTGATTATTTTGTATCTGCTGATTTTCATATAAGCGATTGGATGAGCTTCCAAATCGCGGGCTAGCTACAAACAGGGCCGGATCCAGGTCCTTATTACTATCAATCACTATGTGCAGAGAGAATACATCGGGTACTGGTATTGCTAACTATTCCAAAGAATATAAAAATGACGAACGAAATTTACACGGAAAAATCACTTACCAACAGGTGATCAATTTCACCAGGTGTCTAACTCATTATATGCATAGAAAATGGCCTTTTAATGTCAACTGTTACTAAGATTAAAAATATAGGTAATCCTTTTGGGTCCATATTTCATTCTCGGCGTATGTTTACAAAGCATTTAGTGTCGTATTCAAATTAATATTATTCATTTTTTTCATTGTGAAAACGCGTGGAAAATGTAATATTTCAATCATAAAAGGCTTGTTTTTCATGGGAAGTTTGCAGAAGAGATAATACTATTGTTAAAAATATGTTTTAGGCAGTGAAAATACCGGTTAACTCGTACTTTTACATTTTTACGTTTTTATAATGAATTTAGCGTTTCATTCAAAAATTTTATTGTTTATTGAAACATTTTTATTACATTTTCCAAATTTATAAAATAAGCAATACTTTTCATTTATAAAATTAACCCCGTGTTTTTTGTGCCTATAGTGGTTGGTAGTAATAAGGACCCGGATCCGGTTCTGTTTGTAGTCCTTGATGTGGAAGCTCTAGTAATTGGTCTTGGCTAATTAAACAATGAAACGTTATTCAGTTGTGGGTGGATGTCGGAGTATATTAAAAAAAATTGTGCAAAAAAATAATTTACACCGCCTGAAAATTTTATTTGTAGACGTTATTTGAGTTATTTTAAGGTACTGTGAGATATTCAGCTGTTATTCACATGGCAGGTAATATTTCAGCTGTTTGTCTGCACTAGTGAAAAAACTCTGCTGTAAAAAGATTAAGTACCGTATGGAAATGTTATATAAGATAGTTATTTAGCCATTATTCAACAAGAAAATAATGTTCAGCTGGATTGGTAGTGGTGGAAAGTCCTTCAAACCATAAAGTTGTTGTACGCTAAATGTATTCGAACCTCACGCGGTATCTTCAGCTGAAGGCCTTTGCACCACTAACGAGCCAGATGATTGTCATTTTTTTAATATATGTTATATACCAAACTATAACATTAGAGTTTCACGCGGTTTCAAATCAATTTTATTCAGGGTCAGGTAAAAGTTTCAAATTTATAAAATGCGCTTTTTTTCTTATCGTTGTTGGAAAACCGCGGTAAAATGTAATGGCAAACTTTCGCAAACGATCTCAAAGCAAATCACCTAAAACTTTAAAAAATGGGATGCCAACTTCACACATATTGTGCAACAGTATGTAGAAAATAGTTAAGTAACAGTTTCAAATGTGAGAAATTTTAGAACAATGTTGCTAGTGTTTTAGGACTTCGGGAAACATTTCCATTTCAAAGAGTTGATACAAGCGACAAGTAGAACAATTCGGGAATGCTTCGTTTAACTACATTTAATTAACTACATAGTAAAATACATGTTGAACTTTGCTGACACGTTATTTTACAACTTGTCGCTAAGTGGCAAACTGACTTTAAAACCAAATAAGCTGCGATGATGCACCGTACGTTTCGTCGCTAGTAATTTGCAGTTCGTCATTATACGCGTAATGTTATTGAGTACATGCAACATTGTTAGAAAGGGTACGAAATTATTTAGGAGTAGATATCCAAGAAAACTCCGAAGCCTGAAACTCCTAATACTGCAGCATAAAAACGGAGTCAAAATTAAATGTCTGTACCAGAATCCTCTTTTGAAGTAGAATGAGACATAATAAAAGTAAGCCTAGCATTGATTCTTTAATTTTCTTTGTGTTGCTATCGGTAAAAAAAATATTTGACAAAGATAATATTGCTTAGCCGTGCGTGAAACAAAAAAGCTGGGTCAAAAAAGTTGTATTAATCTGTATTAATGTCTTTACTTTATTATTAGTATTATTTGTAATTAATCTGTCTGTATTAATTCTGTGTTTTTAATACACACATTAATAACTGTTTAAAGAAACGTCAGCGATGAATAGGGTTCCGAACGTGTGTTGTAACGCAGGGCCGGACTCGTAATCCGTCACGTTATTGACGGAAGATGACATATGAGAGACCAAAAACACAGGAGTAAAAATGTGTTAATAATGTATATATATATATACTATCTTTCCATTCTAAATTGAAAATAGGTAGAAAAAAGCAAGGTTGCCAGATTTATTTTCTAAAATTGCTAAGCTCACTATACAAGTATACTTCATACTTCAGTAAACTGTTAGTTCGTGACATTCTTAGAAAGCTAGTTTGGAAATATTTAAAAAAAAATACATAGATATAAATTTATTAGTTAGCATTAAAATAAAGCTTTAAAAATGCTGGAAAAAATAATTATAAATTAAAAACACTTTATGTATATTACTATTCTCAAGAAAATTTTAAAGAGCCGGCAAGCGCTAGCTGGCCAACCAGCCGGCCACTGGTGGCGCAACGGAAACCACTGTAGATAAACCACTTTGCATATAATACATTGCTAATATTTGTTCGGTCCACTGTGCCATAAAATTTTAACGATGTCGTTAAAATGATTTACGACTTTATGAATTAGGAACTTAAACTACTTGTCTAAGACGCCAGTGACGTGTATTTCAGCTAGGTTTATTAACACAGACAATTTTTTGAGATTGTCTGGCTAAATGAGCATTATTTACAGCAAATTATATTACAAATAATAAGAGTTTTATATGCAGGCTAATTTTAATCTCCTATATTGATTTAAATGAAAAAAAAAAAATTCACAATTTTCGAATTTATAAAAGATATATGCACGCCCATGGAATCATAAAGTTGCACCGCTTTTTTTTGTTCCCCAGGCATATTTATCATTTTCAATTAAAATTAGAACCACTATACACCTATTGCTTGCGTCATTCAGGAAGACCGACTGTCCTCATTGCTTGAGTGTACGTTGCCACGACCAGTAGTCTTTCTGCATTTATTCTCGTTAAACGTGAGTGATTTGGCCTAATGGTTGTAGAGGGAAAATGATCGTTCCACATCTACTGAAGTTAAAGGTGCAAATTTAAAATAGTTCACATGGACAGAGGACGACACAACACGCTCAGTATTTTCACGAATTTCGCAACAGTTTTTTGTTGTCGCTAACATCAGTATATTACTATTTTTTACATCTACAGAGGACAATACACATGTTTAGCCGATGTTCGCAAAACCCGTTTATTAGCTATCAATATCGGGGGCATTAACGACCTTATTACCGCAAAATATGCTGTTTCGTCCACTGTCAGCCATAGAAATGTATTACGTATGTCTTCTTTGACATTTCCCATGATACGTCGATGTGTCTTCCGTAAATATGGATTTATTGATGGATTTTCGAATACAAATGTCTTTTACACTCTCGGCGATCACGAAGTATATATCGACGATTGCAAGGAATACATCAAAGATGTGATTCGTCTATTGTAAAATCCTTGTAATTTTCAATCATATTTTTAAGTCTATTCACAAATGGTAACGACTGTGCCATTATTACAAAAATCCATACAAAATCAGATGGTGTGTAAATACACTACACGAACTCACGTGTTAGTCACTCGCGACAAAAAATTGTTTTCAATGCGGCGGTCGACTCGTTTACACCGCCAGCAGGTTGAACACTATCGGAATAGCTCGCCGTCTTAGGGAGAAAGTATATTACGGCGTCCTGGGTTTCCGCGAAAACTTCGTTCGAGATAAAATTCTACGCACGGTCAGTGGCGTGGGTATATAGGGGCGAGAAATATGCAGTTATACTTAAAAATACCGTTTATACTTTAATTATCATAGGAGTTGTATAGTGCTGGCTCTACGTGACAGCATACTTTCCTGAACCTTGGTGATGAAATATTTAATATTTCCCGTCTCAAGAAATTAGAGCTTTCGCCGTAAAGTCCTCAATAGTTTTTAAATCTGGCTGTCACAAGCGCAATTCAATTTCAGCCGAGATATTCAATTATCGCACGATCTAGCAAACGGAGATTTCCCGTATATATCCTACGAATTCATTTAATTTAATTTGGATCTACGTGATTTATTTCCAATTATTCATCTAGTTGTTACTGTTAGAGATAAGACAGGAGGATGTGGGTCTATTGTCAGCAGGTATGGCTCCATTCCTCTTCCTTGATATACATTGTTCGTTTGATTTTGATTAGTTTTGATTCTATTCCCAAACGAGATCCTCGTAATTCCGTAAAATTCGACGACAACTGTTCATAATATAGTTTATTATCATTATATACTACGATTTCTATTCTTTTTATTCTATGTATTATTACTAATTGTAAATATTCACAGTGGTCCAAATTTGTTTTTAGAATATCATTCATTTTATTAAAGCTTCACTGCACTGAAGAGGAGCAGTACACCGAAACAATAGTGTCTGCAGTTGCTTCGCTGTTTTTTTTCCCATAATGTTTTTACAGTTTGATCTACTACTTTCATCACAATTTTGTATCAAAATAGCGCTTTAGTTGATAGACATTTTGTCAAGGTAAATCATTTGTAATAATGCTTGATTGACACGATTTTTATACCTAGAGAACTTGTAACTTTAACAGTTTGCTAGGCTAGCACTAATAGAAGGTGTGAGCTGAATACCAAAAAATGCGTACGGTGATAAAATTTGAAATGTGCAATACGCAAATAATGGAAACATATTTCCTCTGAATATAAAAAAAGTGCCTAATCGGTGTCTACAATTTAATAAGAAGGGGTCAATAAAGTGTTCAAACATTTTTGAATTTCACTATTAAAGATACTTGAGCCAAAAACATGTACACATTTTTCTAATGGACGGCTTTTACTGTGACATCGTTTTTGAATACAAAAGATTTGGTTTTCGTTGTATTTGGTTATTATTAGTAAAAAAATGATGGATACATGTTACTAGAAAATTAATACACTTAATATTGTCCTTGTTAAGTCGTGTTAACTTGTCCATTAATTTTTGTTTTATTTTAATTTTAATTCGACCATTTCAAAAAACAATTTTGTTCACTCTGTTGTTATAACAAATTGAAGAAAGTTGTTATCGATACATTTACATTAGTTTTATCATTTCGATTTTTGTATGTTGACCTGGACAATGGAATTTGAAAAATAAACAACGTGCCCATAATAAGAGACAGTTTACATAAAATAAACCCAGTAATTTAAACAGGGCGCTCGATTTTTCGTTGAATCTGCAACGCAGTGTAATTCATCGATATTAGTTATGTTTACTTTGCGCATGTTTGTATTAGTAAAGCGTAAAACTGTTGTAATAAATTTTTAAAATCCAATGCGTTTTATGGATGGCAAAGATCTCCGTATGAATATGTATATTTTATGAGATTTATGTAAACGCCAGCGCCCTTTGTTTACTTTTTCCATGGGATCCTCGAGCTAATTACATGACTGAAACCATAATTAACACATTATATGATATTATTAACTAATGGCTATATCTTTAAAATCAACTTTTTGTGAGGTGGATTTAACATTATGTATGACAAATTATGTATTAGCATCAACCTAACGGAATTGCAAAGGGTAAGTTCGTCAAGATTGTAACATCGTAAATTGTACATATCATACAAGGTGTGTAAATTAAGTAATGAGCCTGATTTTAATTTTTTTTTATTCGAATAGAATTACAATTCAGTATTCAAAATAACACCTTCGGGAAGTCGCACAGCGTTGAAGACGGTTCTTCCATTCCGCATAGTAGTGATGGAACTCATATACTGGAATAGCCTTCAGCTGGTCAGTTACAGCCGAAAATAATGCCCCTTGAGGTTATTCTTCAATCTCGGGAAGAGAAAAAAGTCACAGGACTCAAGTCAGCCACAGGAATATTTTTACTGGCTAAAAACTCGTTTACTGAAATGGTTGTGTGACAAGGCGCATTGTCGTGATGCAACATCCAATTATTGTTGATGTTTGGTCTCACACGCATGATCTTTTTTCGAAGTTTTTCAAGGTCGTATTTTGGCGCTTGGTCGTATCTACTCGAACACACAAGTCTCATCATCAGTAATGACACGTTCCATAAAATGGGGTTCTTTTTCAATCGATTCCAAAAAAGTCAAGACACCTTTCTCTCCTGATGTCCTTTTGTTCCTGCAAAAGGTTTTTTGGAATCATTTTTGCGCAGATTTTTCTCATCCCCAATTCGTTAATCAAAATCTGATCACCAGTGGTGTGATTCAAATTTAACTCTTCCCCGATCATGCTTGTCGTCAACCGACGGTCTGAACGCACAAGATCCCATATTCTATCGACATTTTCATCGATTCTTGAAAGGCCTTCCGCTGCGTGGTTCATCTTCAATCGACTCTCTTCCTTCTGAGAATGCCTTAAACCACCGAAAAACCTGGGCTCTTGGAAAAACACTGTCTCCGTAGATGTGTTGAAGTTTTGCAAACATGTCCGATGCGCTGTGTCCAAGTCTGAAGCAAAACCTGATAGCACACCATTGCTCAAAATTATATCAGTCACAAAGAACAAACAAATGACTCTATCAAGTTCAAACTTGTACTGAAGATGCATTACATGTTAACCTACCGTCCTTCCAAGTCCCGTACAAGAGGCTGTCACAATTGTGAGATAAATAATGGCTGTCATGTAGTGTGATAGCCTTGACAATTCAATAAGATTATAAATTTAAGATTAAGATTAGAAATACGTATTTTTTCAAAAAAAGAACACAAAAAATTACTGTCTTGGTTTCTTTGTTGTTTATGTTTCTGAAACACGCGTTTTAAGGGCTATTAATTATTATTTGTTCAATATATTTTTCTAAAGATGATTATTAGTATCACCTCAAATAATATTTATCTACAAACATTAATTGAAATTTGTGTATCACTGATCATAAGCAACAAAGGAACCATGACGGTAATTTCTGTTGTTTATTGTTGACAACAAAGAATCCTATATGTATAGAATATATCCTATAAATTACGTCATATTCCCTGGTATATTATTTTACATAATTAATGCATAATATTTCAAATGAAAATGGAAGAAAGTATGACATATGTAGTAATCAGAAAAATAAGCGGAATTCAATAAAAACATACAAGATGCTCCATTTAAAAAAAGATAATTTTAATTAAACAGCTGCTACATTTTTGTTTCAATTATTTTTCTGGCAGCATAGTTTGATTTTCAGAAAAAAATCTTACCTCTGTAAAAAAATCGTAACTCTAAAAATAACGAAGGAAGAGGGGTGAGAATTCGAAAGAATTCACCCTGTACATTACAGAGCTTGTATAGTAACCAAGTAACGGAAAATCCGAATCACGTCTGGACTGAAAATTTCCTTTACCAGAGAAATTATCGGGTCGGAAGGTATCGGATCAGGTACTGAATTGAATTATTCAATTAGCAATTAATTAAGTGGTATTTGGAGACAAGGATTATTGTCTTCGCTATATTTCTCGTGTAATATTCTGATTTATATTGAAATGAAATACTCAAATCACCTTTTAACTATACAACACAGTCTTCCTTAATTGGTACATTTCTAAATTCTGAGATTCTTGTTGTGTTTGATCAGTCATATCAGAATTGAGCATTGTAAAATAACATTTATTTTCATTTATTTATTTAATGAGTGTTAAATGTACTTATGTATTCTTTAAATTTTCTGCATATGCAATTGTAGATAAATAGTCGGCTTTTTGTTTCTTTAGAAATTTCCTCTTATCATACACTAAACACTGTTTGTAAAATTTAGCTTCGTATTGTTTTTTGAAAACAATTTTTTTCTAAATGGTCTTCAGGTCAACGTCCAACTCAGCACTAAAGTTCATTAATCAACGAAAAAGTTCGGAATTAGAGGAAGACGTGGACTCAACATGTCATGTCCTCTTAATGCAAGTTCAATCACATTACAAAAACGCACACAAATAATTGCATAATTCAATGTTTCTTTGATACTCGGTGTCTAGCTGCTTTCCAAAAATTTCACTTTTCTAGTTTGAAAACCTGCAAACCTTAACATCAGTCGCCACTGATCCAAATATGACTACTATTTTTTTTTAGTCATATTCTTAAACATTTGAAGAATATTATTATCACTGAAATAGTGGTTTAACATAATTACATACAGTGACCGCGAAAAAGTCGGCATCGACGACATGTACGAGATGTGTAAATTAAGTAATGAGACTGGCAACGTAGCGCCCGATCTAGCAACACTGCGGAGACGGGACTTGGAGAATGGCGGTAGGTTAACATGTAATGAACCTTCAGTACAAGTTTGAAGTTGTTAGAGTCATTTGTTTGTTCTTTGTGACTGTTTTCGTAAACCGGTTTTAGGTCTAGTGCGTTTTAAAAATGAGTGACATTAATTTTGAGCAACGGTGTGCTATCAGGTTTTGCTTCAGACTTGGACACAGCGCAACGGATACATTTGCAAAACTTCAACACGCCTACGGAGACAGTGATTTTTCAATAGCCCAGGTGTTTCGGTGATTTAAGGCATTCTCAGAAGGAAGAGGGTCGATTGAAGATGAACCACGCAGCGGAAGGCCTTCATCTTCAAGATGAAGTGGTCAATTGAATACGGGATCTTGTCCGTTCAGATCGTCGAGTGACGATAAGAACGATCGGGGAAGAGTTAAATTTGTACACACCACTATTCATCACATTTTGACTAATGAATTTGGGATGAGAAAAATCTGCGCAAAAATGGTTCCAAAAAACCTTTCGGAGGAACAAAAGGACATCAGGAGAGAAAGGTGTCTTGATTTTTTTGGAATCCATTGAAAATTATCCCCATTTTATGGAACGTGTTATTTACTGGTGATGAGACGCGTGTGTTTGAGTATGACCCAGAAACAAAGCGCCAAAGCAAGGAATGACACGCTTAAAGCTCTCCAAGATCCAAAAAAGCAAGAACGAGAATGTCGAAGATCAAATGCCTGCTGATTTGCTTGTTTGATAGCCAGGGAATTGTCCACAAAGAGTTTGTGCCTCTATGCCAAATAGTAAATCAACACTTTTACAGCGAGGTTCCTGAAAAACTTGAGGATCATAAGGTTGAAAAAAAAAAGGGGCATGCGTGTGAGACCCAAACATCAAGAACAATTGGATGTTGTATCACGACAATGCGCCTTGTCACATAACCATTTCAGTAAACGAGTTTTTAGCCTGTAAAAACATTGTGGCTCCTCAGCCTCCTTATTCGCCTGACTTTTTTCTCTTCCCGAGATTGAAAAATTACCTCATTTTGGGACCATAACGGCTGTAACTGACCACAGGCTATTCGAGCACAGGAATGGAGAAGTTATTTGCTTCCCAAGGAAGTTATTTTGAAGGAGGCAATACTGAATTGTAAATCGATTCGAATAAAAAAAATCAGTGTCATTACTTCATTTATACACCTCCTATTACATAAATAAATAGGACATTGTATTTGTAGTTGTTAGACTTTTGAATGGAATTGTATACGTTCAACGGTAGTCAGTATCTTTATAATCAATCGTTGCATTAGCTTGATCTCTAATAGTTGGCAGATAACATCTGCGAAATAACGTACACTATTGTATTATCGCCGGAACTGTTTTGAACTGTGTCTGGAGTGTCTGGAGGGTGATTATCAGTTTAGTAGCAACGTTTGATACTTGGTCCCAATCTGGGTTTGTGCTTCCCAAGCGAATTCCAAAGTTGATAACCACGAAAAAATGTTAACTATTAATTACGGTTTCGTGGGATTTGGATTTATCCTATATCCTATAAATGAACTTGAGCCATTATTACAAAATTATACATACACTAATGGAAACATATAAAGGGTCAAAAAAAATTTCCGAATTTTTAGTGATTTTTCAGAATGTATCTCAGTGAAAAAAAATGGCCTTATCGAGGTCTAAAATAAAGCATTTTGAAGCTTCAAGTTTCTAGTTTTGAGATATTTCGGTGAAAAATTTGTAGGGCTCCATGTCCCGCGCAATTTTAGAAAGTAGTGTGAGAAAAAAATTGCGAATTTTTTGCTCTTTTTTTTTCAAGTCCACCAGCTTGAAACAAATTTTTGCTAACTTAGCCATGGTATGGACTGGATAGCTTGTTTATTCAGCTTCAATTTGCTTTTTTTTTTAAATCTCGATAAGACCATTTGCTGTAGAGATATCGAACTTTAAACAAAAAAAGACCCTTTTGTCTTTGATCGACGATATCTCAGCAACCAACGGTAGCACAGAAAATCTAAGGGTAGTTCTGAAGACTAGAATAAACACCCTACAAGGTTCTGCTGCGATTTTTGAGGAGACAATTTTTTTTATCCTTGACATGAATTTGAAAAAAACAGGAAAAAACGGGTAATTGATGTTTTCTCAGAACATCAACGGCTGAAATTCAAATCTTCATGAAATGACTAATGTTGCGTGTGCCTTTTACTGTTGAATATACCCACAAAAACCATGCAAAGTTACATTACGATCTAACGAACCGTGTTCTTGTTGCAAACGGTCAAACTTTGTGTGTTTTTGACCATCAATTTTATTTAAATTCAAGTTGATGACCCAAATCGCGTTTCGACTCTGATTAATACTTGCTTAGGAGACAAATAACACACACACACATAGGCGGATCCAGCAGGCTTCTCAGGGGGGGGGGCATTTTAGTGATAAAGCAACATATGACCCGCAAGAGCCCATAGGCCCCGCAGACGAAAATTTTGAAAATTTTCAAGGTCACGCGTTTTCCTGGCACTTCAGAATTTCCATGAAAAATCGATTTATACCAAAAATACCGACGATCACAAGAATACTTTTTGGAATTTCTAGGGGGGGGAGTCCCAGGATCCGCCAGTGCACACACAAGACAGGGTTTCTCTTGGGAGCCCTAAACCCCACCGCGCACCCCCCCCCCCGGTTTTTTTTTTTTTTTTTTTCCCCGGGGGGGGGAAATTATTTTTTTTTTTTTTTTTTTTTTTTTTTTTTTTTTTTTTGGAATTTTGGGGGGATCTCCTAAACCCCTTTTTTTTCCCCCTTTTTTTTTTTATTTTCCCCCCCCATCCCCCCCCCCCCCTTTTTTTTTTTTTTTTTTTGCTCCCTTCCCCAGAAAAAAAAGTTTTTTTTTTTTTTTTTTTTTTTTTGGTGTTTGTGGTTTTTTTTTCCATTTCAAAGGCCCCCCCCCAACCCCTTTTTTTCCCGGTGTTTTTTTTTCCCCCCCTGGTTTTCTTTTCCCCCCCCCCCCCCCCCCCTCCCCTTTTTTTTTTTTTTTTTTTCAAAAAAAAAAACCACACAAAACCCCCCCCTTCCCCCCGGGGGGCGCCCCCCCTCGTTTTTTCCCTTTTCTTTTTTTTTTTTTTTTTTCTTTTTTTTTTGTTTGGTTGCTGAGATATCGTCGATCAAAGACAAAAGGGTCCTTTTTGATTTAAAGTTCGATATCTCAGCAACAAATGGTCGTATCGAGATTTAAAAAAAAGCAAATTGAAGCTGAATAAACAAGCTATCCGGTCCATACCATGGCTAAGTTAGAAATTTTTTTTTTCAAGCTCGTGGACTTGAAAAAAAAGCAAACAAATTCGCAAAATTTTTTTCTCACACTATTTTTAGTAACGAAAAGTTAAAAATCTTTAGTTTTTTAACTTTTTTAGACCAAAATTTTTTTAAATCTTTAAATTATATATTATTTAAAACAAAACCAATTTTTTTTTTTTTTTTTTTTTTTTTAATTTTTTTTTTTTTTTTTATTTTTTTTTTTTAATATAAAATTTTTTTTTTTTTTTTTTTTTTTTTTTTTTTTTTTTTTTTTTTTTTTTTTTTTTTCTTTTTTTTTTTTTTTATTAAACTATGTTCCTAACATTATGTAATATACGTATATGCATATACTCGTTTTTTGTATATTTGGAATTAGAATAATCTTAAAAGTGTTTTAAGCCCTTTTAAAGAGATTT
Organism: Aromia moschata; assembly: GCA_029963805.1. Classification (NCBI taxonomy): domain Eukaryota; kingdom Metazoa; phylum Arthropoda; class Insecta; order Coleoptera; family Cerambycidae; genus Aromia; species Aromia moschata. Next base: position 1,234,581 of record JAPWTK010000095.1, read on the forward strand.
AAACACTTTGGAAGAAAATAAATTCCTCTATTAATGCTTGAAGTCCTTGGACAGAGCTTAAATTACTTTTATGGGACTCGAAGCCGTTTTTTAAATTACTAATATAGCATTTTTATAAAGTGGTCCAGTTACAAAATTCCAAATTACAATGCTACAAAGCTATGAAAAGGCTTAAAGCATATTTCCAAGCATAAAGCACTAAGGACCTGTGCTTTGTTTAAAAATACATAGTAAAGAATCGAATCTTACCTGGCTTACAGGGCCGGTCTATCGCAAATTGATTGCAGACCAGATTGTCCGAGACGTTGACGCAGATGTAGCAGGTCACGGCGTACTTGTCGAAATCAGATAGGTCCGAGGAATCTACGTAGTTGGCCGCTAAAATTTTCTCTTCCATCGCAGTGTTTGTCATGAAAATACAGCTGATAATCATACTCAGTCTAAACATCACAATCTGGAACAATCAGAAAGCCAGTCGTTAATCAGATTCCGAAATTATTTTGAATTGACAATGTTATTGATTCATTGCTTATTATAATTCTTCATTTCATAGTAAATTTTCGAATCATTAATCTTTAGAGGACGGGAATTTGGGGCTTATGATCCGTCTAGGAAAATGCATCAAAACTGTATCTTATATCACAGATTGATCATGGCGAAAGTGTTGATCATGGGATCAGAATACTGGATTTCCCGTCCAGAAGGGTAACGCTAATGTTAAATTTTTCCACTTTGTAAAAATTCAATTAACTGACTTAGATATGACTGAAAAAATAGAAATAAATTGTCCTAGTAAGTTTTAACATCGCTCTTCACGAATCTATTACTAGATTTTTGAAATTGCAAAGTGCAAAAGGAAAAAAATGCAGTATTATAATAAAAGTATGTAGAGGATAGAGGAGTGATTTGAGGTCAGTAATTGTGAATCAGACTTCTACAATTCAAAATGGTGGATGTAAAACGGCGGATTCAAGATAGCGGATTCAGAATATCAACTTATATAAAAAAGAAATACTGGAAAAATATACGTTAACGACTTTGACTGCTGACTAACGACTGAATTTTTATAATTCAAAATGACTGCTTCAAGATGGCGATCGAAAAACAAAAAATCACGACCTACGAGCTCTTGAGTACATATTATACATCAATATTATCAGTCAATAATGTCCAAAACAAATGGCGTTTCTCAAACGGAAGTTTGACAACTATGTATAACACATTGTTTGTTCTGAAAATAACGGTTTTTCAATGCACGATAAAAGTTTAAGGCTCAAAAAAGACAAAAACCGTTATTTCCCCTATTAGCCTTTCTAAACAATTTTTGCAGCGATTTTGGTAGCTCGTGTGACTTGTTACAGTGCTCGTAATAAAAAAAAACTCTATCTGTATCGACTTATTTATGTTCCCATTTAACTACGTCACAATGTAAAAGTTGCAAACTGTATAATAGACATTCTGGCAGAGAGATGAGTAATCAAAACGAACGCCGCATAGCCAAGTCCGCGGACGACAACCGAAATAAACGTTGCAAAAGCTCTCCAACTTTTAACAGATTATTCATATTTCTCTTGTAATAGTCGCGATTTATAAATTCTAGCCGTATTTGAGGCGAGACAAATGGAAAGCGCGGAATTTTACGAATAGCTTCCATTATCTACGATGCAGCTAGAAAAATAAACCGTTTACTTGTTCCAACGGAAAATATATTCTCGAAAATGATCGTGGTTCAAGTTTAAAGTTTGCAGCCTATAAATAATACTTTAATAAATAATAGTTGTAGCTGATTGTGCTATTACGCAATGATTACAAAAAAAAAACAATCAAACAGAAAGTTTAAATACCAAAAAATACTAATTTGAGAAACAATTGTGAGTATCTCAAAACCTAGTCCATCATAACAAGGTTATTCGAGTGTTTCAGGACTCTGTACTAATCCTGTCTATCTAAAAAGAATTGATTGAAAGAGTTGATCAGATTTTGACTAACGAATTGGGGATGAGAAAAAATTTGCGCAAAAATGGTTCCAAAAAAACCTTTCGTAGGAACAAAAGGACATCAGGAGAGAAAGGTGTTTTGACTTTTTGGAATCGATTGAAAATGATCCCTATATTTTGAGTACGACCCGGAAACCAAGCGCCAAGACATGGAATGGCACACTTCAAGCTCTCCAAGACCCAAAAAAGCAAGAATGAGCAAGTCGAAGATCAAATGTATGCTAATTTGCTGTTTTGATAGCCAGAGAATTGTCCATAAAGAGTCTGTGCCTCCAGGACAAACAGTAAAACAACACTTTTACAGAGAGTTTCTTGAAAAACTTCGAAAAAGGGTCATCTGTGTGAGACCAAACATCAGGAACAACTGGATGTTGCATCACGACAATGCGCCTTTTCACACAGCCATTTCCTTGTCCTCCTTATTCGCCTGACTTGAGTCCTTGTGACCTTTTTCTCTTCCCGAGATTAAGAAATAACCTCAAAGGACGTCATTTTGGGACCATAGAAAACATTCAAACGGCTGTAACCGACCAGCTGAAGGCTATTCCAGTATATGAGTTCCAGCACTGCCATGAGGAATGGAAGAACCGTTTCCAGCGCTGTGTGGCTTCCCAAGAAAGTTATATTGAAGGAGACAATAAAGTGTAGACACTAAATTGTAATTCTATTCGAATAATATTTAAAAAAAAAATCAGTCTCATTACTTAATTTACACACCTCGTATCTATTTAAAAATATAACAAGAATACAATTGCTTCATTTTCAAGTTTTTATTGCAAATTCTAACGGTGACAGAACACAGACGGGGGGGATTTCTCAGTCAGTCACCCGGTATACTATAAATTTACGTTTATGATTTTAGAGCAACGATTTTAATAGTAAAATAAAGCGTAAATTGGCCAAATACGCATAATTCATCCATTCGTAACGGAAGAGGAAATTCCACCTTTATACAATTTAGAAATTGACTTATTTGTTTTATGTATTTCGCTTTGATGTGTAATGGAATTAAACGAGAACATTTCCTGCATCGCGTGCGTTCAGTTCGCCCCAAAATTTCACCTGGTCTCCGTTTAAATATCAGCGGGGCGTGAAATATTCTCGATATGCGAGGGAAATAAATGAGCTCTTTTTTCAAGTTCTGTTGTTTTATAAACAGGGATTAAAAATTAAGTCACAATTTTCGATACCAAGTTTTGATTGCTTTTTTTTTACTGCATAAATTTTGAAAGGCTTTCTAAATATTACGTCGAACCCCGAATTATTCCGACCCGGCTGGACATTGTATCTAACACTCAATTAATTCTGACATATGTCGTTCGTGGAATTGTGCAATCCCAAACCCGGTGGAACGTCATGCCAGGTCCCTCTAAACACTTTTTAACTTTTGGCCAAATTAAAAATCGCGTAAATTAAATCGTTTAAAAAATAATTCTTCTCCATCAATAATTCTCACCTTACACGCGGTACATACTTGTAACATCAAGTCCAAAGCAGAGGCGATATGTTGCTATTTGATTAGAAATTGAAAAATTTAGAGCAATTTTCCGAAAAACTTATTCATATCTGTATGTTCAAACTAATGGGACATTCTTATTTTTAGTCGTTCCCACGGCACCGAACGTTTACATTTTCTTTTGGCAATTTGAATATTTTGTGTACATACGTATTTTCACCAATCATGGTGGTTATGAAACAATTTTACTTTGAAACTGGAACGCCGGAAAAAATTGAGAAATATGTTGAACGCATGTGTAGGTATGTATAATGCTATTTAAAATGATTCCACAAAGACGAGATTTGAAAAAATTATCGTATAAGCTCTAAGATCGCTTTATCGATCACCTCTCGCGTGTTTATTTAGAACTTACCCAGAAAGATCCACATATTTATTTTGCTGAATATTTAATATCAAACAATTTTGCGATGTTCAGGGGGCAAACTCTTTCGCGAACATATAATATTGATGTTTGAGTTAAAGCGCTTGAAAAAAGACGGACAAAAAAAAGAATATATCTTCATCTCCTTACCCCTACTTTTATAACGTTCCTACGCAAGAGCGTTATCGGTATTCCTTTTAATCCAGGCGAGGCACAGTGGGGCAAATAGCTCATTTTTTGGACAAACGATAATTCCCAAGCCTGGAATTAATGAAACTTATTTTTGTTTTGTTTTAAACTATTCGTTATAAAATTGCCTTTAATTCTATCGAGCCCGAATTTTGAAATTTCAAAATCAAAGATGGCTAATCCAATATGGCGGACATAGATTTTGTAAGTACATTAAAATTTTATCAAAAGATTGTTTAGAATTATGAAAAATTGTTACTTTGGGGGGTTTTATTGGTTCCTAATCTCATTTCTGATCCCAGAATTTTGCGATTCAAAAAACCAAGATAGCGGATCCAATATGGCGGCCATAATATTTTTTTAAATGAAATGTACATGCGCGAACTGTTAAAAATTGTTAGGACTTTTAAGGGTTTCTGATCGAGAATCTGAAGTCAAAATTACGTAATATCGTAATCCAAAATGGCGAATCCAATTTGACAGTTATAATATTCTTTTAATTGACACATAAATGCGCAAATTGTTAAAAATTGTTACTTTGGGGTTTTAAAGATTGCTGATCATGAATCTGAAGTCCAAATTACGTAATATCGAAATCCAAGAGGGCGGATCCAATATGATGTCCGTAAGTTAAAAAAGAATGACAAATCATGAAGGAAACTGTTAAAATTTGTTTTTGGGGGGGTTTCGCAGTTTGCTAATCTTGTTTCGGATATTAACATTTCGATATTTTGCAAACCAAAGTTAAATTCAATATGGCTGCCATAATTTCTTTAAAAATTATTATATAGGTACATGCGAAATTAGTTAAAAATTGTCACTTGCAGGTTTTTGCGATTGCTGACAATGCATTCGTAATTTCGAATTCGAAGATGGCATATTCGAATATGCCATCTTAGAATGGCCGCTTACGTGGCCGCTCTCTAAAATTGCACGTTTTTCAGCCGCGCTTTTGAGGTACCACTTATTACATTTATCGGACGACTTCAAATATTTCGATCTTGATATGGTTGGAGAGGAAGGGCCATTATACTAAAGTACCTATTTTTACTTTTTCGCAATTTGCGCGAAAACTTATGAATATTTTTTAACAAAAATTTAACTGTAGATAGGTGTTGGAAAACCCTACAATTTGAGCCTTTGAAATGGAAGACATTTCTAGGATAATTACAGGCCGAGTAATTGAATATCGAAAAATCGCTCATTTTTGCGGTTTTTATTTTATTGTGCAAAAATATATCAACTGATTTTAATGATCCAAAAACCATTTTATTCGTATTTTCAAACGCTATAACGTGAATGATTTGTTTTTTACTCAACATTTATTTTTGTGCCTAAAAATAGAAAAAAAATATTTTTTTGCAACTTTTTGCAATGTTTTCGCTATGTTCCTACAATATTTCGCTGTCCAAAGCAAGTGTATTCGATTCAGACGAGGTTTTTCCTTATAAAATCGTTGAGAAAGTGCCGCAACTACTTATTTAAAAAAAAATTTACGCCGCCTGGATTTTTATTTTGTAACAAGGAAACACCACAAAATACAACTTTCGACTTTCGTTTCTTTATTAGTATCGAATCAGCAATATTTTCAAAAATTGACGGTTCTGACCCTTATTTGATGAATATCTTAAACGTAAATAATTTAAAAAATTAACTAGTTTTGTAGAATATCACTGGTTTCTTTTGACATAACAATATTATCACCAAATCAGTGGATTTTGCAGGTGTAGAAGTTGTGTTACCATACTGTGGCGAAAGCGTCAAGAATATGATTCACCGCCCGGTCAACTTAACAAAATAAGTGACTCAGCGACACCTCACCGCGTTGCGGAAGGCTCTTGCGGTTCATTGAGGAAAATGCCCGAATATACGCGCACTGGCCAACAGGGGATATAAAGGCATATCGACGCGGCATAGACAGCAGTCTTTGAAATAAATATCGTGGTCGCGGGTTTCGTAAAACATTCGAATATAAATGGAACATAAATAAATTAGTGCTTGTTAATTTAGTGCTTAATCCGTATTTGTATTTATTTAAATAAATTGTGTTAGTTGAAAGTGCGTGTTTGATTTTTCACACTCAACGAACCTTAAGTGGACAAAACGTTATAATATTTTAGTGCTAATTTTCCAATCGATACAAAATGTTCTACTTGAAACAATTATTAGGTTTTCATGCTCATATTATATTTTATTCAAATAAACATATGGTGCAATATATGGATTTTGAGGATGTCCAAAATATTTAATTTCATATGGTTATTGAGCACCTCAATATCTCAAAAAATTGTCGAATTATGAGTTATGAGACATTAAACTGGGACATCGTGTACATAAATATGTGAATTAAAACCGCGATCTTTTGATTACTCAGAATTTGCAATAGTTCCTAACCGATTTATGTTTAACTCTTATATTAAGGAGTACCGGCAAAACCACTTTTGTTGCTTTACACATATGTCGACAGTCTCTGTAATATATCAGTTGCACTAAATAAATTTGCACTAAATTTTAGTGAAAAAAGATACTTAGGTACTTACAAACATCCGAACGAATAAAAAATCATCGAGGAATTTTATAAAAACCAGTGATTTAATTAAATCATGATTTGTATTTCGTAATCCATTAACGTCACGTGATATTAAAAGCCGAAACATTCCCGATAATTAGCGAAACTTGTTCAGTGAAATTGGTCATGTGGTTCCGGTTAATATTAACGTAGGCATGGGAATTATTATATACATGTATGTAGAGAGAATTGAGGCGTACACCTATGGGATATACAGGATAATTTTTTTCTTTGCCGCGAATCATTTACGCTACGTAAATTCAAAAATCAACAAACTTCAATAGAACAAGTTTTGTACAATCATAAACTTACAACTTGGGTTCGGGAAAGTATGCCGTCACACAGAGCCGGCACTACACAACTGTATGATAATTAAAGCATAAATCGTATTTTTTTAGCGAATAATTCTTGCCCTTGTATACCCACGTCACTGACCGTGTGTAGAAGTCACACTGGACTCCTGTCCAACAAATCCCCTGTGGGAACATTTACGACGATTTTAAAATAGATACCTAGATCACATATTTTATGTATTCCTCGCAATAGTCGATACATATTTCGTGATCGCCGAGAGTGTAAAAGACATTTAGATTCGAATATCCATAGACTTTTTTTTACCAAATATGTATCCGATTTTCCATCACCTACTAGTGATATGTTGTGTAAAACATATTTACCGAAGACATATCAATGTGTCGTGGAATATATCAAAGAAGACATACGCAATAGATTTCTGTGGCTGACAGTAGACGGAACAACATATTTTCGCGGTAAAAAGGTCGTTAATGTTCTAATACGAATTTTAGGTGTTTCAGATATTTCGCCCCCGATATTGATAGCTAGTAAACGGGTTTTGCAAACAACCGCTAAAAGTATAGAAATAGTAGTAACACGTGCATTGTCCTCTGTAGACTAAAAAATAATATGATATAAAAACTCTATGTTTTTGTGAAAAACTATTGTAATAAACTATTAAATAAGTCTTGTCGTCCTTAGTGACTTTTTGAATTTGCATCTTTAACTTCAGTAGATGTGGAACGTCATTTTCCTCCTACAACCATATGTACAGGCCAAATCGCTCACATTTGCTGAAAAGGAATGCAGAAAGGCTATTGGTCCTGGCAACATAATTTCAAGCAATGAGGACATACATTCGATGTTTCTGAAAGAATCAAGCAATAGGTATGTACATACATTAATAATACATTTTTACTCCTGTGTTTTTGATATCTCACATGTCGTATTTCGTCGGCACACTTTCCTAACCCTACTTTACAAGTTTCATGATATGGTTGTGAATATCAGCTACAACATATTTAAGTGTTATACTTATTACTTATTTTGCTACTGTTTAAAAATTGTTATCAGGAACTTAGAAAAACGAGAAGTCGATTGTCTCTTAGAGAAGAGGACAAAAGAGGACCTGGGCAATATTTTCTTCTCCGATAAAACATTGTGTGATCTCAGTATTTTTGTTCGCAGAATATGAAAATGTGGAGCGAGAATATCGCATTGGCCCAGTTTTAATGGAACTGGACGATATAGGGAAGAGATTAAATCAGTTGGATAATAACGAAGTTGCTAGCCTTTGCCTCCAGGAAGACGGTGCTAAAGCACACACTGCGGATGAAACAATGGGGTTGTTACAGAATATTTACCATAATGGTCTGAATTCCGAACATGATTATCCTTCAGTATTTATGAGATAACACTCACAATGTGATTTCTTTTTGTGGAAGTACTTAAAGAGCACCAGTTTCTAAGTTCCTGTTAATAACTCGATTGACTTTAAGAAATAACATTGTAAAAATCATAACATAGTATAAAACAAAGTCGTTTCCCGCTGTCTGTCCCTATCTCTCTACTACCTATGTATGCTTAGATCTTTAAAACCACGCAACGGATTTTGATGCGGTTTTTTTAATAGATAGAGTGATTCAAGAGGAAGGTTTATAAGTATAATACATGCATAATATAGTAGAGAAACACTGATAATTTTAGAGGTTTCTAATGTGATGTCGTACACCGGGCGAAGCCGGGGCGGGTCGCTAGTAAATAATAAAATGAGATTAATGCTACTTCTAATGTCCTAGAAAATGTTTTCGGTTCTAATAAAAAGGAAGGTGCTAGAATTACGGCACAGTAATTAGTTCGTTGAGCGACCACCAGGTGGCGTAACGCTTATATTGAATTCCATATGAGGCGCGCCAATGTGATTGCGAGAAAGATACAGTTCGCGTTCGATAGGCCCTTCTTCGCCAAGGCTTCGAAAGTCGACCGGAAATTAACCCCACATAAAACACGAGCAAAAAACAAACTTCCGTTTTTTGCTCATCTGCCCTTTAACGTTATCGACACGAATTTCTAATTACGCGGAGTTACTCGGCCGCACCTCCCTTTGAATATCAACTAACCGTCACTGCGAAATATGAGATTGGAGAGGCTTATTTGATTCCGTTATAAAATTTCCAACGCCCCCCCCCCCATAGATATGGATCCGAGATTTCGACGTTCCCTTATGGAAACCTTTTAAGTATTCGAGTGTCTGCGAAAATATTTGACTTGCCCCGAATCTCTCTTTAATGCGGACCCGCCACTTTTGAAATGTAAATTTTTAGTATCTGCATGTACTCGTATTATTTCGTCGAATTTTTCAATGTTTGTTTTATCTTAAATTGAAAGTCTGAAATGGCAAACGTCTTAGATTACACAGAAAAAGAGGGAGAGGTTAACCACGCAGTTCAAGAATCGACCGCGTGATTACTGTCTGTAATGGGATGTGTTGGGAATTAAATGTCTTGTATACAGGGTGCCCCATTAAAAATTGAAAAACTGGTGTAAAAAAGTTATTTATTATCCGATTTAAATGGAACTTTTTTTAAAAGATAGATAATCAAAAACTCTACTTGGATGCAAAAGAACAAGAAAACATTTTAATTTTCAAAGCCTACTACGAATTTTTTCTAGGTAAAAATTGCTATCCGATGAAAATATGTATCCGATTTTCCATTGTCTAGTAGTCATACATTGCGTAAATCATATTTACAGAAGACATATCAACGTGTCATGGGAAATATAATGGGAAGACATACGTAATAAACTGTGGCTGACAGTGGACGAAACTACAGATTTTTGCGGTAATAAGGTCGTTAATGTTCTGATACGAATTTTAGGTGTTTCAGATATATCGCCCCCGATATTGACAGCTAGTAAACGGGTTTTGCAAACAACGGCTAAGTGTATAGAGATAGTCGTAACATGTGCATTGTCCTCTGTAAATGTTAGCGGCGACAAACAACTATTAGTGATACAAACAACTCTTTGAAATTCGTGAAAATAATATGCATGGAGTTTCGTCCACTGTCCATGTGAACTATTTTGAATTTGTACTTTAACTTATGTGGAATGATAATTTTTCTTCTACAACCGTACCGTACATATAGGAAAAATAGCTCACGTTTAACGAGAAGAAATGCAGAAAGACTACTGGTTGTGGCAACGTACGCTCAAGCAATGGAGACAGGCGGTGTTTCTGAACAACACAAGCGATATGTATGTACATTATTAACACATTTTTACTCCTCTCTTTTTGGTCTCTCATATGTCCTTCCATCAAAAACATGACGGATTACGAGTCCCACCCTGCGTTGTGGACCACTTTCCCGACCCTAGTAATTACCTATTGCCGTAGTCTTCTGCTAGATGTTTACTGTGTCAGCGAAACTGTTGTTGTTGACTAGTTTGCAGGCATTAAAACGTGGAATATAGTCGATAAATCGAATGTAATTGCTTGGTATACGGACCCGTGTAGCTACTCGATTTTTCAATTATGGTTTTACGCGGCACTTCTGTAAACATGTTCGATAGGTATAGGCACGAGGAAAATAAGGTCGGAGATGTTGTTCCCCGTCGTAAAACGCCACGTGACGTAAAATCGTATATTTACGATCCAGTCTCGACGAACTGAATAAAGTACCCCGTAATATGGTTTCTCCTTAACTCCCCGGAAGAATCTTTATGGACGTCGCGGCAGTGCTCAAGGACGAAGCGATTGAATTCGGTAACAAGTAAAGCTAATAAACGTCTTCATATGGTATACGAGGTGTGTAAATTAAGTAATAAGACGGGCAACGTAGCGCCCGATCTAGCAATACTGCGGAGACGGGACTTAGAAAGGCGGTAAGTTAACATGTAATGCACCTTCAGTACAACTTTGAATTTGTTCTTTATTGAAGTTATTTGTTTGTTCTTTGTGATTGTTTTCGTAAACCGGTTTTTTCCAGTGCGTTTTAAAAATGAGTGACATTAATTTTGAGCAACGGTGCGTTATCAGGTTTTGCTTCAGACTTGGACACAGCGCAACGGATACTTTTGCAAAACTTCAACACACCTACGGAGACAGTGTTTTTTCAACAACCCAGGGTTTTCTCTTCAGGAAAGAGAGTCGATTGAAGCTGAGCCACGCAGGTCAAGGCTTTCATCTTCAAGAACCGATGAAAATGTCGATAGAATACGGGATACTGTGCGTTGAGATCACTGGTTGACGACAAGAATGATCACGGAAGAGTCAAATTTCAGTTCCAAAAAACCTTTCGCACGAACAAAAGGACATCAGGAGAGAAAAGTGCCTTGACTTTTTGGAATCGATTGAAAATGATCCCCACTTTATGGAACGTGATATTACTGATGATGAGACTTGGGTGTTTGAGTACGACCCGGGAACCAAGCGCCAAAGAATGAAATGGCACACTTCAAGCTCTCCAAGATCCAAAAAAAGCAAGAATGAGCAAGTCGAAGATCAAATGCATGCCAATTTGCTTTATTAATAGCCAGGGAATTGTCCACAAAGAGTTTGTGCCTCCAAGCGAAACAGTAAATCAACACTTTTACATACAGAGCGGTTCTTGAAAAACTTCGAAAAAGGGTTATGCGTTAGAACCAAACATCAAGAACAACTGGATGTTGTATCACGACAATGCCTTGTCACACAGCCATTTTAGTAAACGAGTTTTTAGCCAGTAAAAACATTTCTGTGGTTCCTCAGCCTCCTTATTCTTCTGATTTGAGTTCTTGTGACTTTTTTCTCTTCCCGAGATTGAAAAATCACTTCAAGGGACGTCATTTTGGTACCATAGAAAATATTCAAACGGCTGTAACCGACCATCTGAAGACTATTCCAATATATGAGTTCCAACACTGCTATGAGGAATGGAAGAACCGTCCCCAGCGCTGTGTGGCTTCTTAAGGTAGTTATTTTGAAGGAGACAATATTGAACTGTAATTCTCTTCGAATAAAACCAAATTAGTATTATTACTTAATTTACACACCTCGTATGTATGTACACTTGTTTTATCTTGACCACCGCATTTTATTCGTAAACGGCCAAAGTAAATTGTAATCTGCGAAAAGTATATTGTTCCTACCATTTGACACTGAGACTAATTCAAGCACATGGGAGATTCGGTAAGAAAATTTCAGATCTAAATATAATTAACTCCTTGATTGCCGACAATAAACGTCTTTGTTTTTTCGACATAGCCCAAACTGCCGGAAAATCACAAATCTTTGTCATATAAGTATATGCTCTACTGACACTGATAATGTGTAAAATATAATCAACATGTGTTTTCCTATATTTTTGGGGACGCTGAACATGATCCCCGGGTTTATTGGATTATATTTTGCACCCAAAACAGACTAGAGCTCTAAGGATAAGCCGCATTTAAATAGTGTTTTTTTTTTTTTGACAAGGTGTATCATTTCTGAGGTAGTATGGCCCGCCGGACATTATGGAGTTGTCAAAATTTGGATCAAGTGCTCCTAAAGGCCAATATGTCACATAACACCATGATGAACAGAGGATTAAAATATGTACGTCAGAAATGGTATGTCTAGTTAAAGTTGTAAAAGTTTCTAAGTTCGACAGTGAGGGCATATTCCAAGAAATTACCTTGGCAGTGAATGTTGTTGACGTTTTTATTAAACCATTGAGGTTGAGAGTGCTGAGAGAAAAGTATTGTAAAATGTGACCTTTATTGCGTAATTTAACTGTGAACTTATTACATTTGTTGTGAAAATATGAAAATAAAAATGTTTCTTTTTAGAATGTTGTTAACCCATCTCTTTATAAATTGCAACAGTTTATTGTTTTCACGAATTTTGTTTTTGCACATACAAGTAGTAAGTAGTATGGCGCGTACGATTATGGCCCGCCGCCCGGATCTGCCGGCTTTATTTTATGTAACTTATAGTAACATACCGGTTAGGAAAGTGCAAGATTTCAAAGCCGAGCATTAATAAATAAGAAAAGAATAAACTCTGACAGATAGAAGAACTGACAGAGAAATATTATATCCATAGTTGCCAGACTGACATGTCATTTTAAAACTCTATGGGCGTCTTTCGTGATAGGGTAGCAATAAAATATATAGGCGGGACGCCCCGCCCATAAATTATAATGCGCACGTGTGAATTGAATTATTAGCGTTATTGGTCAACGGAAAAAAAGCACTTGACTATTCCTTGCGTACGTAGTTGGTATTTTAGGCGATTCCATCGTTGGGCCATTTTTTATAAACGGTTCCTTAAATGCAAACAAATATTTAACAAATAAAACAAACTGTTTACGGACATGAACATGAAAGACCACGAAATTTAAATGATTTACGAGCCAGAATTGTACAAGTCCTAAATTGTTACACGCTTAAGAAATGTTAGAACGCGTAAGAACTGAGTTTTACGATAGACCAGGGTTTTGCGAAGAACAAAGGGGTGGCGAAGGGGTGGTTAAGGGACATTTTGAACCACTTATTCAATAGGCATTTTTTTTTTCTTTCGTCTTATAACCGGGTTGATTTATATTTATATCTTTTTATTTTTTATAGAACTTCAATTTTATTTTCTTGCAGACCGGTTAGTTAAGGAATACAAAAATTTGAAAATAAATACAATTATGTTCGTACACTTCTTTTAAGTGTATAGGATAATTTTAAGTCAGAATTACGCAAGAATTTCGTTTCATACAGCTAAGTCGATATATACCCTCATTGCTGCGAAAAAGTACTGAGTCCGACTCACTAGTGATGTCATTATTGTAACTATTCGTTACTTTTTATCCGTTACTTGGCGAAGTAACGGATACTGAGTAATCGTTGGAAAAAGTATTCGGTACTGAGTACTGAGTACTTTGGAACTGGCTCCGTTGCCCCGAGTCATGATTACATGTAACGACGAATATTTCGGACTCGGTAGTGTTCGTACTCGTACTTGTACCTGACTGTAACTTACCACACCGCGCGGATTTCGGATATTGAGTTTGGTATTGGTGTTTATTAAGGTCGATCGGATCTTTTATATCGATAGGTAATCTGTAATTATTCAACGTGATGAACACAGATACCTAATAATTATTGTGAAATCAGTATATCACAGAATTTAATTATTTATTACCTTCTTTAGTGCACTCTGCAGGAGAAAAATGAAATATTATGTTTTTAATTGACACACATTTTATATTATCTTATATTTTAGAATGATACCTAGGTACTGTTAATACAATCCAATTTTTGTTAATGAAAGGATTCCTCAGACGAACAAAGTTACAAGTAACTGTACTTCTAGTAACGATAAAAAGTAATTTGTACCGTCGTATACATAAGTAACTGTACTCAGTAACGAATACAAAGTAAAGAATACTCGGTATAAAAGTAACGATTACTCTGAGTACTAAAAAGTAACTGTATTTGACATCACTACGACTCACTCAAATTCGTTAGGTGATGGGGGTGTCCCTCCACCTCCACATTCCAGTTTTTGTTAACGCGCAGGTAACGTTTTACATCATACGTTTCTAATACGTACACAAGCGTGAAACACTGGTGCATCTAACTGTCTTTGTCTGTCCTTACTGGTGTCTTTTAACTTATTCTCTTCTACACATGTATCGCCAATATGTAATGGTGCAATTTCCTATGGTGTATACATATAACATTTGTTTTTAATTTTATTATCCCTTAATAAAATAGATTCCTAAGCCACCTCTGACCATCTCAACTATTATGACAGTACTTTCACCGATTTATAGCGGGCGATTTGTGATGATTCTATTCATAATTTTTTGTTTGTTAAACTGGCTTTAACTCGAAGCCACGTTTTTTTTTCGCTTGTGTCCCTCCTGTCGTTTGCTTATAATAAAATGATGACCTAGTTTTTTTCCCCCGATTTTGTTACGTTTAACGCAGACGCTGCTGACAGTCTAGCGTCCGCATTGACAAGAAACCGAAGAAACGTCACGACACGGTAATCGCTTGGGGCAACCTAAAAAGCAGGACTCGCTACGAAACAAGTTCGTGCTGGTGAACGGGATGAAAAATGGCAACGCAATCAATGCGTCGGCACGTTAAAAGATAAAGAAGAAATATGCACTGCGACGAAAAAGTAGATTTAAATAAGGACGATAATAATTCTTTTTATTATATAGTGCGTCCTTCCAGCATGGACAGACTAAAATAACTGATTTAACATGGTTTTCTAGGCCCAATCTTCAAACACGTTGATTTGTTTTTTTTAAGGTCCTCTCTTGCAGTGGCGGTGCGTGATCCTAAGATTGGGGGTGCACCATACATAAAAATAACGATAATCTAGTCTAGTTCACTTTTTAAAAACTCCGCCAATGACTCTGCATCATGTCCTACTGGTTTTAAAAAACTCCAGAATCTTTCTACAGGCTTTCCACCCACCATGTAACGATATATTAAAGCCAACTGAAAAATTGTAGAAACGTCTGTAGTTTCGTCTGCTATTATAGCAACAAAAGTGGATTTTTTAATTTCAATGGTTATTTCATCGTGACAAACTTCAAGCATGCACTGAAGTAGCTCGTTTTGTATAGTATTAGAAGTTCCTTTAAAAGCCGCCGCGTTTTGTTAATGATACTTCATAGCCTCGTCTAATTCGGCATTGAAATCAATCAACCCACGAAAAATGCCTGTATTGGATGATGTTTCCGATTCATCGTGTCCTCTTAGGGCCAGTTCGAATTTTCCACAAAAACGAATACAGTTAATAATAATGTTTAAAACATACCTGTTTTTTGAAACCGCTTCATTGTGTGCTGCCACTGCTCGTCGATGAGCAGAATCGAGCATCGTCGCAATATTTGCAGTGCCTAGCATGGCTAAATTCAAAACATTATTCATGTGTCCAGCAGAATTTTCATGTTTTTTTATTTTCTCGTTTATGTGATTTAAATCCGTTACTCCAGTTTTGGTCCAAGGTGTTTCTCCGCCAAACAAAACACACGGAAAACAAAACACTGCGTTCAATACATCGCATCCACTTAACCACAAATGTTTTTTAAATAAGTCATTATTAAATGTTCTTACAAATTGTTTATTTTTTTCCTTTCACGGCTAATTTTAAATTAATTTGTGGAGTGGGCCTACCTAGAGTTTTAATTTGCACTTTTTCCTCCAAACTCAAGCTAGAGAATGGAGTTTTTAATAAGTTTTGAATAGAATTCATTATTCCAAACTAGATTCTAACCGAAAACCCGAGTTTATATTTATAAAACGTGAGCGATAAAACAGCTGTGTACGAAAACAATTCACAAACTAATCGATCACTCTCGTGCGCTCTTAAACTCCGCACATCATATCTACAGGATTCGCCCACTCCTTTTCGTAATTGTGGAGGGGCAAGCAGTAACAATACGCGTTCGCTTTTTCGTATTGCACGGAAGCGCGATGGTTGTCCCGCTTTTTCGTATTGCGCGTGTCGATTCCCGTGTCGCGATCGGAAACCAGTGGCCTTGGAGATAGAGACCTAGCGTCTAGTGGATTCGTAACGCTGCTGCCAAATAATATTGAGATGGTATTAACGCTAGGGATGCGGCAAGGCGATAAATTAAGAATGCATCCATTAATTACTAAATAAAATTATTAATGCTAAATTGTCGGTAGTGCGCGCGCACCAGCGCACCTTATAGCCCACCGCCACTGCTCTCTTGTAATGCTAATTTTTCTTGTAGAAGTCAACATTTTCAGAAAGGGACATTATCGACATTTTCTTTTAACAGCGACCTATAATTTTTATGACGAGTTTGAGTAGTCCATAAATATCAATAGAATTCAGTTAGGTATGCATTAAGTACTTTAATGTGGTTTTGATAGTATTCGAGATATTGGTCCTCATTGGTGGGATAATTAACATGTTATGGTGGAGCGTTGGATAAACAATTTTGCGGAACTGTCTTTTAATGGCAGTGAACTTAATATTACTGCATGCTGTTTTGCGGCGTGTTGCTACACATAAACATAAAGCTGGTGTAAGTGGTGGTGTGAGTGCGCGAGACAATTTAACATGGATTTAGTCAAAATGATGGTAGCGTGTAATATTAAACGACAAAAGTTAAAGGACAGAATATAGCTAACGTAGTGGTTGGGGAGACTGGATGAAGCAAAAGCCGTGGAAGGGCATTTGTTAGTTTCATGGCGATGGAAAGCACAAATGTGGAAGCAATTAGTGAGTGTGTGACTAGCAGTCAACAGTCACTATGGGGCGAGGAGGACTTTGAAGTAAATAAACGTCATGTATTGCTGCTACTATCGGATGCGACGGATGCTACCTGCTGGCCGGTACATATAGAGGCCATATACCGTAATTTAATCCATATTATTGACAATTTATGGAAGCTCGAGTGGCAGTACGGACACGTTATAGCATCGGTTACCCTGTGACTATGTTTTTTTGTCGATTAGCTGGGCTACAACAATCACCATCACATGTATAAGGTAAGATCTGTTTAACATTTCGTAGCGTTGTTGATAGTAGTATCCTGGAGTGGTCCCTGGTAAAGTACGCATCTATTATTAACCTCTGAGCTCTACCTAGAAAATTGGAGATTTCCCAATCTGAATTTTCGACCTATCCGTGCTCCCTTGCTTGGTCCATCTTTTAAAAGACACAGATTGGAGAAAAGGTCATCTCTAATAACCGCTAGCAAACTACGGCTGATTATTATCTTTTAATAACCTAAAACGGAATGAAAGCAATGAAAGATAACGTAAAACGCTATTCCAAACGCTTTTTCCTTTTGTCTCACATTAGGAGCTGAATTTAAACGTCTCACTACCAATTTCGACGCTTTTCTGCCTTCTTATCACGTACTCGATACTGGGGTATGTTATTCCGCTTCCACTTATAGCATAAACAGTCCTGCCACAACAGTATCACCTGCAAGTGGTATGCTGAATATTGCCTTCTAATAGTTGCCAGAGGTTCTGTGCTGTTAACCCGAAACAGAGAGCGCATTCTACGAGCTCGACATTTCTATTTTCTCCGTTTGTTACCGCATGGCCGGGCTCAATCAAGCTACACTATAGTTCCTTTGTATGTACGTTTCTATCAGCCCCAGTTGGTGGGTAAACGGTTTACTTCAAAGGGAGTTTTTAATTTGAAAGGCGTATTTGCCTAGATTAGTAAGTGTAATAAAGCACACAGAAATAAATGCATATACAGGGTCTGTTCGGGAAGTAGTCGGACCGATTTTTTTTTAAATTTACATTGCTTTAATATTCCACAAAGCAGAGTTGGGCAAATTTTAGTCGATTGATGAATTATGATTAATTTAGTAAACAGTGATTAATGACTAAATTAATCATTAGTCACTGAAATCACTCGTGACTAAATTAGTCATTAATCATTAGTCACGACTAACCGTCAATCAGTAGCCATTAATCATGAGTAATCATCAATCATTAGTTATCAGCCATGATTAATTACAAAAAAAAAAATTGGAAATGAAATAAAGTGTAAAGAACGAAGTTGTAAAAAAACTACGAATTGAAAAATACCATTCCCAATAATAACATTCCCAAGGCTTGTAGCTTAATTTGACCAAAATCTGAGTAGAACAAAATAAGAATAATGAAAATCGGTTGAAAACTGCAAGAATTGCAAGATTTTATTGTATTTACCCCTTTCTATTCCCATCCTCTAGTGATGAAATTCGAAATTCCCAAGGTTTGTTGCACAACTAGACCGAAATGTGATTAAACGAAATATTCCAAGGAGAAAACAGGTATTTGTTTTGTGTATAGAGGGCGCCACAGTTGACAATGATAGTTTTAAATATCCGATGCTGTTTTTTATCGATTTTTTCATTACCCTTCAACCCGATTTTTCTATTTAAAGACATATGTGGCGTTACATTTTCCACCATTTTTTACATATTTTTGCATGTTGTGCATTTCTATTTTTCCTCTAAAATAATGGTTACCTACTAATATGAAACGACTCTCCAAAACCTATTTTAAAAGATTTATATTTCCATTTTCTTTTTCTTATTCCTTGAACTCTCAACGTTCATTTTGTCTAAAGAATGTTACCAGATTTTCCCACTAAAACGTTCGAATGCTAACTCGAACTAGATTATGTTTGCACTGCGTGCAGTTTAGTCAGGAATTTAAAGCGGCGCTGTGTGCCAGGCTGCTGGCAATACGTTGAATTTTGTAGTTTATAGTGGCGAAGAGACATTTGCAGCATAGCCTGGAAGAAACGGGGGCAAACTGCAAACTGGATGAGTCTCAAGCTTTTTAGTAAATCACACAAATATACAGTCGGCAACGAGAGATTAAATTATGATAATTCTTGTACTACAGTATTTATTTTTGTTTTGTTTTTGATAGTCTTACAGATTGTGAAATTCTGCGTCTAATAAGCCCATGTTGAAGAATATACGAGGTGTGTAAATTAAATAATAAGACTGACTTTTTTAATTTTTTTATTCGAATAGAACTATAATTCAGTATTGTCTCCTTCAAAATAACTTCCTTGGAAAGCCACACAACGCTGGGGATGGTTCTTCCATTCCGCATAGCAGTACTGGAACTCATATACTCAAAAAGCCTTCAGTTGGTCGGTTACAGCCGTTTGAACGTTTTCTATGGTCCCAAAATGGCGTCCCTTGAGGTGACTTTTCAATCTCGGGAAGAGAAAAAGAGAAAAAACAAAGACTCAAGTCAGACGAGTAATGAGGCTGAGGAGCCAAAGGAATGTTTTTACTGGCTAAAAACTCGTTTACTGAAATGGCTGTGTGACTAGGCGAATTGTCGTGATGCAACATTCAGTTGTCCTTCCATGTTTCTTGATTCCAGAAAATCAAGACACCTTTCTCTCCTGATGTACATTTGTTCCTGCGAAAGGTTTTTTGGAACCATTTTTGCACAGAGTTTTCTCATCCCCAATTCATTAGTCAAAATCTGATGAACAGTGGTGTGATTCAAATTTAACTCTTCCACGATCATTCTTGTCGTCAACCGACGATCTGAACTCACAACATCCCGTATTCTGTCATGGGTTCTTGAAGATGAAGGCCTTCCGCTGCGTGGTTCAGCTTCAGTCGACTCTCTTACTTCTGAAAATGCCTTAAACCACCGAAAAACCTGGGCTCTTCAAAAAACACCGTCTCCGTAGACATGTTGAGGTTTTGTAAAAGTATCCGTTGCACTGTGTCCATGTCGCTCATTTTTAAAACGCACCAGAAAAAACTAGTTTACGAAAACAGTTAAAAAGAACCAACAAATTACTCTAACAAGTTCAAGCTTGTACGGAATTGCATTACATGTTAACCTCCGCCTTTCCAAGTCCCATCTCCGCAGTTGCTAGATCGGGCGTTACATTGCCAGTCTCATTACTCAATTTACACACCTCGTCGATTGTGTGATATCGATACACATGTCGATTGTGTGAAAAGCTATCGCTAAAAATGTGAAATTACGACGTTTTGAAAAAACCGCGAGTAACACCGTAAATATAAAATCCTTTTCAAAGTTCATGAATTCATATTAACCCTGCAAGACCGAATTAAAAAATATGGTCAAACCATTTGACTTTGTTAAGGTGATATATTATAGTTGTTTTTTATACACTTTTACTATCAAAATTGTAAAAGAATTATCCAAGAAGTAGTTTGAAATTGTGACCATATGGTTACAGTAGGCATTAGGTATAGTTACCAGGATGTATAAACCACAATAATAAGTATTGTGATCTAAGTTATAATAGTGAAAACTACATTTTATAGTTTTTTTATTAAAATATTGAGTATTATACATAAAACTTATTATCTAAGTAGTTGAAACTAACAAAGCAGTTCTTGTCCTGGGTAATGCATAGCCCTGTGCATTTTTCACTTTTAGTCGTGACTAGACTAGTTTAGACTTAAAATATTCATATTATGTTGGAGGTATGAAAGAGGTTATACTTGAAAAGTAGTTGTCAAAATAAACGATACTACTTTCTTTTGTTTTTATTGTCTTGGAAAGGGCAATAACTACCTTGGAACCAACACCCATATCAGTCTCAACCTCTGTCAACTCCTGCTCTGTACCATTCAAAACGTCGAATGTCTTTTGCCCTTGATAGGTAAGAAGTCGTAAACCAATCCACCAACTCCCGCGCGTACAAAATTTGTAGCCCCATTTATGGGGCTTATTTTGATATATTGACGGAGGTTTCCAGCCATCGTTCTTGTAAGCAATCATTGTTTCGTCTATTGAGAAACAAGTGTCAATCGTATATTTGAGACAGTTGTTTCTTACCATATCCAAAACGGGACGTATTTTGTAATATCTGTCTGTGAATCAGCAGCATTCTCGTTGTTGTTGAAATGAACCATCCTTCTTAGTTTTCGAAATCTTGCCATAGGCATAACAGAGGCAGTTTGTTGTATTCGAGTATTTACTGCCCAATAGTCCCGATAACAGGCAAATGTATTATTCCCATCAGTAAAAGAATGCCAATGAAGTCAATTATTTCTTTTGTATTTGTATTTAGACATGAGCCAGTTTGCTGTGTGAAATATAAATTTGTTTCATTGACTATGTGCTCCATAAGAGTTAGTGAAAAAATTTGGTGAAGTACTCCAAACAAGAACTGTCCTCATCACCTCAGCAGGACAGTCAATGTCAACCCGACCCTATCCACACCTCTTCTAAATCGACCTTTCCCATCGTTCATTTTGATGTGCTGTTTTGGCATATGCTTTTTTAGGTGTAGGCTCAGGTTCATTATCTTCATCACTGCTTTCTGAGGTAACAGTTTCAGAGTCACAAATTTCAAAAGAGACATCATATCAACACTTTGAGGTACCGCAGCAGACTCATTTTCCGAATCACTGTCAGCCCATCAGATATATTTATATCTTCAGGTGGTAATATTGTCATATGTTTAGGTCTCTTGTAAAATTTTAGTGTTGAGATGGTAGCGTATTCACCCATATAACATAAGGCACAATGTTACCATACGGTTACATACGAAATCAAACGTAATTACAACACAAATATAGTAACTGTATCATTATTTGAATAACCTCACAATATAAAACGTACCTTGATTATGCAGTACAAACTGAAATACAGTATAAAACAACGGTTTTTTGTCATCAAAAATTATTTCTCTCACACTGCACTTCTATGTCTATCATTCAGTTAACAGATGATCATAATATGTACAATTTTACCGACCGAATTTAACTCCGCTATTCTTCAATAGATGGCTAGGGTAGGAAATGCATTGTAACCACTATAGCTACTTCAAGATTCAGTGGAAGAATACTTAGAAGGTAAAATTTGTACTTAGAAACTGAATGTTACCATATGGTTACATTTTACCTTAAAGGGTTAAAGGAAAATATTCAGGGTATCTATCTGACTAACAGCCAATTTGGGAAAAAAAAATCCTAGGCATGAAATACCTATTGTTATAAGTTGAACCAAAAACATTATAAAAATACAAAACTCTACCATTTTTATTGTAGTTTTCCAAAAAAATCATTGTTCGATAAATTTTAATAAAACACTGCGAGTTGTGGAGGAATATTAACTGTTGTTTTTTTAGAGTTTTGTGTGGCGCAGTTGCAGATTTTTTCAATTTCTATGATAATTTTTGTTCAACTTTACGGATTTAATGTTTTTTGGACGTTTTTTGAAAACCCTGATACTTTTTGCAGATTATAATTTGCTGTATCCGTTTAAAAGTACAATGTGGTCAAGGTAAAACAATTACGGTGTACGTCTAATTTTTTTTATTGAACAATACTTACAAATGACGGCATGATCGGAAATTTTTTTTACGGGGACCACAATTTCACCGTTTGTAATTCTCTACAACTAATGTTTTTAATTTACTTTCGAACCCCTCTTAAGTCACCAAATCCGGGCATCATCGTCTCGCTTAAGTCGCGAAATTTAGTCTCTCTTAAGTCGCGATCATAACCTCAACTTTTGCGTGTTTTAGCTGCAAAAAGAAATATTTAGAGATATACCACAGCACTTGTTATAACGAAAAATTAGCCAACTGAATGAAAAAATCAACGTAAGTATACTCAGTCGTGCGTGACAAAGTTCAATTTTCCACTTGAATGAATATTTTAAAGGTTAAATATTTTTAAAAGACACCTAACCTATTTTAAAGGTTAGGTGTCTATATTTAATGTATTACACAATCATTTTTTTCAATAAAAATTGTACATATTCATGCGAGAATCCAATTTCCAAACGTAGTTCTAAAACTTTGATAGGCGGCGACTTAAGAGGGACGGTTTCGTGACATAATAGGGGAAAACATGGTGAAATAAGAGATGTGAATTACGAACTTCGAACGAAGCGAAGGTGACTTAAGACACCTTAAGAGGGTGACTTAAGAGGGTTCGAGTGTACTTATTAAATAATGTGAATAATGTTATCGTCTGAACTAAAAAACTACAATTTCTGTTATTGTATTGTTTTCTAATCAATGAATTACCTTTATTCTAGTTCAGACGATAGCCATGAATGTGCTGAAGATATGTGCAAAATTCCAAACCAGTCCAGCCAGTACGTTCGTCAATTTATTTTACATGGCAAATACTAAAAACAGGCAAAAAGGTTTTTTTGTACGTTTTACACTAGGATATTTGCATTTTAATAAGTAATCACATTTCCAATCCATTTCGATAGATGATATTTCATTAGTTTCAAAATACGAACGTTATTATCGTATATTCAATCTCCATACTCAAATTGTAATGTGCCTTGAACTGAACACAGTAAACATAATATCGATTGTCATGTCTTTCAAATCATGTTTCAAAACATCCGTTTGTAATCCAAAACGGCGAATGTCAGAATACCTGGAATATTAACGTGTGCTAAATGCAGCGTACAATGGATTTGACGTTATACAGAACGTCGAAAACAAACCTCATAATAACCACCTGACGTGCAGTGGATGACGAACTTACCGCACAATAGCATGATATGCATCCGACAAAGCAATAGCAGATGTGTTAAATATCTGCAAATTCTTATACCTACAGGATGGGCCAAGGGAACATAAAGTTTTTGCAATGGATAGTACTCGGCAGGTAGAAGGAGTAGGATGCTGCGAGCAGTCTAAACCAACGACCTTGCCCAAAGGAGCGCTTTCTCGCAGGCTATGCGAGAGCTACTCGCGGGAAATGAAGATGCAATTATTCTTATGACTGACGAAGCTCACTTCCACTTGAACGGTTTCGTCAATCAGCAGAACTGTCGTTATTGGGTTACAGAGAACCCAAAATCTTTTCACGAACGACCATTACACTCCCCAAGAGTCACAGTCTGGTGTGCTGTTTCAAGAGTTGGCATCATCGGCCCCTATTTTTTGAAGACGGCGGACACACTGTTACGGTCAATTCAGATCGCTATGTCCAAATGTTACAGAATTTTTCAAGACCCAATTTGCTCAGACTAAGAAGAACATATCCTCCAGCAATGTTGTGGTTCCAACAAGATGGCGCCACTGCTCACACTTCGCGTAACTCTATGCGGGTGGTTCGCGAAATGTTTCCAGCCCATGTAATTTCTCGTTTCGGCGATATGCGATGGCCACCTAGTTCCCCCCATCTCACTTCATGTGACTTTTTTCTGTGGGGATATCTCAAGTCAAAAGTCTGTGCATGCAAGCCGAGAACCCTTGAAGAATTGCGTTCAGATCGTCGGTTGACGACAAGAATGATCGGGGAAGACTTTAATTTGAATTCAAACATCAAGAATAACTTGTTGCATCACGACAATGCGCCTTGTCACACAGCCATTTCAGTGAACGAGGTTTTAGCCAGTAAAAACATTCCTAGGGCTCCTCAGCCTCCTTCTTCGCCTGACTTGAGTCCTTGTGAGTTTTTTCTCTTCCCGAGATTGAAAAATCACCTCAAGGAACGTCATTTTGGTACCACACAAAAAATATTCAAACGGCTGTAACCGACCAGCTGAAGGCTATTCCGGAATATGAGTTCCAGTACTGCAATAAGGAATGGAAGAACCGTCTCCAACGCTGTGTGGCTTCCCAAGGAAGTTATTTTGAAGGAGATAATACTGAATTGTAATTCTATTCGAATAGAAACATTTTAAAAAATCAGTCATTACTTAATTTACACACCTCGTATTGTTATCTAACGTTTATCTTTAACTAGTAGATTGTTTTTTTACCAATATGTGACAGTCAATATTCCTATCAACTAAAGATATGGTGCTTACAAAATAATGAATTGCTTTGTGTAACTTAATAAAATAATAATAGATAATGGTTTTATTGTTGTAATAAAACTTGAACTGGTCAACTTTTTTTTTGAATATCAGCATATGAAAAATCGTATGGCTGAGATTCTTTCTGTATTATGACATACTGATTTTTTCTATGAAAATTCTGAAAACATTTTTTCTCTCAAAAAGTATGAATTATTGGAAATCAATATTTAGATCGGTTTGATGTCTCATGCAGATGGACCCCTACAAAAAAAATAAAACAAAATTCGGCAAATACACTTTTCTCCCTCCTTATCCGGCTACGACCCTTGAAAATATCACTGAAACTACTGTACTTAAATAATCATTTAATTTTCCAAAAAATTTTGAAACAAACTTTTTTTTTACATTTGGTGTGAACTTTTTGGCGGCATTGTAGCACACTTTATTACACACATTAGTTGTTGATTGGACTATCAAGTTGCCTAAAACTGAAAATAAAATAAACACGTTGCTTCAGAACGACTACACCTCATCTCATGAGTCGTCCACGCAACAATTTATTATTATTCGGGCACGGCGATAACTTCTCCCCGATCCGTTTTCGCCATTTCGCTTAAGCTCTAATTGAAAGAAAAAAATGCAAATGAAATCGCCTCGTGGCGCCCGGGATTATATACAACTTCCCTCTTCGTTACCAATCTGACGCTGTTCGACAACTTTTTCCTTTTAAAGAATAATGGAAAACGGAGGAGGTGTAAATCCGGAACGCCGGAGAATTTTTAACGCTTGTAAGGAAAACCGATTTTTTAACGCTCCTTTTACTAATCTTAATGTCTGAGTATATTCGAAATAATATATATCCGATATATTTCGTCAGGTTAAGTTTTTACAATTGCTTGGCGCTCATACGTTTAAGACGACGGTTGGTTTGTTATTATTTTTGCATCTAAAATGATTACACAAGCACACACAAAAAAAGGTCATGTACTCGGGGACCGACCTATACATCGGCATGTATTTTCGCCCGCTGAATCCGAATCCGGGGTCAAAATGGCTCCATCCAGTCAAAATTGTCCGAAAACGTAAAAAAATGGCCGGAAATTCGCCAAAATTCGGGTAAAAAAAATTGAAGGGATTGACGTGACTTAAGGGGTAACACCACTCTAGGATTTTCGAAAAATTTTTTTTTTTTTGGCTTAAAATGTACTTTAGGATCATAAAAATCATATGCAATTGGTCTTATAACGAAAAAAAAAAAAAAAAAAATTAAAAGGTTTAATTCTCGATTTTGCCGCAGCACCTCTGCTGCGGCTGTGTTCGTCGGATTTGTTGCTTTTATACTGCTTTAACCTTTCAAAATAATAAGTGGCCCTATTATCAACAGAGTCAAAGGTCTTTCGGATTCCTCAGAAGTCCACCAGGGTGCGGAAATACCGTAATACACATGTATGAGTAAATTATTTTAAACTTTAAACATCATTATATCAAAATGACTTTTTTCGAACTGGGCGGACACATTGCTCAAAGACCGTTTCATCGATCAATTTGAAATTTTAACAGTAGCTTATCAATTATATTCTCTATAAAGGTAGGTAGCTGTTTTTTTGATAGAATGTAATTTTTTTTAATAAACAATTTACTGCTAAATTTTTAGGACGAAATCCAATTTTTTTGTTCGTTAGTGCAGAGTTTCTACAAAAATCAATTTAAAAAAAAATCCCTACGTAACTTACTGATCCCTATCCCTACGTAATTGGTTAGAGAAGTATCTCTAGCCAATAATATGTAAATTAAGAAAATTTTTGTTTTTTTTGTTCCAGGTCTAAAACTTTTCGAGAAATTTGTCCGCCCGTGGAGGGCTTTTTTGATAAAGGTATTTTTAAAGATACGCTGTATCGCCGCCATTTTTTATGAAAATAGAAGTAGATTTTTTTTTATAGTTCAATACATGTTTAATTAACCCTTCAAAAAGAAATCCTATTCCTCTTCTCATTCTCCCACATTAAATTATCAAAATTGGGCCTTTTTTTCGATCGCTAGAGTGGTGTTACCCCTTAACCCATACCTATACCGGGATGTATTTTCGCCCGGTGAACCCGAATCCGGGGTCAAAATTGGTCCGTCGGGTCAAAATTGGCCGGAAAAATAAAAAATGGCCAGAAATTGGCCAAAATCGAGGGTTAAAGAATATTGAATGAGGTTGAAGTGAATTTGGAGTGAAGAAAATCAGATTTCCATTCAGTGTGTTGTTTTGATATTATGTACATGCCTGTTTTAACTTCTTAATCTCGAAGTCTCGGCTACTAAAACACGAATGTCGCAGCACATTTTTAATAATAGCGCCTTAATAGAGAGCCATAAAAAATGTCATCATTGAACGACTTTTCGAACTAATATGTTCCTGACTTTTTGAATGTGTCAACCGAACGAGATAAGGTTTTAAGATTTTATCAAATCCAGACTTTGTCCAAGCATCTTCTCCACTTAGCCATTTGCATTTATCATAAGACGTATTAAGAAAACTACGAGCCGGCTTACCCTGATTAATTAATGTTTTACTTAGATCTGGCAGTGGTACTCTTAAATCTTTAACAAATAAAATTTATACTTATAAGACATGCGACTAAATTTGTACTTTATATGATACTCAACAGTATCATTGCAGGTTCGAATATTTATTTGAGTGTCATGACAACTCGTATTATTTTTATGAAACAAACTGCTACACTCGCCAGTTACCTTCATTATAATTTTGTATAGTTAATTAAATAAAACGTTCAAATAATGACTTACTTAAGTAATATGGAACACTTTCAATAATTATTATCCTCCTATACCACTCAAAACACTAAAAAAACCAGCAAGAATAACGAACCTTTCCAACAAACATTTTCAAAACACAGAACAATAAAATATATTAACTTTAGTAGGTTAGGCTGTTAGGTTCATGAAATCAAATAACTCACGTGTGAGAAGTGGGAGGTGGGCGTGTTTGCCTCCGCTATGCAGTTTTTTAAATGACCTTTAATGCCACTAGAGTGAAGGGTTTTTGTTAGCAACGCAGGATCGCGAAGAGTGGAGCCTCCTATTCCGTATAAATAATGCATGAAAACATTGGCATCGGAGGCTTGCCACCACGGCGATAGACTAGGCGTTGGGTCGTTATGAGGACTAATATGTTGCAAAAAATAAAAGTGCAGGAACTCCTTTGACATGTTTATTAATATTTTTATTTTTAGAAATCAATTTTTTACCCGATATTTATTTTTTAATATTTAAAATTCTATTTAAAATTTAAATTATATTTAACCCGATGACACAGCACCACAAAATTTTTTTGAGCGGCATCCGAAACCGGACCATATCTCTTATATGTTTTGGGGTCGTTAATCACGAATCTGAACTACAAATTGCTCTAGCACATCAAATTTTTGTTTTAACTTAAAAAACGTCCAAAGAATCAAGAAATTGCTCAATTTTTGAGCGTTAATCAAATAAAAAAAGATATTATCACGGGAAGATAGTTGAAAACAATATAGTAAGAAATTTGTATAACCAAAATCTACAAGCTCTACGTCAATAAACTCCAAATAAAAAAATCCAAACTCCTGAACTCCATTTTTTTCTATATAGTAAAAATCTTAACCAAACGACTCTAAACGAATCCAATTTAACACAGCAGAAAGATAAATGATTGTGTTTATCTCTCTATTGTATTAAATTTGATTTGTTTCAAGTCGTTTCCTTGTCTTGTGTTAAATGTAGTTTCGTTTAGATTCGTTTGATTGAGATTTTGGTATGTTTTCTCTTCTGTTGTGTTAAATTTGATTCGTTTAAAGTCGTTTGTTTAAGATTTTTACTATATAGAAAAAAATGGAGTTCAGGAGTTTGGATTTTTTTATTTGGAGTTTATTGACGTAGAGCTTGTAGATTTTGGTTATACAAATTTCTTACTATATTTTTTCCAGCTATCTTCCAGTGATCATTTCAATTTTTATTTGATTAACGTTCAAAAATTGAGCAATTTCTCGATTTTTGGAGGTTTTTTTAAATTAAAACAAAAATTTGATGTGCTAGAGCAATTTGGAGTTCAGATTCGTGATTAACGACATATAAGTGACATGGCCCGGTTTCGGGTGCCTCCCAAAAAAATTTTTGTGGTGCTGTGTAATTTAAAAATGAAAAATAAGTATTATAGGTAGGTAGGTTTATAAAAAAAAAAAAACGTATTTGTAATTTTCACAGGGGAGGCACTGCCTCTGCCTCCCCTGACGAGCCTCTGACGAGCCGCCACTGGACAAAACCCCGAAAAATACGCTACATTATCGTAACGGGGAAACCTTTACGTAAATCGAAAGACGATCGGCTTAACCCCGTTCGGTCTTTGTCTGTCCTTTGCGTGACGTCGAGATAGCAGAACAGTAGCGGGATGCGGACATTCGGAACAGATGGAGATTATGACCGATAGTTGAGAGATTTTTTTTCTTCTCGGAAAACCCGTCGCGAATTCCAGTAATTACGGCCGCCGCCGTCCGAACCATTAGGCCGTGAGATACATTAACGTTTAACATTGTCCGTGGACATAAGCCATCCGATTATTACGGCGTCTTCGTTTCCGTTTCCGCAGTTCGACGTTTAAATGCCATGCCGTTCTATATTACTACACATCGGCAAAATGGATTTCATGACAGGGACGGCCTTGCGGCAAGATTAAGGGTTTTGCAGCGCACTTAATGGAACACTAAGATTAAGAGCGCACCCCTCTGGAGTGCGAAATATCAAGGCATTCTTTGGGATTTTTTTCTGCTCTACTAATAAAGCCATCAAAAATTCATTTTATGACTTTATTAAGTACATAATGAGGTATATACAGATATTTTTTGTTCAATAAAACATACAAAATGGCGTCATAAATACACATCGAAAACATGCGCTTTTTTTGTTGACCGGGGGCAACACAGATTACGGAATGGAATTTTTGTTTCGTTATCTACATGAGTTTTTCTAAAGCGGTACCCAAGATTATTGTAAAATATTGATTTTTCGCAAAATGCCAGCAGTTTGAAAAAAGACAATCAAATATTACGAAAAAAACGATATTAATTTGTTTATAAAAACCGTAATTTTTAACCGATCGAGAAAATCATGTGTACCGCTTTAGATAATTTATCTAATTAGCTACAGTTAAAATTTCAAGTCGATCAGATAAAAATTGCGCGAGTTATACTGCCCACCAGTTTGAAAAACATGTTTTTGAAGAAAACGTGTTTAAAGTTTCAAGACGTGTTTACTTCATGAAATTTTCAATTTTTCAACATAGACATGTTATTACCTTTAGTCTGCTATACCAGGACCATATATCATCATTTCCAAATTATCGATAGGGTCGCAGATACTCCAAAATGCTAGGCTATATATGATACTAAAAATACCGCAGCAGAGCGGTATTTTCGAACATTTCGGAGCGACATATGTAGTTGTTTCACAAATTAGGTTAAAAATAATTGTTAAACATTTATTCCATCAATAATTTCTTTTGGATATTATTACTGGGATGTTTTTACAACATTTAAGCAAAAAAAAAATCGGATTTTTTTTTTACAAAAGGGTCTAACCCCTTAAATACAAACGCTAGTTAATAGATTGTAACTAAAGGTGAAATACGGCGACGCGACACATAGGTAAATCGCGTAGCATTGATGGGGGGCACGTGTTGGTTAAGGGGTAACACTACCTTGTGGTGTCAAAATCAAGGCTCATTTTCTCGAATTTATTGTAGAAAGGCAAAACAATTTATTGAAATTCGGTTTTTCAGATCATACATCTCTTAAAATACACAAAAAATATTTTTCTAGTCATTTAAAAATAAAATGGCGGCACAACAGCTCTCGAAATGAAACATCTTTTTTTTATGACCTCTCTGGCCGTAAACCTACAGGTTGGAATTATGTATCTAGAACAGAAAACCAAAAATATTTTGAAATTACATCGAAAAATTTAGTGAACGACCGTAGAACTTTTCGAAACATTGATTTAAAAAAAATTGGCCTCAGTTTAAAGAAAAAAACTGTTTTTTTTTTGGAAAAAATCAAAACGATACATAAAAAAACAAATTTTCATAAAACAAAAAAATTCTATGGGCGTTCACTAGAAAATTAAATTTTTTTACTACAAGTTAAAATTTCAAGTCGATTGGTTGAAAATTGTAGGCGCTAGCTTTACGGTCAGCTCGAAAAACATGGTTTCGAGAAAAACCCGTTTAACGTTTCAAGTACTGTATTTCCATTCTAAATTGAAAATAGGTAGAAAAAAGCAAGGTTGTCAGATATATTTTCTAAAATTGCTAAGCTCACTATACAAGTATACTTCATACTTCAGTAAACTGTTAGTTCGTGACGTTCTTAGAAAGCTAGTTTGGAAATATTTAAAAAAAAAATACATAGATATAAATTTATTAGTTAGCATTAAAATAAAGCGTTTAAAATTGCTGGAAAAAAATAATTATATAGTAAAACAACTTTATGTATATTACTATACCTAAGAAAATTTTGAAGAGCCGGCAGCAGCGAATGCCCTGGGAATGCCGATCCAGTATACTATTGGATTGGTTTGTATTTAATACTCCTTAAATACTTATTCGGTCCACTGTGCCATACAATTTTTACGACGTCGTTAAAATGATTTACGACTTCAATTCTAGATTTTCAACGTAATTCTACTTGTTTAAGACGCCAGTGACGTGTATTTCAGCTAGGTTTATTAACACAGACAATTTTTTGAGATTGTCTGGCTAAATGAGCATTATTTACAGCAAATTATATTACAAATATTAAGAGCTTTGTATGCAGGCTAATTTTAATCTCCTATATTGATTTGAATGAAAAAACAATAATTTCACAACTTTCGAATTTATAAAAGATATATGCACGCCCATGGAATCATGAAGTTGCACCGCTTTTTTGTTCCCCAGGCGTATTTATTATTTTCAATTAAAAATAGAAGGACTATACGTATATTTCGATGTAATTTTTTATTTACCACTAATCGGCGACGTCTGGGCCATACGACTGTCCTTCTAATTCAAGGTTTTCATGCTATGGACAGCATGAAATGCGCTGTTTCCTGCTTTCATGTTCTTCTAATTCAACGTATACTGTATTTACGAAGGAATAGTGACCCTTACTGCACCGATATCAACCGCGCACAAATTACTAGTTAAACAGCACCGTAAATTCACTCGGTAAACCGAATTTTTACCACTTAAACATTTTTCCAAACATAAAACCATTTGGATAGTTAAGGAAGCATTTGAGCCAATAAAAAAAATGGTTAAAAAAATTTACAAGGTAGTGATACTCGAGAAGCCACTTGATGGTGCGCTTGATTTGATTGCAGCAGTTCTGTGTCAGATGGTGTTGTTGAACAATCTCCTGTTTCTGCTAGCTTTAATTATAACGAATAGTTCGAGAGTCGACCGGATGATTTTTTTGTTCTCATAAAGAAATATAATGGTATGTTTATATAATAGATTGTGTATGTTTAATCAAAGAGGTGAAGGTGTGGACTAAGTATGAAGGACTGGAAACATTAAATTGTGGAATGTCAACTTCAAACTTGGTATATCTAATACAGGTTCAAAATGAAATTCTGAACAATTTTTCTTAAAAAAACTTTTTCATAGATTTTTCGATTCAGAAAATTATATTTCTGAATCAGTTTTCATCAAAATTCAAAGATATTTTTTCTTGCGTGGTGCGTAGTTTGTGGATACTAGTTATGTGTGTATATTGTTCCATTTTAATTAAATTCCAATGTTCTAAATTAATTTAATAATGAGTTCCTGTGTCTGGCCCAGCTATAATAAATTTATCACCTATTAACGAGTTACTAATATAGCGATTGCTTTCCTCCTGCCCATATATCTCACTTATCCCTACAACTGCTTCAATAATGCCGTTCGATCACGCAACAAGTGTACGCGGTATGTTTCAAGCAGCTCCACACGACGCGTCTAATATTCTCATCATATCGCATTAGCTTTGTACGCAAATAAATAAATAACTTTTTGATCAAATCACAATTCTGTATAACTACTAAACAATATACAGCGTGGCGAAAAAAGTCGCGCATAATGCCTGTGACTACTTAATAACTTTGTATATGAAAAAAAATGTCCTGAATAAAAGTTTTTCATCCTTTTATTTGCTATGTTTATGACAACATGAAATAATTTTTTCCTTTCGAATTTAGTTGTTATGGAGACCAAATTTATTTTTTTAAATAACAAACCATAATTTTCTTCTCAATATCCGAAGAAGAAATTCCATTTTCTCTTTATTGTACACTAAAAATGTGATATGGTTACATGAAGAAATTTTCGCAAAACACACGTATAAAGTTAACTCTTTGAAACCAATAGAAAAGATAATCTAGATGTTCAATAAAATGTTCTCGACTGACGTCGTTTTTGAATTTCTGTATTTGTGTTTATATATGTTTTGTGTATATTTTTTTATTTCTTATGCGTTTCTACAATTTATAAATAAATAATGGATCGCTTGAGTGAGGAGCAAATAATTGAAATTTTAGTAATGACGGGGGTATGGAGACATGCAGAGATCCCAAGACTGAGTTTGTGTAGTGTTTAATGAATTGTACCTTAAGGGGTAACACCACTCTAGGATTTTCGAAAATTTTTTTTTTTTGTTTTTGGCAAAATGTACTATAGGATCATAAAAATCATATGCAATAGGTCTTATAACGAAAAAAAATTAAAAGGTTTGATTCTCGATTTTGCCGCAGCACCTCTGAGCGCGCGTTGAGCGCGATGCGACCGTGTTCGTCGGATTTGTTGCTTTACTGCTTTAACTTTTCAAAATAATAAGTGGCCCTATTACCAACAGAGTAAAAGGTCTTTCGGGTTCCTCAGAAGTCCACCAGGGTGTACAAATACCGTAATACACATGTATGTGTAAATTATTTTAAACTTTAAACATCATTATCTCAAAATGACTTTTTTCGAATTGGGCGGACACATTGCTCAAAGACCGTTCCATCGAACGATTTTACATTTGAATAGTAGCTTACCAATTATATTCTCCATAAAAGTATGTAGCCGTTTTTTGAGAGGATGTAATTTTTTTCAATATAAACAATTTAGGTACTGCTGAATGTTTAGGACGAAAATCGTTTGTTAGTGAGTTTCTACAAAGTTCAATTTAAAAAAAAATCCCTACGTACTTCTCTAGCCAATAGTATGTAAATTAAGAAAATTTTTGGTTTTTTGTTCCAGGTCTAAAACTCCGAGAAATTTGTCCGCCCGTGGAAGCGCTTTTTGATAAAGGTGTTTTTTTAAAGATACGCTGTATCGCCGCCATTTTATATCAAAATAGCAATAGAAATTTTGTTTTTTTTTATAGTTCAATACATATTTAATATAAATCTGTAATATAAATCCTATTCCTCTTCTCATTCTCCCACAATAAATGATCAAATTTGGGCTAGAACTGCAACCAGAGGAGATGAACTGTTGTATATCTTACTCTCAGTGCGCGAAAATCCAATCCAATCTTCCAGGATCTTGGCAACTATTTTTGACTTTTCTTACAAGACAGTATAAAAATTTATTCAAGAGAGAAAAGTTACGTCTATACAAACTACAATTTGATCACGAATTAAACGAGGATGACTTCGATAGAAGGGCTGAATTTTGTAAAATAACTTGGAAATTTTTTTATGGTTGTTAATCGACATAATAACTGTTACTGGTAAAGTCAGAATCCTCATTGGTTCCAAGAAGCACATACCCAAAATCCCCAAAGAGTTCATGTTTGGACAGGAATTATTTTGGGGCATATTGTTGGACCTTTCTTCATAGATGGAAATTTAAATTCTGAAAAATATTTAGATATACTGAAATCCATTAGATCTTACTATTTTGTTTCCGGGTGAATATAATGTTATTAATCAACAATTATGGTTCCAATAGAATGGGGACCCATTTTGCGGCAAATATCAGGGAGTATTTAAACGCACAATTTCCAGAACACTAGATAGACAGAAGAGGTACAATTGAATGGCCAGCACACTCCCCGGATCTAAATCCCTTAGATTTTTTTCCGTGGGGGTATTTAAATTGTAAAGTTTATATCAATCGATCAGATAACATTGAATACCTGAAAGAGAAAATTTCAAATGCAATCCGGGGGCCATCCCCCCCCCCCATTTACTAGACTTCCTGGTAAATTTTTTAATTTACTTCTGAGTTTACACTTTCAACACTTAATTCGCTAACTGTTGTTTTGTTATTTAATTTTTTAAAAAATAAATAATTAAGTACCGTCAACTCATACAACTTTGGCCACCCTATACAACTATGTGACACCCACGTTGTTTGAACGTTTGCATGCTCTAGTGGCTTCTGGGGTGAAGTTATGAGGTTGGAAAAATTCCCAAGTGTAGCGCGATAGTAGAGGCGGAGGTTTACCAATACAACAGGCTTATAAGTGAATCCCAGTGGCAGTGGGTACGTTGGTTATCAATGGTTATCAGTTTCCCGTTTTTACTCAGTTTTGTGATTGTCCAGTGAGTCTCATCTGGCTACACCAGTTGTAATTAGTTCACGAATCTGTAAGTATTTATATTCTACCCCATAATTTTAGCTACAAATTACCATCAAACGTGCGTTATTTTCTGCGCAACATCACTCAATGTCAAAAATGGGAACATCAGAGTGCAACTTAGTGCCTTTTTGGCACGATGTTGTAAATTACAACTTGGTGCCACCAACTTTTCCCCTTTCATGCACTGAAATTAAAGGTTTTCTAGTCTTTTGTTTTTGTTTATTTTTTTTTGGTTTTCTAGTTATCTTGTCTTTGTCTTCTTGCTAAACTGACTTTTAGCCAAGACTCAAGAAAGTTTTTGAGAAATTTTATTTTGCAAAGTTTATGAAAGTCACTCAAAAAGAAAATGTTATTTTCTACATAGTTACCTAATGTATTGAGTCTTTGAGCTTCCTATCGATGTGGTATTTTCTACTAATATTGTGATTTTTTCCAAGTAATAACCTTCGTTAAAAAAACTTTTTGAGTGAGAAAAAGATTTTGAGAAATTTTATTATGTAGCCATTTTTTAAAAATCTTTAGTTGTCATTTAAAAAAAATAAAGTTGGTCTCCAACCAAACGCGGAAAGACAAAATTATTTCATGTTGACAGAAATATGGCAAATAAATTGATAAACTTTTATTCAGGACATTTTTTCAATTTCTTAAAAATCAACAAAATATGTATGATACACAGACTATATTAAAAAGTTATAGGCATTATGCGCGACTTTTTTGCCATGCTATATAACAATACTGTTATTTTAGATTTCAATGAATTATTTTTGGTAATTGGTTCCTTTAATTAATCCCCTTCAAAAATAAATTAGTGCCGAAGAGAAGTAGTCATCGCTTTGAAAAGTCTTCAAACTTTGCTGTGTGGAAGATTATGATGGCAACAGCAGACACGACACTCAAAACGTTGAAATTTCTTTTTGTGTGAAATGGCTTTTCTGCATTCAGTTCAGAGATGCAATAAACACGTGCGAACTTTTGAAGGTGGCGAAAGTGAGTATGGGTATACAATCATCATAGATCTCTTCGTTATTTAATCTTTACTATAGGTACTAAAACTGTACCATACCTTGTATTTTAAACAAGGAGTTTCAGATGATAATATTTTATGAAATTCCTTCACGCAAGAATATTTGTGTGAAAATTTGTATGTTCATTGACGGGTAGTTGAATTCGGAAATAATACACGGTAAAGTTTTTAGTGGAATGCGCTGGATGATTATTAGCGAGATATTTCCCGATAGAAAACATTCGCTAATGTAGGTGTGCAAATGTAAAACGAAGGTTGTTTTCCAGCCAGCACCTGCGATATGAGTTGGGCTGAATGGTAGGGTGGAGGTCAGTTGTGTTAAGTATACGATGGGTAGCGACAAATAATACGAAGTGTGTAATTAAAGTTGAACTGTAAGAGTTATTTGTTTGTTCTCTGTGTCTGTTTTCTAAATTTCTAGTGGTTTTAAAAATAAGTGATATAAATTTTGAGCAACTGGGTGTTAGCAGGTTGCTCGGACTTGGACACAGCGCAACGGATACTTTTGCAAAACTTCAACACGCCTACGGAGACAGTGTTTTTTTCAGGTTGGTGGTAGTTTAAGGCATTCTCAGAAGGAAGAGGGTCGATTAAAAATTAATAACGCAGCGGAAGGCCTTCATCTACACGAATCGATGAAAATGTCCATAGAATACGGGATCTTGTGCGTTCAGATCGTCGGTTGACGACAAGAATGATCGGAGAAAAGTTATATTTGAATCACACCACTGTTCATCAGATTTTGACTAACGAATTGGGGATGAGAAAAATGTGCGCAAAAATGGTTTCAAAGAACCTTTCGCAGGAACAAAAGGGCATCAGAAGAGAAAGGTGTCTTGACTTTTTGGAATCGATTGAAAACGAACCAAATTTTATGGAACGTGTCATTGTCACTGGTGATGAGACTTGGGTGTTTGAGTACGACCAAGCGCCAAAGCATGGAATGGCACACTCAAGCTCTCCAGGATCCAAGAAAGCAAGACCGAGCAAGTCAAAGACCAAATGCGTGCTGATTTGCTTTTTTTGATAACAAAGGAATTGTCCACAAAGGGTTTCTGGCTCCAGACCAAACAGTTAATCAACACTTTTACAGAGAGGTTCTTGAAAAACTTCGAAAAAGGGTCATGCGTGTGAGACCAAACATCAAGAACAATTGGACATTGCATCACGACAATGCGCCTTGTCACACAGCCATTTCAGTAAATGAGGTTTTAACCAGTAAAAACATTCATGTGGCTCCTCAACCTCCTTATTTGCCTGAATTGAGTCCTTGTCACTTTTTTCTCTTTAATGTGATTGAAAAATCACCTCAAGGGACGTCATTTTGGAACCATAAAAACATTCAAACGGCTGTAACCGACCAGCTGAAGGCTATTTCAGTATATGAGCACTGCTATGAGGAATGGAAAAACCGTCTCCAG
Source organism: Aromia moschata (assembly GCA_029963805.1). NCBI lineage: Eukaryota > Metazoa > Arthropoda > Insecta > Coleoptera > Cerambycidae > Aromia > Aromia moschata. The sequence goes on from JAPWTK010000095.1 coordinate 1,272,829, forward strand.
CGTTGTGTGGCTTCCTAAGTAAGTAATTTTGAAGGAGACAATACTGAATTTTAATTCTATTCGAAAAAAAAAAAATTAAAAAAAACGAGTCTCATTACTTAATTTACACACCTCGTATGTTACAAATGAACTATTTCTATTACGATTGAAATTTGAAAATAAAAATGGCGTTTCTTGATGATTTTTCGGAGGTCACGCAACCTGCGTGACCTCCGCACGCAAGGCCCGTCTGTACTGTTAGCAGGATGCTCTACCTACTCCTGTCGTTGACGTTGGCAAAAAGTGTGCCGCAGAGAAGCTTAGGACGCTGATTTTTTGCTCGTCCGCGTATCTAATATGTCAACCCTCGTCTCTCTTGTTTTATAGTTTTATTTATTTCCTCGTCCGAATTAGGCGCTGTAAAACGCAAGATCGCATGCCGCCAGAAGCTCCTCGGATTTAATGGCATCTCGACCTGACCTCGCTGTACCTTTTATGTCATTCGACAGTCGGCAGGCAATCGTGCGTCCCTCAGCAGTATCCCTTTAACAGGGGCGATTCAGAGTTCATCATAGCCGGCTGACCTTTTTTACGTCGCAAGGTAAATACTGAAAGTCATCGACTTAATTTTTCCGCTTGTACGTTCTCTTTTTCTTAGGAATTCATTTCGACTACACGTTCGATTATTACTATGATCCGGAAAGTGTGCTACAACGCAGGGTCGGCACTAGACAACTCTATGATAACACAGGCCCACAATTTTTTTTTTTGACTATGGATAAGAACATAGCACGTTTTTGACGCTGAATACAAATCCGGTGTCCGTTTAACCGTAGCACGTCAGGATCAAGGTCATTTAAAAGTCAAATCGCAAAATAAACGGTTAAAAGAGGAGAAGCCAAGGACATATATAGAAACCCGCACGTTAGGGATCCTGTTCCAATCGCAGGCGAGTCCGCAGTCCTAGAGGTGATAACCCTCATACCTCCCTAGGTCTAAGTATGATGGTTTTCCGACTTTGACGAAGACAAAGTCAACTCGTCGTCGGACACACTACGGCATCATTCTCACACCCTAATGCCCCCCTGCAGGGCAGCGGACCTTCGCTGGCTTCGTTACTTCAGAGAATCGGAAAATGGATCATTCTTCACATCCTCAATTGAGGCAGTGGTCACCATCTCCAGCATCCTCTGGGGCAGCAGGCATTCTATATGCACGCACATGCACACAGTCACGCACACATGCATTTGTATACGCACGCAAGTGCACACTCACGCGTACACGATTTTATACACACGCGTGCATTAGCGCACACACGCAAAATTGTGTGTCTGGTTGAAGGGGTCTAAACACGTTTATTCAATGATTCACTCACTGATTTTCAGTAAGATGATTACTATGTAGTTAGACGATATTCAGTAAGGTGGCTACGAGAATTAGTATCAACTCATATAATGTACCTACATGGACACATGGACTTACATATCTTTTACCTTAATAATAGCAATACATTCACGAAACCGAAAATCACATAACGAAATTCGAAAATACAACCTAAGGTACCTACATGATGAAAATGAGACATGCACATTTGTGCAACACCTTGTAATTGCAGTCTCCAATCGGCGGGAAAGTTGAAGCTCGTAATTTTCGTCTGACAAAAAAAACCAAAGAAAATTTTTATTTTCATGTATTTTTCTTCTAGATGAACTAAGAAAAACCCAAAAAAATTTGAAATTTAACATCTTTCAGGTTTGAAAAAAAAGTGCTTTTAAAATAAAAAAATCATTCCAACTTGCTTAAAAAATGGTTTAAAATTTTTTTCGTACAATCTTTTTTTCAGTTCAAATACAAGAGAATGCAAAACTGAAGCTAATAAGCCTTGGTTTGTTTTGATTGAACGTCTAGTTTTCTTGCGATCGCGCCCGCCAGTTTAGAAAATTCTTCATTGTTCATAAAAACAAAAACTCGAGAAAATGCGTTTAAAGTTTACCGTTGAGAGGACCGGTCTTATTCCCTCACTACCTTCGATGCGTCTGCGGTTGCTTCTTATCTGTCGTCTCACTTCTGTTTGTCCTTTTTCATAGCAGGCCGATGTCGGCTTTACACACACGGTATAGTTCGGAGTTATTCGACCGCGAGAAGGAGCGCGCGCTCCAAGCTCCAACTGCCCGAGCGCCCGTATACCGGCTTGACACACCACTGCGTTTAATGCTGTATCTATAAAAAATATTGTAAATTAGCTTCTATAACTTTAGATACATATCTTAGATACATCAGGAATAGATTTAAGCAATAAAAAAATCGATTTATTGAGCCTACTATCGATTTATTGAGCCGCGGCGATAGCTCAGTGGGTAAAGTGCCAGGTGAGTAGATGGCGATTACTCCGAGAGCTATTATCCGCGCGGGTTCGAATCCCGCCTGTGGCAATTGGCACCTATCACAGGGTTTGGTTGTGTGTCCTACGTCTTTTCCATGTGTATTCTCCCTCTGCACAGTTGTAATGACACTTAGAGGGAGAATGTCAATTTCTGTGGTGTGATTATTATTCTACAGCAGGATTCCCCCTTAAACGGCTAGAGATACATCGATGAAGTGCTACTACCAGTGGTAGTAATTTTTCTGCAGGACCACGTAGGTGCCATATTTCCACAGGATAATGCCAGACCGCAGGCAGCAGCAAACGAGACACATTTTCCGAATCTGAATGAGCATGCAGTTAAAAGACTTCCTTGTCCTTTTCGTTGCCCGTATTACGTTGCCCGGATGTGATACTCCAAGATACTCCAAACATATGCTGGACCAGCAAGTGGAAAAGAGGAATTGTGAACGAGGGTACCAGCTACATGGAATGCTATAAGAGTACAACTTATCAGATAAGCTTGTAACAGTAATCAATTATTTTATTAGCATAATACATTATTTAAACGCAGTTTGTGTTATGTTACTCAACTCGTTTAGGGTGTTGCAAGAGTGTTGCAATGTCAATAGCCACCAGTGTACATACTTGAAAATATTCGTTTCTGTGCTCCTTTAATTTTTCGTTTTTTTTAAACTTGCAAATTTCTACTCAATCGAAACTTAATTAGTTCACATATCTGAATTTGTAACAGGATATATTATGCTTGTTAAAACCTGCATTATTACTACGTATAGCTCATGGGCTTTATGAGCACGAACTTGGCCATGCCACTAAAATATTGATGAGAATGGATAATAATTTTGTACACCTACATACGTTATATGAATTAAATTGTAATAGAGTTTTGGAAAACAGCCTACAGGCCTCATTTTTTAAACTAAATCTAAGCTATTAATCACATATGCATTTTTATTGTTATTTATTTATATTTATAGAAATGATTTACGGCTTCACTTCTGATCGATCGATATTGTAAATTATTATTTACTGCCATAGTTAAGCCCTACATAGTTTAGCTTTACTAAGTTGATGTACATCGTCAGTAAATCATAATGATTGTTATAATGATTGTCATTAATCATAGCGATTGTGGTTAAAGTAATGTCAAATTATGCAGGGACCCGCAGCGAGGTATGGAACTATTGAACAGCATGTCATGTGAGGTTGAGTCAACCTGTTTTCCGAATAGATAGTATCTACACGTTGGCAGATGCTATTCATTAATTGAAACGGGCAGTTCCGTGATTCAAACACAGCGACGGTTTCGAATTCATTTGCCGAAACTTTATTATTGGCCCCTACTTTTTTCGTGAAAACGGACGCACAGTTATTGTAAATACAGATCGTTACCTAACGATGTTACATGATTTTTTTCTGTCGCAATTGAGAAGAAGACGCATTAACTTCAATAGTGTATGGTTTCAACAAGATGGAGCAACTCTTCCATACATCCAGAGCAGCAATGGATTTTTTAAGGGAACAATTCCCAGGAAGTTTGATCTCGTTGCGTGGAGATGTGGAGTGGCCTCCTCGGTCCCCAGACTTGTCACCTTGTGACTATTTTTTATTGGGCTACCTTAAATTTCGAGTATACATAAACAAACCACGTACACTTGAAGCCCTTTCAGAAATAATCACCTGATAAATTCGAATGGTTCCACGTGAAATGCTTCTAAGGAGTATGGACAATTTCTCGCCCCGTCTACAGGAGTGCCTAGACAAACACGGGCACTACCTAACTGACGTAATTTTTCGCACCTGACTACTTTTTTCCTTATTTTCAACTATGCATCGGTTAATGGCAACATTTCAGCTAGGTATGTATTAAAAAAATAAAATTTGAAATTCGTTGAAAAATAAGAGTGTGACAGTCTTTTAAAAATGTCCATACCTCCCTGACGTACCATGCACTAATGTAATTCAAGTTTTGATATCCCTTAAGTCTATGTTAAGTTGTAACCCAAAAATGATCAAAATTGATTCGGGATTTTCCGGAATGCTGAAGCCCTCTAGCGGCTAAACGAAGCAACTATGGCAGATAGTTGCCCAAAATCGTTTTTTTTTCGGATCAAGGAATCTCTGCTGTTACGTTCGCTCGTTTCCTGAAAACCCTGTATATGTACCTTTTTCTTCTGCATAATTGGCGCCATCTTAACGTTTTAATCATAATTCAATTTGTAGTATATATTTTACAAAATTTCATTATAGGCATACTGTATATTCTGCAGCTGCAAGTGCTTGCGTAAGTCAAAAAAGCCCTTACCTGCCTAAGATATTCTCGTAAATGTTTGCCGTCAGCGGCATTACCGAATTTTCCGACGACAAACACCTTCCGACGGTGTTTTCCCAACAAGCTCGCGCCTCTGTAGTGTTGACGTAGCACTTTCGTCTGTCGGCATCCCTTTCCGTGTAAAAATAGACAGACCACGCGCATTACCTTCACATATACTTCCTAGACGCGACACCCGCACACACATAAGTACGCTGCAGCTAGACAAGTAATCTAATTTCGGAAAATAGAATTTGCGACGCGAGCAAAAGCAATTTGGAAATTGAATTAGCGAAGACGAAAAATCCCCTTTATCGCATTAGCGAAATTAAATGGAAAAAAAGTCGGCGTAGGTACATAAAGGAAGGTCCCGCGTTGTTCAGCAGACAGCGAAATGCATGCTGTTCGTTAAAAAGTTCGTCCAAAGGTAATGAAAAGCGAGTACACTGGTGGCAAATTGAAAGTTGTAGCCTTTCAAGTTGTTAACAAAAAGATTACTGAGGTAACATATATATCAACGTATGTCCATAATTCTTATAATTTTAGGTACACTAAATCAAAATTCAGCGTGAATACAGGATGATTCCTAAGTTGAGTCATATTTTTGAATAGTGTGTAGAACTATTGAAAACAGAGATTTTTTTCCAATACAATTTTTCAATGAACTGAAAAAAATGTTACCTTTTTAATTTCGAAAATAGGATTTATCCGGTCCTGCCTTCAATTTAAAAGAAAGATAAAGTCAAAACAATGTAAAAAAACATACCTTAGGTTTATCGCTTTTTTGGGAATAATTTTTTTCCTTAATTAAATTAAGGATTAAGCAGTAAATGGAGACTAATATGTCCAAGTAAAAAAATGATCAGATATATGTATAAACTTAGGAATTACAATTCTGGCGAATGCGCTAGTATCAAGTTAACGATTTTATTACTTGCGTTTTTAGGCATATAAAGTAATATACAGGGTGTCCTCAAATTATAACAACAACCTCCACCTGTTTAAGGGTGAAGAATACGATCTACGAATGAAAAAAGAAATTATACCTACGTATATTAAATAGTCTAAATAAACGAGTAATAATATAAATGATCAAATAAATAATTAAAATGTCGGCAATTAGTTTTAATTCACAGTTTTAGTATCTCCAGAAAGGATCTTACAATATGACAAATTCGCCACTATAAGTGTACGAGGTGTGGCTATTAAATAACCGAACTGATGCTGCTACCAGCGCGCTGAGAGCGTGTCGCGATAAGTTTGAACAGAACTGTGTCTGGTGACACTTTCTCCACTCCTGAACTCGCTGGACAAGCCAGTGGGTCGCTCAGTTTGACTGTAGCAGTCGTTTGAATTAGTCTACGCACAGTAACGCGTCGAAAAAAATGTTAAGTGTTCAGATGGAGCAACTGGTTAATCTCAAGTTTTTTTGTTAAACTGGGGAAAACTTTTACAGAAGCTTATGCAATGTTAAAAGAAGTGTATGGAAATGAATGTTTATCCCGCACACAAGTTTTTGAATGGTTTAAACGGTTTAAAGAGGGACGTGAAACGACCGAAGACGATTCGCGCCCTGGACAGCCCTCAACGTCAAAAATGGACGAAAACATTGAAAAAATTGTTAAATTAATCCACGAAGATCATCGTCTAAGTATCCGAGGGCTTGCTAAAATAACAGGAATCGAAAAAGAATGTGCCAGATTTTGCGTGAATCGTTCAACATGGCAAAGTTTGCACAAAAATGGTGCCAAAACTCCTCAATCCAGAGCAAAAGAAATGATTCAAGAATGAACATTTGCGCTGACATTCTCAACAACATTGACACTGATCCGGGCTTGTTAGACACGGTGATTATGTGTGATGAATCGTGGTTTTTTTACTTACGACCCCGAAACAAGCGCCAATCCATGCATTGGAAGAGCCCGAACTCGCCAAGGCAAAAAAGCCAGGATGAGCAAATTCAAATTCAAAGCGATGATGATCGTCTGTTTTGACATTCGAGGCATTGTTTACGTTCACTGGGTCCCTGAGGGTCAGACGGTCAATCAACATTATTACATAGAGGTTCTGACGGCCCTTCGTGAGCGTGTGAGAGGACGAAGACCCGATTTGTGGAACACCAAATCATGAAGGATTCACCAAGACAATGCACCGGTCCATTCTGCTTTGTCTGTGAAGGCGTTTTTTTTTTTTTGCAAAATACGGCATTACTGTGTTGGAATATCCACCAAACTCGCCCGACTTTGCCCCTTGTGACTTTTTTTATATCACAAGGCCAAATTGGCGCTGAAGGGGACAGGATTCGAAAATGGTTAAAGCAAAAGCGACGGAGGCTCTGAACCAGCTGACAGAAGCGGACTTCCAGCACTGCTTTCAACAATGGAAAAGTCGTATGGAGCGGTGTAGAGATCGCTAAGGGGAATACACTGAAGGTGAAAAAGTTGCTACTGTAATTGGTAACGAATAAAAAGTGTTATGACAGCAGTTCGGTTATTTAATAGCCACACCTCGTAGGTTACTTTGAGGCATATTACTCAAATAGTCAAAAATGTTTTGTACGTATTTAATATGTACGAAATACCTACATACTATGTAGGTATAATATGTAGGTATTTCGTATTTATTTGACCTAATGAACTACCTACTTATATTTAGGACGAAATTCACGGGCAAAAACAAAAATACAGGCTATTTTACAGAGACTTTAATGACTAAAAAGTAGTTGTATTAATGTACCGGCACTGCACATAATATGTACGAGTAAATACATTCTTCTACATGCGCCATTTATTTTACTGTCCATAAAACGTTTGTAATTTAAAAAGCGATCTTTTCAAGTTTCATGTCATATATTTGACTGTTACATGTTTTATCAAATCTCGCCTCAAAGAGGTGCTATAAATCAGAAACTTCGTACTTCAAGTAATTCTGTATGTATGTATTTTCTTTCTTATATTTTCGCGCCAAACGTACATCAAACACCGGAGAGGCGCCCCTTCGCGAATAAACATATCAAATAGTGGAAAAGAATCTCGAACATGAAATGATTGGATATCGGGCCTTTGTAATACTTTGTAGTACATACCATATTCGAGTTGTAGCACTTTGAAATGGAAATTTAATATAAGTTTGTACATACGATGTGAAAATCATATTAGTCAAAAAATCGTTCTTGGGAAATAATCGTGATATTTATAATTTATGGCGTCGAAAATATTTTTAGATTTTTAGTTTTTTTTTTAATTGAAAGGGAAGTCATATACAATGAGAGTGTAAAGTTGCGCATAAATTCGATAAAGGTTAAAGGATTTTTTTTTAGAAAAATGCTCAGACACGTCAATTAAATTTTTCATTTGCCGACATTCTGACCTACTTTATTTGGTTTTTTATTGACAGCTGTCAAAGGTATGACGTCATCGATATTTTTTTAATAACAGCAATGGCTTGTGATACAACATTTGAAAGCTCTTATTTCACGCAGTGTGCTCCTAAATTTTGGCCCGATTCCTCAAGCTATTTTAAAATGAAGACCGTTCAAAAAACGAAGGAAAGTTTATTTAAAAAAATCACTCGGACACAAGGGGTTCTACAGATATTTGCTCGGATATTTAACATAACACACTCTCAAAAGTTATCCAGAATTCCAGATATTGAAAATAAATAATATAAAGCGCATTCTTAAATATTTTTATTTATTAAAAACATAATTCTAAAAATAAAAATAATAGAATTAAAATAATAATAAGTTGACTTATTGACAGTAACCCCACAAAAGTAAATGGGGGTTAGATCAGGCGACCTAGGAGGAAATTCGACTCGACCCCTTTGCCTAATCCATCGACTCGGAAATACTTCGTTTAAATATTAATTTAATTTAAATAATTAAAAATCCGCTTTATAATATTTATTCTCTATTTCTGGAATTCTGGATCTGTTGAGAGTGTGTTATGTTCAATAGCTGAGCAAATAGCCGACCGATTTTGTAAATAAACTTCCTTTCTTTTTTTATCGAATTTTGACTTTTGATCGGTAGCCATCTTAAAATGGCTTAAGAGAATCGCGCCAAAATTTAGGAGCATACTGCGTGAAATAGGAGCTTTCAAATTATGTATCATAAGCCGTATGTTGTCAAAATATGGATGACGTCATATCTTAGACATCTGTCAATAAAAAAACCAAATAAAATACATACATACAGAATTACTTGAAGTACGAAGTTTCCTGATTTATAGCACCTATTTAAGACGAGACATGATAAACATGTAACAGTCAAATATATGACATGAAACTTGAAGAGATCGCTTTTTAAATTACAAACGTTTTTAAATAGATAAACGTTTTAAAATAAATGGCGTATGTGGAAGAATGTATTTACTTATACAAATTATGTGCAGTGCCGGTACCAATTAATCCAAAAGTCTCTGTAAAATGGCCTGTATTTTTGTTTTGGTCCGTGAATTTCGTCCTAAATATAAGTAGGTAGTTCATTAGGTCAAATAAATACGAAATACCTACATAATATGTAGGTATTTCGTACATATTAAATATGTACAAAATGTTTTTGACTATTTGAGTAATATGCCTCAAAGTAACCTACGAGGTGTGGCTATTAAATAATTATTAAGAATTACAGTAGCAACTTTTTCGCCTTCAGTGTACTCCCCTTGGCAATCTTAACACCGCTCCATACCACTTTTCCATTGTTGACATCAGTGCTGGAAGTCCGCTTCTGTCAGCTGGTTCGGAACCTCCGTCGCTTTTGCTTTAACCGCTTCCACATCCCGCTTCGAATCTTGACCCTTCAGCGCCGATTTGGCCTTGGGATATAAAAAAAGTCACAAGGGGCAAAGTCGGGCGAGTAAGGTGGATATTCTAACACAGTAATGCCGTATTTTGCAAAAAACGCCTTCACAGACAAAGCAGAATGGGCCGGTGCATTGTCTTGGTGAATCTTCCATGATTTGGTCTTCCACAAATCGAGTCTTCGTATTCTCACATACTCACGACTCACATAGTCTACAACTGTGGAGGTTTTCAGCTTAATAAGGTAGGGGGTTGACGAGGTTGAAGAGGGTAAGTATTTAAAATAGGTCAAATAAAATTTGATTGCCTGTTTTTGAAAGTCGGTGGTATTATTCCAGGATTTTGCCGCACCCTGTACATCTATTAAATGAGCACTTTTCAAACGCAACGACAATTCAATTAAGTAAATTACCAGTTTAATTTCAAACGTACGAAATTACATTTGCGAACGCAGCGAGGCGAAGTATTAGGTCTTTTGTAACGCGCATAATAGAGGGCGTTTTTACGAACCGTGGTAATCTATATTGTGTGCAACGCCCGGCACTTTCGCGTCAGAAACTCGTTTTCTTGTGATTTTTTTCTATTTGCATTTAAACTATAGACCGTCATGTAAACAGACGGGTTACATGAAACTATGCTACAAATCAATGTACGGATCGGTTTTTCACTTTTTGTTCAATTTTTTAAGTCAAAAAGGTTTTGTTAGTAATTATTTATCTTTGCATTGTCAAAAACCGTTAATTATTGCAAAAAAATGAAAAAAAATTTGAAATATTTTATTTAAAATTTATTGTTTTAAAATTTAAAACAATATTTTTAAAAAGCTATTTCATTTAAAAAAACGTGAAAGAAACATGAAAGAACAAAAAAGTGAAAAATCGATCCTTACATTGATTTTTGGCACAAACGACAATTTCAATCATTCCGAGCACTATGAACGAAAAATCCGCAGCGCTTTGAAACTATCAGGGTTTCTTTGGGGTACTTTAGGGTTGAAAAGTTGCAGTAAATATCCTTAGTCTATCCATTACTTGCAAAGTTATGCCAAGTTTTGTAAAGTACTTGTAAAGAATACTTCGCAGTCTTCAAAACCCCACTTGAATTTTCTGTACGTTCATTATTTCCCGAGTAATTGATTATCAAAGTCAACAATGATATTTTTGCTTTGAACGGCGATAACAGCGAAAAAATCATCGCACAGGGCTCAATAACAGGTCAAATTAAAAAAAATTAAATTATTAAAAAAGTATATTGAGGTCCGTGGACTTTTTAAAAGATAAGCAAAAATTTCGAAAAATCTTTTTCGATGTTATTCTTATGTTTGCTCAAAAATTGTTAATGCTAAAACAATTTAAACTCAAGATCCAAAAACTAGAAACTTCAATTTTCTTTTCCTTACTTATTTTTCGTAAGTTATAGCTCTTTGAAAAATCACTTAAAAATTTTGGATTTTTTTATACCCCTTACTTCTGCTCTTAGTGTATATTCAAACAGTCCCCATATCTCTGCCTCAGAATTATAAAGTTCTATGTTACAGTTTTATCGGTTTCGGACTTATATATATCACATGGGAATATGCACAACTTAGAACCTTTGGCAACATCGCTATTCAGTCTAACGATGGAGTCAAAGGGAAGGGCTTCACAGAAGCATACGATTGTTCTTATACCGTGTTCTTTTTGCCACCAAAAAGTTTACCTGCGTTTATCTCAAAATTGTTTGTGTGTAACATAGAACTTTGTAATTCTGAGGCAGCGATATGTTTAAGATTGTAGCCAGTATTTAACATTAGGGGGGGGGATAACCACAATATATTTTAATAATTAGAAAAACAAAAAAGTTTCCAGAACTTCAAAAGGTCAGCATCATGGTTGTCATCACGACAGCTGTCACCGAAAAACTGATATCCTTTGAAATTGGATTGACGAGTTGGGGGGGGGCTATCGATGCAGATATAAAACAAAGCCAAATAACGGTCACTACTAGCTATCACAACGCATCTTAAAACCATTCACCGGAGTATTGCGGTTTTTAATGTGAGTGATTCGAGAGGGGGGGGCGATACGTAGCAGATTAAACAAAAAAGCCAAATTTTAAAAAGTGATCACTAAACAGCAACGGCAACGGCAACGGCAACCGCATTCCCCGAGTATTTTGGTTTTTACTTGACCTTGGGAGGGGGCGATCGCCCCCAACGCCCCCATCGCCTCCAAGAAAAACCGGCTCCGCCCTTGAATATGTTTAAATTGTAATATTTTAAAACTTTCAGTTCAGACGATAACCACATTTATCCATATTTTAATAATTAGAAAAAAATGTTTTCGAGAACTTCAAACGCTGCAGCATCATGGTTGTCATAAAATCATTAGCAGCGTCATCATGGTCACAAAAAACTGACCCCCCCCCACATATACTTTGAAATTGGACCTTGACGCAAGTTGGGGGTACTGGAACAGCCGACTTCAAAAGAAGAAAAAAAAATAAAACGGGGGAAAGGGTTTTTTTTTCCAATTCCCCCTTCCCAAAAAATTCCCCCAGATATATTTTCCCCCATTTTTATTTTAAAAAAAAAAAACCCCAACCCCCCCGGTGTTCCCCGGTTTTCCCGCTGGGGGGTTTTTTTATTTTTCCCCCACCCCACCACCCCCCCCCCCCCCCAACACCACAAAAAAAACACCCCCCCGCCGGGTCTTATCAGAAATAAAACGGTTAACAAAAAAAGATACGTTACATTGAAAGTCCTCACTTTACAAAGTTCACTCAAGTTTTGGGTCCACTGTTTTTAATAAAAATAGAATTGAAAAATATGGAACAGTTCGTTGACCTTTCCTTATTAAATTGTAATATATTGAAATCTGGTTCCATTACTTCTATATTGCACATTTCAAATTGACTTTATAAACTTAACATATTGCTACCTAACATTAAGCTTCAATTCTTTCCATAAATTTTCTTTTATAATGTTCTTTTGTATCATAAATTAACCATTGTCTCAGTTTAATGGCCCTACGTTTGGAATCATCTTAAGGGTACGAATTCGCGTAAAAAAAAAACTGGATTTTTCCAGAAACACCGAACTACTACACTTTTCTCGACGCGCGTTTCGCCAACAAGTTGGCATCTTCAGAGAAGAATAAAACTTAAAAACTATCATTATCTTGACAAAATACAGAATTGTTTGAAATTCTTGAAATGAAATTGTCTTTCCATTTTGTGGTTTATGATGCTATCTCAAAACTAAATAATTTCCAACAATTTGCCCGTTTGAGTGATCTGTTGGAACGAATGCGGCTTTATGCTGACAGCGAAAGTAGGTAAGCGATTCTAGGACACGACAGCGCTCGACCACACGCGGCAAAAGGGACCCAGGGCGTGTTGGGAAGGGAAGTTCTCCCTGTTGGCAAGTTCTCCCTCGCGCGCCCTTTCTACAGATCTCGACCCGTCGGACTAGTGTCCGTTTTGGTTGCCTATTTCAACATAACCGGGTAAAAAACACTTCAAAAAATCATAGGTCCAAAAAAGCAGCGATGAAATTAACCAAAGTGCCCAATTTTTTCCATCTTATTTTGTTACTCATTATAAAGTAAATATTCGAAACGGTATCAAATGTCAAATTTTCGGCACTTTTGCTGGATAACTCAGTTGTCTTTAAAGACGTAGAGTTCAATAAAGAAAATGTTGAATTCAAGAAGGTTTTAATTTACTTTTTACTGAAAATTGAAGTACAACTCTTGAGGAGATTTAGCAAGAACCAGGTACTGGATCATCAGCTCTGTTCTAGGTGATGAAACCATTTTTTTATTTAATGGCATGGATATTAGTCACCAACATGCCTTTTTGGACGATGTAAAGTTTATTGCCTGGTCGTTGCTTATACATATAAATCTCTAATACTAATAACTAATAAATAAATCTAAATACTTATAAATCAAAACCGTTTACCAAACTAAACATAAAGGAACTAAATATATTGTGGCCATTAAACAATACTGGGACCAGACACATTTCGGAGGTCCGTCCATTAAAATGCACTAGAGGGCGTTACCATGGAGGTAACGCCACAGTATGCTCTTCTGGTCAGGATATAACCGACACGCTCGTTCTTTGTCATGCGGTCGTAAAGTATGTCACGTTGACGAGATCTAATGAGATCGAAATCCGGATCTGTAACTCTCGACGTGCGAATAGCGAAGAAAGAGGAACCTTTCTCGCTCACTAAACATAATTTAACATAACTTAATGAATCAACATAATCTAACTCTAGGTCCAAATCATTTCGTGTAGATGTACCAAAATAATTGATTTTAATCTGTATAACTAGAGATTGTGTCAAACATAAATTAGTATGAATCTAAGAGATTAAAATTTGATTAAATTTTCTTACCAACACGACTTTATATCTGTGACATTCTGCTCACCTGAAACAAAAATAATACATTCTGTAACGTATAGCTAAAGCAGTTACAAAAAAAAACAATAACTTATTAAAACTCGAAAAGTCATGGCTTTTCACATGTCTTGTTACTTTAGATTTATCTGAAGAATGTATAGTTCTTCCACAAAAAGTACAAAATAGGTAATTTCCCCTAAAGGTGGATTTATATTATCCGGTCAGACATGGTGCGGAAATGTTACGTGTCCAGCAAGACAAACATTTTTATACGCATTTCTTATACAAGAAATACATATAAGAAGGGCGTAAGTATATAGAAATACGTATTCCCTTCCCCCATATGAAGTCAATGGAGAAGGGCCTTACTCATAACTTTGTAAATATTTTCTTGCGCATTTAATTAGCATTTAATTTTATAAATCCGCGGTTGAAAATCACGAATATTTTATTTTGCATTACTGTTCTGCTATCTTTTTTGCAAGTTAGCAGAACATGCGATAAAAATAATATATATGAGTTAAGAATTTTTTTTTGCGCATTTAATTAGAATTAAATGAGCTTTTAATTCTCCATATGAGATACTTATGTTCTGCTAACTTAACAGACATTCTTTTTTTCTTAAGATTCTCCCAGCTCTGTTTGCCAATATCCTGTATAAAAGTGACATTACAACAAAAAATCTTATTAGACAACAGCTTATTGTTCTTGTTTGTTTTTTTTGCAAAAAGGTGTATTTTGCAGTCATTTCAGTTTCATTTAAGAAGCAAAGTGGCTGCGCGGTGTGCTTCCAAGGCAACCCATAAATAACCGTCGGAAACTACTCATGTATTGCAGTTTCAATATACGTTCTTGAGCCGTGGACCTCTGCAGGGCAATATATCTTCTCTAGACGAGCTGTAGAGACCTTAGTGTATTATTTTCATCATGTCTCAGCCTGACAGTGCATAATACGTCTACGGACACGTAATAAATTTTAAAAGTGCCTTTATAATTCCGTCACTTCGCAGATTGGCGAGAAATAATGAAGTAAAATACGTAAGAAAAATAGCGGGGAAAATTGTTTTAAGCGATGCGTTTTGGCTTACCTTTTTTAAATTTTCGTCCTACCGATTTTGAACATACTTAACGTAAATATAATTTTATAAATTAAAGTACATCTTTCCATTCTAAATTGAAAATAGGTAGAAAAAAAGCAAGGCTGTCAGATTTATTTTCTAAAATTGCTAAGCTCACTATACAAGTATATTTCATACTTCAGTAAACTGTTAGTTCGTGACGTTCTTAGAAAGCTAGTTTGGAAATATTAAAAAAAAAAATACATAGATATAAATTTATTAGTTAGCATTAAAATAAAGCTTTAAAAATTGCTGGAAAAATAATTATGAATTAAAACAACTTTATGTATATTATTATACTCAAGAAAATTTTAAAGAGCCGGCAACGCGCTGGCCGGCCAACTGCTGGAGGCTGGTGGCGCAACGTAAACCACTGTCGGTAAACCACTTTGCATATAATACATTGCTAATATTTGTTCGGTCCACTGTGCCATACAATTTTTACGACGTCGTTAAAATGATTTACGACTTTGGGAATTAGGAACTTAAACTACTTGTTTAAGACGCCAGTGACGTGTATTTCAGCTAGGTTTATTAACACAGACAATTTTTTGAGATTGTCTGACTAAATAAGCATTATTTACAGCAAATTATATTACAAATATTAAGAGTTTTGTATGCAGGCTAATTTTAATCTCCTATATTGATTTGAATGAAAAAAAAATAATTTCACAACTTTCGAATTTATAAAAGATATATGCACGCCCATGGAATCATAAAGTTGCACCGCTTTTTTTGTTCCCCAGGCGTATTTATAATTTTCAATTAAAATTAGAATGACTTTTTTTATAATATATGGTTGCTTCTGTTAAATAAAAAGACAAACAAAAAATTATAATGAGCATAAATATATCCTGTGTATCCTATGTATCCTTTCTATTTTTAATATTCACATGATTATACGAGGTGTGGCTATTAAATAACCGAACTGCTGTCATAACACTTTTTATTCGTTACTAAAATTACAGTAGCAACTTTTTCGCCTTCAATGTACTTCACCTTGGCGATCTCTACACCGCTCCATACGACTTTTCCATTGTTGAAAGCAGTACTGGAAGTTCGCTTCTGTCAGCTGGTTGAGAACCTCCGTCGCTTTTGCTTTAACCGCTTCCACACTTTCGAATCTTATCCCCTTCAGTGTCACCGTGTCTAACAAGCCTGGATCAGTGTGAATGTTGTTTAGAAGTTTTATAATTTGTCAGCGCAAATGTTCATTCTTGATTCCTTTTGCTCAGGAGTTTTGGCACCATTTTTGCGCAAACTTTGCGCATGTTGAACGATTCATGGAAAATCTGGCGAACACATTCTTTGTTGATTGTTGTTATTTCAACAAGTCCTCGGATGCTTAGACTTCTGTAAAAGTTTTCCCCAAGGTAACAATAAACTTGAGATTAACCCGTTGCTCCATCTGAACACTTAATATTTTTTCGACGCGTCACTGATGCTAATACACTAATTCAAATGACTGCTACAATCAAACTGAGCGACCCACTGGCTTGTCCAGCGACCTCAAGGTGGGGAAAGTATCACCAGACACATTTCTGTTCAAACTTGTCGTGGCACGCTCGCAGCGCTCTGGTAGCAAGTATTAGTTCGGTTATTTAAATGCCACACCTCGTATATAGCTGTATTCTTTTTTATTTTTAATATTCAAATGAATATAAGTGTGATGCTTGATCTCTGTTAGATTTTTTTAGAGAACGTGATGGAAGTGTATAATTTTAAAAGAAACAACAAATATATACAGTGAAAAGAACCATAGGAAATAGAAGTGAACTAAGTTTACTACTACAGAAAATAAATTTTTACTAATACTTATAGTATAAATAAGTGTTTGTTTATAAAATAATCATAACATCGTACAACATTTCAAAACAACTCCTTCTCCAGCTTGTATATGTCACGTTAGATATTCAATGAAAACGTGAAATATACCAGGTGTGAAATGTAAATAGACTTTCACTAAGTAAGATAGACGCAGACGTACTGCCCACAACTGGACTCGGTTCTCATTGAAATAGGGAGGGTACAAAGTCGACAACAAATGCGAATCGCTCCACCACATAATCATTGACTCATCCGCTGAGTGGAGTGGAGTGTGCCCGATAGGTGTGGCAATTACATCTGTCTTTAGTAATTATTATCCTACATTTTTTCCTTTTTCTTGGCTGGTCATTTATTTCATAATACACCCTGTATAAAGATCATTATTATTCAACCAACACCTCCTATAATAGAAGGAAATAGTTTAACACAACCGACACAATAACGAGAATTCTGACTTTTTTTTGGTCGTTTAGTTTTTTTTATTGCTTTTGTCTTGCGCAAAAATCCCAAGTAAGAAGCGAAAACGTTTACCAAAATAAAGAGACATAAAAAATATGTCATCAAATCTGGCTATGAACCAGAGAGATAGAAATAGCGGTCATGTCGAAGTTTTTCGGTTATGTCAAACTTTTGACAAGTGACTGTCACGATTGTAAAATAAATAATGGCTGTTATATAAGGTGACAGCTTTGACAATTAAATAAGGTTATAAATTTAAGGTTATTAATTATTAGGTTTTTTTAGATTGCTCGATACAATCACTATTATCATCAAAAGTTGAACAAAATATAATTTATAAATTAATTTTCTATACATGTATAAACTTGTCCGAAGTAAAGATCGTACACCTTTATTAATGTTCAATAATTTTCCACTTATATGTTTCTTATTTGTTTCATTTTCAATTTGTAATAACGTAATTTATTCGAAAACTACATTCCTACTAGTTGCCTAAAATAGATGAGGATTCTCTAGAGAATGATCTAGATCTGCATCGTATTGTCCACATACGCATTACTATTTAATAGCATACTTAAATAAGGAGTAGGGAATACATATTATAACTTCTCCGGTTCTCTCATATTAGATTCGGTACATAATCAGACGCGGGAATATCCTGGATGAAAACGTTCATCAGACAACTTACGAATGAAAATTTAATAGCTTCAGGTACTTGTCAGTTATGATGGATACGGCTTTCAACTCCGTTGCCCCGAAAGAGCTGGTAGACCTTACGAAATTAATTTATAGGTTTACCGCATAGATTGCATACTAAATTGCATTCTCGCCGGTGCAACATGCGTCAAGAACTTAAGACGATAATGTCATAATTAAATAAAAAAAGTAATATGTATAAGCAGGTAGCTATAAATTTTGCAGGGTTAAGGATTTAGTTATGTTTAAAACCGTGTATAGTAGAACTCAAGATATACATATGTCGCAAATCGGCATGTTTGATGTGTATTTACCGAACATTGCCAACTCTAAATAAGAGCTACTGTCGTTCAGAATTCGGGTATGGTCAGGGTCGCATTCAGATTAATTTTATGCGAATGGGAATAATGCTGAACTTGTGTAACATTGAATAATAGCAATGTTAATAAACCAATAAACAAACACATTATACTTAACACACAAGAAAACACGGTCATATAGAACATCTCAAAATAAAAAAAAATATTGTCAACACCGATCTGCATTAAATGTCCCAACTCTTCTGTATACGTCACGTGTCGTAGATCGAACGCACCAATAAGAAGTTTTAATGTCGCTAGTCTATGTTGACGTCAGGTTCGACAACGTGGATTATTGTAACGTCGTTCAGATCGTCGGTTGACGACAAGAATGATCGAGGAAGAGTTAAATTTGAATCACACCACTGTTCATCAGATTTTGACTAATTGGGGATGAGAAAAATCGGCGCAAAAAATGGAATGACACTCTTCAAGCTCTCCAAGACCCAAAAAAGCAAGAACGAGCAAGTCGAAAATCAAATGCACAAAGAGTTTGTACCTCCAGGCCAAACAGTAAATCAACACTTTTACAGAGAGGTTCTTGAAAAACTTTGAAAATGGGTAATCGTTAGACCAAACATCAAGAACAACTGGATGTTGGATCACAACAAAGCGCCTTGTCACACAGCCATTTCAGTAGAGTTTTTAGCCAGTAAAAACATTCATGTGGCTCCTCAGGCTCCTTATTCGTCTGACTTGAGTCCTTGTGACGTTTTTCTCTTCCTGACATTGAAAAATCATCTCAAGGGACGTCATTTTGGGAACATAGAAAACATTCAAACGGCTGTAACCGACCAGCTGAAGGCTATTCTAGTATATGAGTTCCAGCACTGCTGTGAGAAATGGAAGAACCATCTCCAGCACTGTGTGGCTCGCCAAGGAAATTATTTTCAGAGGCAATACTGAATTGCAATTCTATTCTAATCAAGAAAAAAAAAAAACAGTATAATGACTTAATTTACACACATCGTATATCGTTGGTTTATAGGTAAAATTCGTTGTAACACCAAATCAATGGTAAGAAAACTTCAATCGTCTGATATGAGACGAAAAAAAGTTGGAATAATAACGGGCCATGGCCAGTTAAACAATAATACAAGAGCTTCGGAACCTTTTTCCTCTGTCCTCTGTCTGTTGTTTTTAGAAAATCGGAAGTCCTTTATGTTACTTTATGGGTTTTACCTTCAAACCAACGGTATGTATTTAATAACTGAAACATAAGATTATTGTAAGTTGACATTCTATCTCCCCCTCTTCTTCAACAAGGAATCGGAATCTACCTAGGCTCAGTTTTCGTATCATATCACCCTTTCTTTTTTAAAGGACGCGTGCAAAACAATTCGCACTGCGAAGACGAAAATTTCGGAACATAATTTCGCCACCGTAAGTAATCTTATTGTATGCGAATCTATTTAGCGTCGAACTCATAACGAGAATAGACCTCGCAGAGGACTTCGAAAATTACACGGCGTACAGCGCTATATTTGTTTTGGGGTTTTCTTTCTCTCCGAGCACGTCTCGGCGGAGTAGATAGTCTCGAATTCGATATAAACTAAGCCCCGACATTACGTTCTGTTTCCGCGGATTCCAGAGGCGGTCCTAGATTTTTCTCACGGCAGGTGAAAGCATGAATCCTAAACAGGTTTGGAAACAGAAAATAGTCGGAGGGGGCTAAATCTGGAGAATATGATGGATGAGGTAGCAGGTCGTAGCCCAATTGATGAATTGCCATGGTGATTACACAGGTCTGCACCCGTGAATTGTCCTGATGAAACAACACTTTCTTCTTCGCTAAATGCGGTCGTTTCTGCTTCAAAATAGTGTCAAATCTGCCCAACAGCTGTGAATAATATTTGCCGGTGATCGTTTTACCCTTTGCAAGGTAATCGATATGAATGACACCGCGCGAATCCCAGAAAACTGTGGCCATGACTTTGTTTGCCGACAGACCCATCTTAGCCTTCTTCGGTGCACGTTCACCTGTAGAAACCCACTGTTTCGATTGTTGCTTGGTCTCTGGTGTGGTGTGATGGATCCATGTCTCATCTACAGCAACGAAACGGCGCAAAAAACTCGTTGTGATTGCGGCAGAACATCCCCAAACACTCCTTTGAAGTGGTCACACGGTTGTGTTTATGGTCGATCGTGAGCAATCGCGGCACCTATCTCGCGGACAGCTTTTTCATATCCAAATATGCATGCAAAATGTGATGCACCCGCTCAGTTGAGATGCCTACAACCTCAACCAACTCACGCACTTTCAATCTTCGATCGTCCAATATCATTCCATGGATTTTATCGACGATTTCTGGCGTAACGACCGCACTATCATGGAGATGGGCAGAACCCTTCATTGGAATGGATGCCCCTTGGGACCGCCACTGGCGAATTCCGCGGCCGCTTCCGCCGTTTCTAAAAATATATCACGTATTCGATCTCTCTGGATGCCGGTTAGGTTATACTTTATATGAAAATGTTCGTTTTCTAATAATGTACCTAGGACGTTGTTAGACAGTCACAACTAAAATGCCGACCCGGCTGTCGGTATATATTGTTATTCCGAATGCGCGGCCATTCCGCCACCCGAAAAGGAATTTTCTCATATGTCCGCACGACGGCGTATATGTTTTTTTTATTGAGACACGACGAGTTTTTCTTTTTATTTTTTTTATTAAATCCCTTGTAGGGATTTTGTTTATGGTTGCTGTTGGCAAAGGCGCCCGCATAGAGATATGATTTTATGTCTCGAGCAAGAGAGGCATGTCGTTCTTCGGGGATCTTATTACCGGAATATTTGCAATAAGCGAGCTGTATTGGGCTTAACTCATGTTTAAAACATAAAACGCGGTATTTTTCATCGTCGAAGTATCGTAGTTTATTGAACAGACTTTTGTAAATGTTATTTTAACAGGAATTTTATCTAGCGGCTGATATTTGAAAATGGAGTAGCCCCTTTTTCGTGAGAAATGTGCATATGGCCTTCTTAAAATTTTCTGCTATTAAGTGAGTATTAAGTAAGTACTTCTGTATTGCAGATTGTAATTTAAATTGCAAACCACTTGAAAAAAAATAATACCAACTAGGGTCAGAGTCAGACTCGTAATCCGTCATGCCATCGACGGAAGGACATATGAGAGACCAAAAAGACTGGAGTAGAAATGTGTTAATAATGTACATACCTATTCGCTTGTTTCATTCAGAATCACCGACTGTCTTTAGCATTTGAACGTACGCCACACGTTGATATGTCTTATGTAAATATGTTTTACGCAATGTATGGCTACTAGACAATGCAAAATCGGATACATATTTTGCAAAAAAACGTATAAAGTGAATATTGTCGACTACGTTCCACGAAAGGCTACATGCGCAAAACATTATGCACAAATCAAACCAAAATTCCTACTTTCTAACCGTACCAGGTATATTTTTTGATGGATATTCGAATTGTCTTTCACACCTCTCGGCGTCTACGAAATATATATCGACGATTGCAAGGAATACATGAAAATATGTGGTCCGTCTATTGTAAAATTGTCCCAATTTTCAATCAACATTTTCAGTCTATCCACAAATGGTAACGACTGTGCCATTATTGCAAAATCCACACAAAATACGTACACGGTGCAAAATACGCACACACAATAAAATATGTATACACGTTTATTAGTTAGTCACTACCAACACATACAATTATTTTGAACTCGACGTTCTACCATCCGTCCGCTCGCATCGAGCTAACGTCAAATACTAAATTTCGACAACAGAATCGTCGCTCCAAAATATGGATAAATCATATCCAGCTGTTCCCGAACCCTCACGGAGCGAGTTCCAGCGGTTGTTGCCAGGCACGGTCAGTGGCGTACGTATGTACGGGCAAGAAATAGACGCGTACATAATTTACAAGGCGCTTAAAAGACACGGTTTATACTTTCATTATTATAGAATCGCAGGGTCGGTAATATACATAGTGCGTTGTAGCACACTTTCCGGACCCTATTAATAACTTTCGCAGCGGTAAAACCTTATGTTTATTTTTTTTACCAAGGGAGCATGAAAAGTTCACCTTCCTGTCTATTTCCTGTCTGTAGATTTTAAGATATACGACAAAGTGAACTCGGTCAAATAGAGGGTGAAAGGGAAATAGAGGGCCAAACTTGAACAACTCTGTCCTTTATTAAGTTTTATTTTAAATAGGACGTACTATATTTTATTATTGAGATGCAACACCCTTCAGATTTTGCCATACTTCTAGAATTCATTAAGGTAAGCAGAATCGTTTATACTTATAAAAAAAATAACTATAGAGTTTTACCATAGCTGAGTTATTATTTATTTTTTCAAGGGGTTCTAGTTTTATTTTTTTTTCTTAAAACTGAAATATCTCGAAAACCGTTCATTTTCGAGATAGTCAATGGTAATTAAAGTAATTAATAAACAAATTAAACGACTAGAAACCAAATATGGCATAAAAAAATAGCATACTATTTGATATAACTAAGTTAGTATTCATTTAAAAAGTTGCCATTGTGTTAGATGTGTAGACAATCGCTCAAATCCCTAGATACAAACTTTATCATTTATCTCCATATATTCACTAACCCCGAATCACCCTGCATAGATTCGGTACCAAAATAAAAAAGTCTTTAAAGTCCCTTTTTTTTGTAAAATTTTTTAACCCTGCCGTTGAACTTGTTGTACTTATTTTTTTTTTTTCAAGAAACAGTGGATCCTGCAACCAAAACTTGGTTGCAATTTGAAAGTTTAAACTTCGATCGAGAAATTCAACAAACGGACCACCTGAAAACTCCCTGAAAAATCCTGTACGACGTTATTCGTCGTGTTTCGCAGGCTTACTTAACACGAATTGAAATTTACTTTAAACGCTCCCTAGGGATTCTATTTGGAGTGCCGCTTAGGGTGAATCAGCAGAATAATCGAGCGATTCGTTTCAACATTGTTATCAGCGAAAACTCGATTCGTTGCTGATTATTGCAGGGGATGAACCTGTCAGTGATTAATCAATTATTTTAATCTTGCCGATTCCGTTTCGTGGGCCTCGAACGAACGGTTTTATTAAAAAAAAAAAAAAAAAGCTCAGGCGCAGAGTAAATTATATTTTTCATTAACCCATTAACGACCAAGACGGTTGATTTTAGAACACTTTCGTAGCTAAATTTCACGTACGTAACAAAGTAGTATCTGGGTCTAAAGTATGGTTCTATATGTTTTTGGGTGTGCTGAATCGGAATCCGGGCTCAAAATCCAAAACTTTTGACTACACTTCTCGAACACGTTTTTTTCTCGAAAACTATACGGTTTGATTAAAACTGTAAGGATAAAAATGTCTTAGAATTGATCGAAGGATACTTTCAAAGTTTTTCAGTTATTGGAGATAATTTTCGATTTTTTTGAAAAATCGCGAAATCAAAATTTTCAAAAGTCATCAAAAAAATCTTTTCTTTTTTGAAGACTTTTTCTTGAAAAAGTTTTCTTGCTATTATATCCTACTTAGGTTTAAAAAAATGGAGGGTGTATCTCATAAAAACACACCAGTTAAACAGAGTTGATCGAACAACTGCTACATTTTTGTTTCAATTGATTCGTTGATATCATATTCTGAATTTCAGGAAAAATAAAAACCGTTGCCCCTGAAGAAAATTGTTTATGTAACTCTAGCGATAAGGGTGAACAGGGGTGTGGATTTGCGCGCATCAACTTTTTAAAAGTATGTCCTTAAGACGATTTTTAAAAATTAAAATTATTTTCGGAGATATAGCTATTTTAGTGACGTGGCATCTAAACCGGCTCGGCCGGAACGAATCGAACAATAGACGATAGGGATCCTCCGTCTACTTGCGATCGTGTTCCCTCGTAAACCGCTCGTTTGGAAGAAAAAAGTTCGGAAAATGCGTTTTTGAAGTAGAGGAAGGTCCAATGTATGGAGCAGGAATCACAGATTGAAAAAATGTAAGTATAAAGTACCATTGTATGGCTTAGAGTGCGTGTAACTTCACCTGAGAGTTTAAACGCGGTTTTTCTCGAAACTACTTTTTTCGAGACTATTTTCATGATATCTCAAGTTCTACTGAACTAATTTACTTGAAATTTGGTGTGAGCCTTCTCTATGAACTTTCCCAAAAATAAAAAAGCCGCTTTTTTTTTAAAAAAAATTTTTTTAACAATAAAAAAAAATCCCCCTTTTTTTTTTTTTTTTTTTTTAAAAAAAAAAAAAAAAAAATTACAAAACCCCCCCAAAAAAAACCCCCCCGGGGGGGGGCCTCCTTTTTTTTTTTTTTATTTTTCCCCCCCCCTCCTTTTTTTTTTTTTCTTTCCCTTCCTTTTTTTAAGTTTTTTTAATCCAAAAAAAAAAAAAAAGGAGGCCCCCCCCCTCCTCCTCCCCAACCCTCCCCCAACAAAAAACAACGCATTACTCTATCGTACTAACCACAATAACAGAATTTCAATTTTTTCTGTTTTAAAAAATTCGGAAATGTAACTTGTAACTTTTTGTGTTTTGTAACTTTTGTTGAACTTGTAACTTTTGTATTGTAACTTTTTGAATTTTTAATTGTTTCACTTGATTTTTTTTTATCATTGTTATTAGTAAGCTTGGCAGAAACGAGTCACACCACAGACGCGTACACATCATAAGTGTAATACATGAAAGTAGCTAGTAGCCTCCCGCACGTTTACCATAATTTATTATGAAATTATATCACACTATTCAACATATTACATGTAGAGGTTGTACAACAGAACCATAAGAGAAGTAAATACGAATTGATGTGATCCTTATCATTGTCTATGTGTTGCGTTGTCGTATGCGAACTTTAATTATTAGTGTGTTCGAGGTGTTTATATCGTCGGTGTCTGTATCATATTAATAATAAAATGTAATACATGCAAACACCTAAAAGACTACTATTAGCTGACAAAGCGAATAAATTCAATGTCGATTTTAAATATTTATTTTAAGACCGTAAAGTAGTGTGGAACGTAAAAATAAAAAAGAGAGTATGCCCTTTTTAAATTCTGAAACCTGACAGTTTATGTTCGATTTACTTTTAATGCTCAGTGCCTGTGATGTACTCCTGAATATACTCGATAAGCAACCATTTCGTCAGTTATGGAACAAATACGTTCCAAAGATGCTTGATACCAGGTCGCCCAATGTTATGTAACTATATACAATTGTACCCAGTGACTCACTAAAGTAGATTAAAAGCTGTTATCTTACAATTAAATCCTGACGAAGCTGCAGCTGTTCCCTGGGAGCGAGACCAAATTTCAAGATTTGTCCGTTAAAACAGCTTTAAAAACTATTCATATGAAGGTTTGTATGATGCCGTACAAAATTAAAATACAGTGCGTTGTCGTCAAGTTAATTAAGAGGGTAAGTTTTACATACATATATGGCTATAAAGCAGTGGCGGCTGGTGATAAATGGCACAGGGGCACGTGCCCAGCCCAAATTTCAATAGAAATTATTTCTTTTGTGTTAATTTACTATAAATTACTGTTACAATAATATCAATTAATTGTATACGACAAACTATTCATATTTTAATTATTGTTCCTTTTTATACCACAAATAATGATTTTTATCACATATATAAGACAGACTATCGATCGAGCACCGAGCCACCGTAGTTTGAATTCTCGCATTTCGCGCGCGTGGGCGAGGACAAACAGTTACCCAGCCCTCGTTTTTAATCGGGCTTTTTCGGTGACTGGTAATGTTTGGAGACGATTGCAACAGACAGACGTCGTTAAATCGTTCGAAAATCAGCTGAACGGGTCACACTTGTTGAGTGACCTTTTTCAGTGATTGTTTATTTTCTTCGCTGAGAAGTGTGTTTTTACTGTTTTTGATTGTGAAACGTTTCAAAATGAATTCGGTGGACTTTTTATTAACTAATAAAGATATTACATACGAGATCCGAACGGAAATTAAATGGTTAGGAAGGCCGATACCCGATTTGATTATTTCCAAAACGTAGGAAAATCGCGAAATTATTCACGAAATTTTAATAGTAGTGTCTACGACAGATTTAAGTGGTTATGTGGGTGTCCTAAAAGAAACAAACTGTTTTGTTTTATTTGTTTAGTGATGGGTGGCAACCAAAGTGCATGGACTCAAGAAGGGGTGAGTTATTTAAAACATTTAAATGACTGAGGCTATAATGAAAAACATTTACATAACATCTTAGATTTCAGTGTGTTGGGAAAGGTAGACATAAGGCAACAGCTTGACAGTGCTTATCGTGAAAATATAAGACGTCACAATGAAAATGTGGATAAAAACAGACATATTTTAAACCAAATAATTAATTGTATTAAATTTTGTGAAACAAATCCGGGACTTTAATGAAAAGGCGATTAATATTTTTTGTGAATAATAAGGACAGGCGAGCTGATTTCCTCTACAAATAACGGTAAGATACCTATATCAAATTTGTTTCACATGTTGCCACCCATTATTTTAATATATTTAAGCCCTTAATATTCGTGACTAAATATTATTTCAAAAAACTACCAAACCCCAAAAATTATTCTTGTGAAAGTATATTTTTGTATAAACGAATTTTTCATTGAAATTCTGAAGTGTCAGTAAAACGCATGACCTTGAAAAAAAATTTTCGCCTGCGGCGCCATTGGTATCTAATAAGTAATCCTACTGACACACCCTGTGCCCACCCATGTAACACACCCACAAGCCGCCACTGCTATAAAGTGTGACTTTATTGCTTTTATTAATATTGCTCTATTTAATATTAGGTACTTTATTATATGCGTTATATTATATTATGATTCGTACGCCTATGTCCGGAGGCACATTTCGGCCAACTCTACTAATAACACATCACGGGTAAGTCTCTTTAATCACTCCTAATTCCATCAGCAGAAAGTTGTTCCCCATTGTAAAGCTCCTGAAAATCGGCAAAACTCCCGTTTGTACTCATAACATTTGACACTGAGATAAATAGGATTACCGAGGTGGAAAAAATAATGGTGGAAATTTTTGCAAACGCAATTACACTTCCAATTTAGGTAACGAATTCTGCTCGGCGCAGATTCCGCGACCGTGGCGGCTTTAATAACGTTATTTTAACGCTGTTATACGGAAACAGAACGGGGACGATTATCGTACTTCGCCTTGTTAATTAAAATAGTTCTCTTAACGTTTAATTTTCTGTAAGAGCGTTCGCACACTCTCTCGGTTATTCTAAAACTTAGATAATCAAAAGGCATAATGATTTAAAAACGATTATACGATGAAGGAAAGATTATTAAAAATGTGACTGTGCGCAGATAATAGCCCGTCTGTCAATCCTGGTGAAACGGGCCATATTTTCACGAGAAAAAATATGAGGGGTATGCGATTCACTTTCTAAAGTGGTTTGTGAAACAGACTTCGCTTGGTATTGTGGATGTTAAGGAGTTTTTCGTAGAATATACACAAGTTAATAGGTTGTCGGAAAAGGCATGACGTATTTGTGCAATAGATGGCATTACATGTATTTTTACATGAGAAATGCCATTACGATCGGCTCGAGTGCTATACCATTTGACAGCTAACAGTTTAGCCTTCATTTCAGAAAAAAATAATTGAGTTGGTCGCGTCGTTTGGTTTTTACATCAAGTTGTAAATGGAAGATCAAACTCTGCATTTTCAGCATAAGATCTGATCACCTTTTTATTTCCGCAAAGGGAAGAACGCAAGGCAGGCCTGTGAAAATTTGCGTAAAGTTTATGGTAATAATGTCCTATAAGAGCGTCAAGCCCTACAAGTGCCAGAGATGGTTCACTAAATCCGTGCTGGTGACTTTGATGTCACCGATGCTCTTCGCTCTGGAAGGCCCATAAGGCTGATGATGACCAAATAAAGGCACTGATCGAAGCAGATCCACATTCGACCACTCGTGACATTGCGGAGACACTAAATCTTCATCATTCCACCATTCACGATCATCTACGGAAGCTGGGATTAATTAGCAAACTCGATATATGGGTTCCTCATGAACTCAAAGAAATTCATTTCACCAATCGCATCAATATCGCCGAGACTCATCTCAAATGCAACAAAATAGATCCGTTTTTAAGCGCCTGGTAACAGACGATGAAAAATGGATTGTTTACAACAATATTCGACGTAAGTGATCGTGGTGTAGTGGAACTGAGCGAGCCCAAACACAATCCAAAGCTGATCTTCACCAGAGGAAAGTTATGTTCTCAATATGGCGGGACTATAAGGACGTGGTGTTTTTTGAGCTCTTACCGCGGAACCAGACGATCGATTCCGAGGTGTACAGTCGCCAACTGGATGATTTGAATATATCTATTGCGAAGAAGCGGCCAGAACTCAATTAATCGCAAAGGCGTAAGTTTGGTGACTCGCCAAAAGTTGTTGCAGCTTAGATGGGAAGTCTTGCCTCATCCACCTTACTCACCGGACCTTGCCCCATCAGATTACCATTTGTTTCGTTCTTTCGATTCTGATGAGGCTATCAAAGAACATCTCACCCAGTTCTTCACTGGAAAAGAGCGGTCCTTCTACGAGAGCGGAATCATGTAGCTCCCAGAAAGATGGCAAAAGACCATCGATCAAAATGGGCAATTTGAATCGGCAAACCCAAAAAATGCATCATGACTTTTCCGACAAGCTAAAATTTTGGTTTACAACTTTAACAAACTGCCCAATACAATTTGTTTGCGGTTGATCTCCATGTTAAAGATGATTTCTGCATGCGTTCTCGTCCTAGCTGATCTAATTATTACCTCACAATTCCTGACTCAAAGCGAGTTTCGCATAAGCCTATTTTCCCGGCACAAATATTTCCACATTGCAGACGCAAGGGTGAAAAATGTTTGCCAGTCCTCTTCCAAGAAGTAATCAGAAAATTTTAACGGCACCCTTCCTCTCTAAAAAGCTTTTAGTCGGCTCGAATCAAAGAAACGGACTTTCTTAAACTTTTTAATATTAAATCAGGGTTTCAGTTGCGTCCTTCTCCGTGCTTGAATGCGCGGATGGACTTTAAACGTTTAGCTTTGCTTTCGTACCATTTCGATGTAAAATTTTAATGAACCGGTGCAGTTTACGTGTCGTCGCTATAAATACTACAAAAGATATAAGTCCATATTTAATTTACCTTATTCATGATTTACGTATTTACTTTATTATAATTTCAAATAATCCAGTATTTTTTAGACCACAAAACAATCAATAGTAAGATTAATAAGTAAAGTTTTTATATGGCAACACAACACATAGGCAACTCGCGTAGCATATGAGGGGGTCGCCTCAATTCGTATTTATTTCAGTAGTTCCGTGATAGCTGGTGCTGTTGTATAACCTCCGCTAGATGTAATATGTTAACTAGTGTGATATAACTTCATAATAAACTATGGCAAACGTGTGGAAGGTTACTAGTTACTAGTTACTTTCATGTATTACACTTATACAGTGAGGTCCATAAGTAACCGATAAATTCATTATCTACGTAATTTACAATTTATGAGTAAAATCCTAAAACACGTCAATTTTTAATTTTAGAATGACATTTTAGGGGTAGCTGTCACTCCAAGGGGGTTGGAGGGGGAGGTATAAAATTATGCTCAAAAAAATGTCATTCTAGAATTAAAAATTGACGTGTTTCAGGATTTTACTCATAAATTGTAAATTACGTAGATAATGAATTTATCCGTTACTTATGGACCTCACTGTATATGAATATATTATATCTTGTGAAATAACGCGCATTGAAAAGAAAGGAACGAAGTCAAGTGGTTTATGGAAATTTGAACACATGTCGTTACTTGTTCCGTCCGTAACCGTTTCTTAGGGAATTTTTGCAAGATAGATTAATTAGTATAAATGTTGAAAATGGTGGAAATGAATGTCCACCAAGATTATTGCGATATTACTCCAGACGACATATTTTTACGGCCTCATCCTAAAGACATAGTTTTTCAAATTAATATTCCTGATTTAGTGCCTCTCTGAGCTAGGATTACAGAAAAAAATAATGGAGTAAATTATAATTTTCATATCTTACGCAATGTTTTCAGTTCAACCATAAAGAAATGCCAGATTTGTTTGGACCAAAAGGTAGACATATTCAGTAAATGTTTTAATTTATTTTTATAAATGAAGTTTTAACGAAACCTGTTTTCTAAATTTGTAGAAGTATTAGCAAATATTTTCTAATATTTGAACCCTTACAACATTGAGTTTCAATGTAGTTAAGTAGGTACTATCTACGAATTATTTCATAGTTAGCAATATGGAATAAAGTAACAATTAAGTTACGAGCTATGTTCTTATCACAGTGACGGACTTTAACTTCGTTTTTGTTTTTGAACGCATGTCACAAATGATATTTTCTGAAGTACATAGATTTGATATTTTCGTTAATATGGATTACAAGTTATATTTTCTGAAGCAAAATATTCTGATACAAATTTCACTCGACGATTTCCGAATCAAATTTACAATCCGGTTTGAAACTGAAGTTTTCTTAAAGTATATAATTTGATACCGTTGCTGATTTATAATTAAAAGGCCTTAGTAATGAGTAAAAAAGGGGGAAACGATTATCACGTAGTGTAGGGTATAGCTAAAAACGAGGTGTAGATGAAATTAGGGAAAATTAAGTAAAATATCGTATACAGAGCTCTTCAACTGAGGGACAAAGTTTAATTTGGTTTTACAAACACTCGTAATTATAAAGCGACCTCGTACGATCTCAATAGGTCACGAATGTATGCCTGAAAAAGATTTTTAAGCGCTGTAAATTGACCATTTGAAAAAACGTTGATGTTGCCACTGAAAAAATGAATGCGAAGTACAATCCCGTAGTTTATCAAAAAACATAATTTTCACTCCTATTCGCATTAAGCTTGACTTAATGAAAAGTTTTGCAAAAAAACACTTTGTCAACAAGGAGCTCCGTTTAAGCACTGTTTTTTTTTAAGATTATCCGAAGTCGAAGTACAAGAATGTTGACCCACAAATTGAAGCAATTTAAAGGATAACAAACGTATTAGTTATTAGAAATATCAAAGCTAGAAGAAGTTATCATTATATGTATTAGTTATTAGAAATAGTGAAAATAAGTTAGAGTTTGATGTATATAGGAAGGAAACCGCGACTCCTAGATATATTACCAACGATTCACACCACCCGTTTCAACATAAAATGGCAAGTTTTAATTTTCTAATTCACCGTTTGTTAAATTTCCCCCTCAGTAAAGAGAGGTTTGAACATGAGAAACAATTAATTAAGAATATAGCTAAGAATAACGGTTACTCCGTCCATTTAATAGATAATATATAAGGAAGCATAAATTTAAGAGAACCCTGTACAATTCCACGACTTTTCGTAGAGATACTGACAATTCGAAATTTGCTTCGTTACCATATGAACCTAAATTCACCCGCGGACTAGATAAAATTTTTAAAAATATTAATATCAATTTGGTTTATAATTCTAAAAATAAACTACAGACGCTTTTGGGTAACCTCAAAGACAAAATCGGCAATAAAGAAAAGTCAGGAATATACGAAATAAGTTGTAAAGATTATGATCAAAAGTATATTGGGCAAACAAAAAAGATCTATTTTGATTAACAGAAAAAATCTTGTGTTGCCCAACAAGCTTTTGACAACAACCATAGGATAGACATAAATAATTTAAAATTAATTAGAAATGTAATAAACAGTAGACAGTTGGATGCTTTTGAAAGTTTAGAAATCATTAAGTGTAACAGTAGTATGAATAAGGACAATGGTCCGATACCCACCAGTCCACTGTTTGCTTTGATAAACAAAGACAGTTACGGTTCAGTGGACCGTGCCAACAAATTTAGTATAAATAGTGCAAGTGTGTGGGCTAGAATTTAGTTTTAATCTTCTCCTGAAGATGCCAACTTGGTTGGCGAAACGCGCGTCGAGAAAAGTGTATTAGTTCGGTGTTTCGTGGAAAACGTCGTTTTTTGACTGTATGGTGTGGGTTTTGAAGTGGTGGCATCATTGGGTCCGTACTTCTTTCAAAATGATAATGGTAAAAGCGTTACAGATACATGTTAACTGATTTTTTGTGGCCGTGATTGGACTATTTGGACTTGGACGAGCTTTGGTTCCAGCAGGATGGAGCAAAGTGTCACACAAGCCGTGAAATAATCGATCTTTTGCTCACTAAATTCGGTAACCGTCTTATCAGCCGTTTTGGAGACATTAATTGGCCATCGCGCAGCTGCGATTCAACACCATTGGACTATTTTTTATGGGGACATGTTGGACCGTTGTTACTCCAACGATCCACAAACAATGAGGGCTATCGCGTATGACTTCGCCGCTAGAGGTGCTAGTGTAGCGTGTGGTCTCCGAAATGTCAAATGTCACTGTTTGTGGTGGACAACGCGGGTTTATTTTTAATTTTAATGTATTTGAACAAAGTGTTGCAGTTTCACGTTTCTGTTGACATTGAAGAGCTCTCTCTGCTCGTTTTCTTTTAATTCCTTTCTCTCTTCACTTTCATGGTTCCAGGAAAATCGACTAGGCACCGCATTTGGTTTTAATTTAGGACTAGCTGAAAAATTTTCAACAAAAGATTACAAGAGATGAAATTATGTAAAAGTTGCTCAGTTATCAAGGTCAGGGTAAATCAAGTGTCTGAAGCAAGCATGAACGTAATATTATCTAGGAATAAGAAATATTATTACTTACGATTTTCTGTATTTGGTTCTTCAGGTAACGCATAATCGTCAGGGTTGAAATGTTTTTTACAAACACGCGAATGTTTTGAAAGGGTATAGTTGTCCCTGCGTATCGCTACTAACCACTGATTTGAGACAATTTTATCCTTCGGAAACGTATGTCCTCCTTTTTTCTCCGAACAAAACGGGACTGCGCAACACTGCGGCATGCCCGATATTTTTACGGTACGGTTTTAAGGTATTAAATATAGAGACATCCAAAAAAAACGTCATCAAAGTTGGCCGAGAAAAAAAAGACGTATTTCTATTCTTAATCGAATTTATAACCTTATTTACTTGTCAAGACTGTCACATCATATGACAGCCATTGTTTATTTTACAAATTGTGACAGTCACTTGTCAAAAGTTTGACATAACCGAAAAGCTTAGACATGACCGCTATTTCCATCTCTCTCGTTCATAGCCAGAGTTGATGACGTTTTTTTTGGATGTCTCCATATGTTTTAAATGTAAACTTTGTTTTCACGTCCGCAGTAACAAACTTTGACAGCTATACTTCAGGACCTTACTCGACAGTGGCGCCAACTGGTGAGTACAAAAACGGTAGCCCTCATTGACGCAGTGAAGGAAAACATCAATCGAGTTATTCGTGCAATAGAGCCACGAATAATCGAAAATGTACTGCAAAATTAGGTGAAAAGAATGAACTACTGCGAAGCCAGGCGCGGCGGCCATTTAACTGCATTTTTATTCATAAATAATGTGAATGCATACACTACTTTCTTGAATAAAGCAACAATAATTTAAAAATATTCAACGATGTAGTTTTAATAGTAATTTTAAAAATAAACCATCTGATAGCCCACCCTTTATAAGGCACGCGTTATTTTTAGCCATCCACTAAGCAAAGGTCCCCCACTTCCTTTTGATTTCTCTTCTATCTGACAAGTCACGTAGTAGGTAAACAAAGTACATTTCTAAACAGCTTCTGAAATGGCTATTTAAATTATTCAAACTAGTGAATCGAGGATACCTCCGCATAAGGACTACATTCATTTATTTCCTGAGCGTAGGATAATCATCATGAAACCCCAAATGTGACATGATTTTTGTCGGCCCCGTCCCAATGTTTCTCATTTCCTTTCATAAGGGACGCGGACTTGGTAAAAAGGATCCCAATACTACGACGAATGTGTCTGCAACCCGACATCGGGTCTCTGTCTCCGCAGCGGTATGATAGATGATGTAAGTAATACGCGCCACCGTATCCCCTTTATTATAATAGATGGGCGCATTAAATTAATTATCAATAACCGAGTTATTGATGTCTAGAACGTCGGTGTAGTTCCTTAGCGCTGACGCCTCAATCGGGAGGATAAACCGCTACTCCGACCAAAACACCTTCATTATTGTATAGAGAGTATCAGATGCTCATTTCACTTCCAGGGGCGTCGACCAGGGGTGGGATCACGGTCGAGGGTTTTTGCACCTTGTGCCCTCAGGTAGTTTTAGTCGTTCCACTCGAATATATGTACGTGTTCGCCGGTGAAATATGTTGTCAGCGCGATTTCCTCTATAACCAACAAATTTATTCGTGAATATCCAGATTTACGGTATATTATGATGGTAGCGAGGTGATATATGTAGTTTATAAAAAAAAACGTTGTGTTGGAAGGGATCTACTCGTACGTATAATGTACATTGGAATAGCACAGGCAACAAACAAGAGGTACGAGTTGTACATCTTTTGATGCAGTACAAAAACAACCATTTAGACAATTTTGGCAAACATATATTCCTCAGTGGTAATTGCCTTCTTTAGAAACACATATGCATTACGTATAAAAAGTACCCGGATATTTGGATTACAATGAACAGCTTAAAAGGAATCGGGAAAAATGTTTTTTTCGTCAGGTTGGTAACCCCTTCCATAATTACCAAGTCATTAAGATTCATTGACAATGTTAAATAAGGCCTTTGGTGATTCGTGTATGTCCAAAACACAGGCTTACGAGTGGTATAAGGAGTTCAAAGCGGGCCGTGAAATCGTCGAAGATTTGCCTCGCTCCGGTCGACCTCTACGACAGCCGATAACATCGACAAAATCAAAACATTAGTGCTTGAAAATCGCCACATGAGTGTTAGAGAGTTGGCTCAAGAGTGTGACTTATCGACAATGTCAGCTGATGGTATTTTAAGAGATATTTTGGGCATGAAACGCGTCGCTGCGAGACTGGTTCCGAAAGATCTGAATGTTCTTCAAAAAGAGCATCGGAAGCAGGTTGCTCTTAACATGGTTTCCAGAGCCGGTAGTAAACCAAACTTCATGAAACGCATCATAACTGGAGACGAAACATGGGTCTACGCGTACGACATGAAAACAAGTCGTCAATCATCGGAATGACGCTATGATGATGAGCCGAGACGAAAAAAACCGCACCAAAGTCGGTCGAAACTGAAGGTGATGCTAATGGGTTTTTTGATTATATCGAGGCGTGGCACATCCGAATTCCTTCCGGAAGGACAGACGATTAATAAGGAGTATTATCTTGCTATTTTGAGGCGTTTGCGCGAGGGTATCCGTCGGAAACGGCAGGAATTGTGGAAGGAAAATTCTTGGATTATGCACGACGACAACGCGCCATCTCACCGAGCTACGATTGTGACCGAATATAAGGCCAACAACTCAATAAATACGATCGACCAACCACCGTACTCACCGGATATGGCTCCGTGTAATTTTTTTTTATTTCCAAAACTAAAATTGCCACTACAGGGTCGCCGCTTTGAAACGATAGAGGCCATCAAACAAAATTCGCTGAAGGAGCTGAAGATGATACCTTCGGCGGCCTATGAGCAGTGTATGGAAGATTGAGTTAAACATTAGCATAGCTGTATTGCACTCGTTGGAGCCTACTTTGAAGGGGACAAAATCAATTTTGATGAATAAATAACAATTTATGTGATTTTTTTTCCGTACGTGCATAAAAAAAACTGTGGATTACCGTCGACGAAACGACAGTCTTGAAAAAATATTCTGTGGCTAATGTTATAGGACGTGTGTTGAGCAGAAATTCTATTTCAATAGCGTGTGAGAGACCGTAGCAGTGAAACTGGTGACACAGTTACAGAAATAGTAAGAACACTGAAAAAAAATTGAAATTTCCGCCAGTCAAACTGCAATGTTTGTCAATAATGGTGTTGTATCTGCAGTTACTTGCATAATTCATACACTACATCTTGTAGCAGATACTTGAAGAAAGTGTTATCCGCAAGTGAATTATAAGCAACAAGCAGTTTGTAGCAGAAAAGCTGTATTGCAAGAAATCAAGACAGAACGGTGGAGACGCATCTTTCATTATTCATTCATTTTTTCCACTAGTATTGAGCCATTCGAATCTTCTAGACAATGCCTGGAATCTTCTACGATCTCTGACGAGAGGTGGGGTACAGGTTATATAAAGTGTGTACTTATGTCCGACCTGGCGACTACAGCATCGACGATAAACCACGATCTGGTAGACTACCCCAACTGGATATCGAGCGCTTGCGTACGATTGTCGAAGCAAACCCGTACGGAACCACACGAGGGATAGCATGAGAGCTCGGCTGTAGTCAGACCACGGTAGTACGTGGACTCGAAAGACTAGGCAAAGTCCAAAACTTGGGCAAGTGGATCCATGTTCATTAAGCGAAGCCGATCGCCAGCATCGGAGTAACGTTTGCACACAACTTCTCTCCCGCAGTCGTCGTTTTGCCTGGTTGAACAATCTTGATACCGGGGGTGCTTCATATAAATCACAGCCGTCACATGGTGAAAGCAATAACCCACTAGTATCAACACTCTGGCCAACGTTCATTTAGTTATAATTTAATAGTGGCGACGTGGCGACGCACAGTGGGGCGAACGCTTGATTTAGCAGGACAAAAGCAGGGCAATTATTTTATCTATCTCTGAAATTTTGACATACTACGTTCTTGGGGTCACTGATTACGAATTTCATATCATTTTGATGAAATTCAAAATGGCGGATTCAAAATGGCGGACATTGTTTGAAAAAAATCAAGCTAGGACTATGAAATTTTTGAATATCATGCTTTCGGGGTCGCTGATAACGGATCTGATATCAGTACGACAAAATGGCGGCCCCAAAATGGCGGACCGTTTAAAAAAATCAAGCTACGGCTATGAATTTTTGGAATATTACGTTTTTGGGGTCGCTGATATCAGTTTGATGAAATTCAAAATGGCGGACTAAAAATGGCTCACCTTTTTTGAATAAAAGCATGCTTCGATTTTGATTTTTTTTATAATTAAGGTATCAGGTTTGTTGATTATTTATTATACGGTGAATTAATAAATTAAACACACAATATTAGCTTTTATCACATTTATTAATTTTATTAAATCCAAACCAAAGCTTCATTTTTCATTTTTTTTTTCGCTTCATACAATAATCATATGTCAAAATCGAAGTCATCGTCATTACATATCTCTGTCCCTATCTGTGATTTCAAATGCGATCGTATTTGCGTCTGTACTTCCCATTGGAAGAAGAAGGTTTACTGCTTCGGCATCTGAAAAAATTATAAATTATTGTTAATAACGTACAAAAAATGTCTGAGTAAAATTTGATTTTACCATCAATAGTATATTTAAAACCGGCTATTGAAGACAGATTTTAAATCCCTTTATACCTGTACCCCAAAAACGCTTCTGTAGATAAGACGTAAGAGGATTATAGCCGTGAGTCATAGCGCGCCAAGCGTGCTAGTGTCTGCCACGCAAGACTCAAACGGCTAAAACTTTTTTTCGCGCGAAGATGCGCAAGGCGCACTTCAATATTTAGAAACTAGACACTTCAACGATCATTTTCATGCAAAAAATTAAGGTGGACACTGGTGGACAAAAAGAAAACTCTATTTGAAAATCGGAATGAAGGAAAAAAGTGTTAACTGTAGGCCCATATTTAACGCTAATTTTAATAAAGGGGGAAAAACTTTTCGCTAATATAAACATATTACATTATTCTACATACCTTCATTAACAATGTCCACTTTGTAAAATATGAAACGGACACGTGGTTCGTAAAATATCAACACTTTTATTGCACTTATTTGAACTCGGCAGCGGAGCGTCACACAACCGTTCTCTCGAGAGGAAACTTTGAAATACCGTAGGGAAGCAGGTATTCGAAAATTTCACCTGTCCCTTCGCATTTCAGATGCACCAAAGCCCCCTTTACACGAAAACTTTTAAAAATCGTCGGAATTCTGACCTTCGAATTTGAGGTTTTGTCCGGCTAAATCGGCCGTTCGCCCCACTGTGCGACGCCTATGGAAGTGAGTTAAAATTTGTTACTAACACTATCAATAACGCTAATCAACCTATTCTGCGACGCGCGAAAGGCCCGTGTGTGTTTCCTTTCAACGCTGCCTCGAACGAAACTATCAATCAAGCGTGCGTTGCTGGTAACGGGGCGCCTACGTCGTATTGCCTTTTTTTTGCTAATTGACAGCCAATCAGGCGGAACGTTAACTCTTGTGTTCGCTCGAAACGAAACATAAAAAAAATGAGATACGTTAAAACGCTTGTAACTTTGAAATTGCCTCTTCAAATCACAAGTGCTTGAAAAATTGCATCGCACCAGTCGGATCGCGTGTTCATAAATAATTGTCAAACTTCTCGTGCAGCGAAATTCAAATATTGTTGATAAAACACCCGCAGGCAGAGGGATGCCAACATTAGGCTCCGCCCGTGAAAAAACCAAATTCAATTTCATCTTCAACATCCACCTTCATCTTTCAAACCGCCCGCAGACTATCAACATATCCTTTAACATGGCAAGTTAACGACATAGTTGACAAGTTGCTCGTCTGTGTGCCGTTTAACCTTCAATATTCTTCCCACGACCATCGATGACACTGCCGGGTTTATCCCACAGCTAATTTTCCCGGTGTATAACGGCGGAGGTACTTAAAAATAAATTTGAAACATGAAACGGCTCATTAATCCGTTTAATTTTTAACGGCGGGCCACTTAATTTAGGCCGAAAATTTTTCGGTAGGCTTTAGTTACGAAGTGTTCCGCGTAAAAGTAGATGTCCCATTAACGGGCATCCCTTTCGGATGGGTAATTACTGCGCGCCCTGGCAAGTCGGGGTTCCCATTCGTTGTTGTAGGAAGAAAGCGCCCCTTCGGGGGAGTTGTAAGCGGTTTGAAACGCAGCTAGTTTATTATGCAGCGTTTTGTTGGCTTGTCACACGTAATTAATAAATAAGCATCGTTTTTCAAGAAATGTCAATATTAAAAACCATGTAATAAATTAGGATGCACGTAAGGTGTTAAAATTTTAAGTCAAAGTTAAATTAAAATAAAAAGAAGAAGGGTCGATTTGGGCGATTTTTACCCCAAATTATTTTTGGCTATCTACTATTGTCTACTTATTAATCTTATTATCAATAATAAGTCGATTTTACCCTAAACGGTCCATTCCCCACCCCCTAGCCGCCCCCTCAATCCTGAATATGCAATCACGTGCTAACAACGCTCTTAGGGGAGATATATCGCTTTCAAACTTATTGATAGAGTTATTAACTTAAAACTCATTATTAAACTTAGGTGATTGAGCTATTAGATGAAGATGTTAGCTGAAGAAGTTATTGGATGGTGACTTCGTCGTATTAAAAATTGTGATTTAGGCTTAGAATGTTAAATATTATAGAGTTATGAGTTCAAGCTATGTACTTAGTACTCGAGGTATGTAATTCAACAACCTCAAAAAGGGTTCAACTAACAAATCACATCCGGTGGACCTTGAGACCCCTGATTTAAATCAACGATTCTAGATGCCTACATCTTCTGTATGGAAATACAGAGCGTTTTTCAGCTCAATCTTGAGATATTAAGTTCACCTTGAAACTATCTCAAGCTGATCCCCTGATTCAGCTACCTCAAAAACCTATACATAAAGTGATTCAAATTCATTACACAGCATTTTCTTCAGCTTCACTCTAGCATAATATTGATTTGACCTTGAAATGACCTCTATCTCCTATGACCTCTGAAATCGAATTCAGAGACGCCAAAAACGTGTTTATAGATTTTTCTGGATTTCTTTGTCAGCTTTTTTTCAATTTGACCTTAAAATGACCTTGAACTTGATGTGATACAGGTTAACGGATTTTGGGTTCGGAATCAGCGACCCTAAAAACCCCAGGAAACCCTGGTCAAGACTGGTGAGCAGGACTGGATATTTTGCATTTATATTTCCAGCAAACAAATAAATAGTAAAACCACCCTTTTCAAAAAGGGAAAACATGATAAATGAGAGGGACAAATCGACTTACTATTGATAGTAGACATTAAAAAAAATGTTTGCTGATTTTTTCATCCAAAAATAATTCGGGGCAAAAACCATCCAAATCGACCCTCCTCCTTTGAAAAGAAACAAATGACAAAGTTGGTATCATTATTTGATGCACGGGAACAAGTAGTAACTTGTTTCAATCTTTTATCAACCAACTAGCAGTGTTATTTGTCTTACAACTTACAAGTTTGAGTGACGAGAAAGCGTGAAACAACACTATTAAATGCCTTACAAAAGAAGACAAAAAATGCAAAAAACTTAAAAGATGTTGGTGTGGAAACATAAAATAAAACATAAGCGCCTATAAAGGGAGTAAAACTTTCAGACGGTTGAGAAATTGTCGATAAAGAATCAGACTGAACTGGAATAAATACCATATCGCGTTGCAGCCGTAATCTCTACACATAGTTTCTACTAACGATGTTAATTACTGGTTACCTAGTTGTTGCAGCTGATTGTCCAGGTAGTTGCTTTGGAATCTGCAATCTGGAGCTAATGGAATGTGATTCATAGAGTCACGGTACGTTTGCCGGTAGTTAGTTGGGTACCTTATGCATTCACTCTGAGGTAACCGCCAGAGCTATGACTCAAACCACCCAATTTTTTCAAAAAGTGGTAATGTGAGAAGTGGTACCCAAGGGAGTGTTTTGTCAGGATTCCTGTTACAAGTTATAAGTTTTTCCTGGTCGTTCCAAGGGTATTGTATGAATGCCCTATCAAACTAACAGCTGATTGTTTCATTGCACACCTTCCTGAATTTCTTGTAGATTTGCCGTAATGTCTTATTGGTAATTTATTTTGCACTTATGATTAACTCCACCAGTTATGTTTGTAATACACTGGCGTGACCATCCATAGCCAATTTCGTTTCAATTTCCAAGCTTCTTGAGTAAACACCGCAACCATTCCTCAGTTTTGATCCGTGAGTGAAGAAATTTATTTTACCATTACCTTCCTGACTGACGTGTAACTAGCGCTGGTACGGGATTATCGGGTTGGACAGACCCTATTGACAAAGACAAAGCAACTAATTTCCTTTTCTAAGAAGGTACTTCCTGTCCGTGAAAACACCCAGGATGGAGTCTATTATTTATGCAGAGATTTCTCAATACGCCCAGCCACTAAGTGGATATTGGTCGATCTTCTCGAATGATCAGAATTATTTTGTGCTCATGTGTCAACTTACAATAATTAGTATTAGTTCAGAACGAATCTCTGTTCTGTGGTGGAACAGCGGATTTCTCCCTCCACCATAAATTTCATATTAAACAGTACTCTGAACATAACTTTAAATCTACCTTCTTAAAAGGTTATTGTTTTTAATGTCTTGTAATTGATAGTAAGTATTCTTTTGTATTTTGTCTAAGCCTAAGCTAATGTAACTTAGGTCAACAATTTTTGTTGGACCCTATAATATGGTTGGTATGCATACTAATAGTTCTAAATCTTTCTATTCACTTGATTCACAAATAAAATGATTTATAAATAAATGACGATATTTTGATGACTCATTTTAAATACATGAATAAAATAAAATCACACCTAACCAAATGATTATACACCAAAACAATTTTTTTATGAGATTCTTCTATCACCTGTCAGAGTTGTGCTCAGGCTTTATTACGTTAAGTTCGAAGTCGTTATAGTATTTCTAATGTGAATGTGAAGACATGAAAAAAAGCAAGGTTGTCAGATTTATTTTCTAAAATTGCTAAGCTCACTATACAAATGTTATATTCATACTTCAGTAAACTGTTAGTTTGTGACGTTCTTAGAGAGCTAGTTTGGAATATTTAAAAAAATATATATAATAGATATTATGTATTTATTATGTATTAGGTAATAATACAATTAAAAATCTATTCTCATTTTAGGTCCAAATTTTATGAGCTTCGTGGGTAAGTTCTTTTAAGTGCCATGTTTCGGGACCACTAATATTACCACACCTAAATACGGCTCCATTTTGTAATAGTTAGCCCCTTAGTACGTTTTAATTTTCTGTGAACTATAGTTTTGTAATAATAATGACCCGAGTCCGCCTCTGTTGAGATTCGCCGATATCTGACGTAATCACCATGTTCATGTTAGTAGCATCTGCGCATGTCAAATTCAAACTGCGACAGCGCTCGGGGACTCGCCTATTGGGAAATTTTTCGTTAAAAATGGCTTTAATATCCCTTACAGACCTTACAGACCACCAAAATACCATTTAATTATTTGAACTTTTTCGTTCGTAATAACGCACTTTTCTAATTAGGCACTAGACCAGAAATAAAATATAAAATGGTATATCTAATTTTAACTCAAACAGCCCTACTAACAGACCGGATGCCTTTCATACGCCTGCGCTAGCGACTAGATCGCGATTGGTTCTCACCTCATGTTTTCATCTGCTCAATAAAGAAGTTAAATTATCAATTGCCCTTCATTCTGCTATGTACGCATTAGGGTGCCGCTTACTGTAGAGTGTCTACGTTCTCTTGGTCTGCAGTTTAAATAAGTTTCGTGTATCCCTCTGTGAAAGGCGGCCGGTCTAATAATTACACGAGTCGTTGCTCACAGGGTATTATCTCGAATTTGGCAAAAAGGGTACCGGACGGCGCGGCGTTGGCCCGACTTTATTAGGACGTCAGGGCGTATCGTGAGCCAATTCCAGCGCGCTTCCTTTCCACCGGCGATAATATCCTGAATTAGACCCCGAAATTTAGGGACAATTGTACGGGAATTATCTGCATAATTTTAAATACCCACCGCCGGGATGTGTTTATTTAAAGCCGGAAATTAGTCCGATGAGGATTTCGTGTACCTCGATGCGTACGGGGGAGTATTAGGCTGTCGAGCCGGTTTCGGAAGGAAAGCAGGATTTTTCGCGGTCGGTTTGAGAACTACGGACCGGATCTGAGGTTGCCGCTTCTCAAATACAAGAGGAGGCATCTCGTAGAAATACGAGTCGGATTTGAAAGTTGTGCCTAAATCACGGAAATTACATAGTTTTAGAAACTCTCACTATCGTCATATACAGTAAGAATTATCCTACTGCGTACATAGGTGGATATTAAATATATATTAAATGGTACATTTTTATGTCAAAGTTAGGCGAATTTAGTTACGTACAACCCAGCCCCTCTTCTCAGAAAAAAAAAAGTATCTAACTGTAACTCTGCATATAATAGGTCTTTATAAAAAACCCTATATTTATAAAAATGCATTGATGTACGATCAATCAATATAAGCAAATTTCATTTTCAGACTGTGTTGCGTATAATAAAATTTACTGTTATCTTTTTTCAACTTAACTATTGTGAAACAATTTTAAACAGCGAATATTACTTTAAACATTTGAGCTGTGAAACAATTTTAAAATGTCTAATTGGAATTTTATGTTGATGTGACAACAGCGAAACAAGACAGAACTCGAACAAGACTTCCGGCGAGTCGAAGCAGAGTCTCACTCAGGATTATTATTCAACTCGGACAGTCGGACTATTATTGCAAAGCGATAGTTCACAAACAATACCAGTCGCGGTCGGTAGAATTTGACATGTTCGTATTTCCGTAAGGAGACATGGGACCCACACCATATTTTAGGGGTGGTTACTAGACCTAAGTAGAAGGCTGTAATGGCAAAAAATGTTCAGGGAAACCTTGTGAAATTTTGGTAAGTGTCTGGTGTCTGGTTTCCAGATCTAGGAAACTCGGAAAGGCAAAACATCTTCAGGGAAAGCTTGCGAATTTTTTCCAAAAATGGCTACCTCTGGGCAGATCTTAGAAACGACTTAATACGAAAATATCTGCAAAACATTTTTTTTTCATAATCATCGAGTAAATACAATTTTTTTATACTTGTATTTTTGCTAAAATCTTTTTTTGCGTAAAAAAAACAAAAATTTAAAAAAACCCCCGGGGAAAAGGGGGGGAAAAAAAAAAAAAAAAAAAACCCCCAAACACCCGGGAAACAAAAAAAAAAAAAAAAACCAAAAAAAAAAAAAAAAAAAAAAAACAAAAAAAAAAATGTTTCGCAGATATTTTCGTATTAAGTCGTTTCCAAGATCTGCCCGGAGGCAGCCATTTTTGGAAAAAAATGTCGCAAGCTTTTCCTGAAGATGTTTTGCCATTATAGCCTTCTACTTAGGTCTAGTAACCATGCCCTAAATTATGGTGTGGGTCCCATGCCTCTTTACGAAAATATTCACAAATGTCAAATTCCACCGACTGCCACTGGAAAATACATCATAATAAAATAGTGTATATTCGAGTAAACGTACTAGTAAACGGTCCCAGTGGTCTGACGTATCCTTGTGTGATATATGACGTCATACAATAGCTCATTTCAAGTGTTGACTCTAATGGATTCGTGCGCTCAAAATTCATTCACCGCGCAATAGGACACACAATACATGCCGGGGCCTTATCTGTTTAAAAGTGCTCTGTATATTTCGAGGTTCTATGAAAT
Source organism: Aromia moschata (assembly GCA_029963805.1). NCBI lineage: Eukaryota > Metazoa > Arthropoda > Insecta > Coleoptera > Cerambycidae > Aromia > Aromia moschata. The sequence continues at coordinate 1,317,696 of JAPWTK010000095.1, forward strand.
GATATGTATTTTGATTGTATGAAACGATTCAGAGCCGGACCTGTTTTTAAAATCCGCAGGTGTCCCGACTCTTAGTAAAAATAAATTATAAAAAGCAGCCGATTAGTGGTGAGGTTTACAAAATTGCTTTTTCCCTTATTAATAGGACATTAAAATAAAAAAAAATAAAATTATTAGTAATTGAGGTTTTAAAGTAGTACTGTAAAAGTGAAAAGTTGATGTTACTAAAGAGACGTTTTTTTTTATGTCTATATTTCTAATCTCAATTTAAAGTATTCTAAATTCACCGTCTCTACCAGGATGCCCGTTGAAATGTAATTGACCAGACGCAGATACAACTCCGGTAAAGAATACAAGCGGATGTTCGGAATGACCATCTATGCTTTCTGTGTCATTCACAGTGTTAGAATGCGACGGATTCGTTTTTTTTTGAGGTTATAACATGGAAAACGCGTGGATCAACAAGAGTATACGTCAGCTATGGAAACCGATATATTTTCAATTGTATTGAGCCTTGTGCTCTCAAAGAAAGCACATGGCTTCAAAAAAACCATGCTCTACCAGGTTTTTCAGTCTCAAGAAAGCGAAAAGTATTTCAAAATCTACTCTTTAACAATTTTGAATTTTTAATTGAAATATGATTTTTCTTTATATACGTTTTCATTTCAGGAATGTTTTATTTTAATGCAAATTTTAAAATTCAAATTTAGATGTTTCCTCACGTAAAAAGTATATCTCACTGGTGAACTCTGCTATAAGTAAATGCAAAAGTGAACGGGCTACAGAGAGAAAATAATCAAATGACGGATACATCCAGTGTGTCTCGTTTTTCAGGTTAACACCCCTGGGAAAGTAAGAAGGATGTGGAACATCCGGGGTTTGGTTGGACCCGGGGTTTGATTTTTTTTATTTTTATTTTGCGTGCCTGTGTAATTATTTTAAACTATTCGTATGTTTGTTTGGAATGCATTCATTCGCAATTTTTAACCGTAAACAAACAATTTTCCAAGGCAAGGCATTATCAATTCTGCCCCCTCCCCTCCTTTAAGTTACGAGCTTATCTGATATTAGCCGTATTCCAATTAAAACTTTTTCTCGGTCCTCCATCTCTCTATAATAACCCGGATATCCTATTTGAAATATGCCCCTTTATTCAATAAATCCAAGTTGTGGAATACCGACCTCGTATAATTCTCGGTTCGCTTTGAGGAAAATCAGAGAGAAAATTGGAACCAGCTCTTAGGGATATCTAACGTAAATGCAGAATAGTCGTTAGACGTTATGCAACATATCAAAGAAACTAAAAAATAATAATTGCGATCGAAAACAGGGTACTACATCTCTTTATTGTCAGGGGGAGAAAAAAACAATATATTTCATTGTCTTCGATACACCAAGTTGTTTTTCAGTAGTGTTTTAAAGATAATTTATCATTAGTCATAGAGAATGGAAAAATTATTTTTATAGGATAAGGTATTTTCTTTTTTTATTTGCTCTCTGCCTTCTCCTGCATATTTTTCTATCTGTATCTGCTATATTATCTACACAGAATAATTTACAAGAGTACCTTCAATGTAATAAGTATTCTTGCTCAAAATACTAGGTACCTATTTAATTTTTTTTTATTTTCAGTGCTAATTATGCATTAAAATTCGTGTTTTAGAAATGAAATAACCGATATTTCATTAAAAGTCATACAAAACAAGGCTCATTTCAACGCGATTGCAAAAAAGAAACAAATATTCGGTCACCAGGGATATTAAATTTTAATAGTGTCTACATATATACTACATATTATGTTTGCAGACCTCTGCCGATCATTTCGTTTGTTAATAAATAAAGTTGGCATAGGACGATGCAACACATAGGCGACTCGTGTACCACGTGATGGGGGTTGCCTCAATTTGATATGATGGCAATACTCCCGTGAGAGCTGGAGCTGTTGTACAACAATATGTAATAGGTTGAATAGTGTGACATAATTTCATAATAAACTGTGGCGAAAGTGCGAAAGGCTACTAGTTACTTTCGTGTATTATATTTATGATGCGTACGCCTCTGTTTCTGCCAACTTTATTCATAAAGCATGCACATAGACATCTATGTAGATTAGTAGATGTTACGCCAGTGCTATATTACACATAATAACTGCACTAACTAATTGCTTTGTATGTATCTTGCACATATTGCATCTGATGGAAATTTTAAATTATCTATTAATAAAGTCCCAGCGTTTGAAGTGAACTGTAATAGTATCACTCTAGCGTGTAGTTGTTATTATATGTACGAGTATATTAATAAAATGCAAATATTAATTTTATGACTGTTTTAAACACACTAATTTTTCTCGCAATAAATTGTACAAGTTGACCTTCAATTTATTGGAATACGTGTAAAACAGAAATTGCGCCCAATTTATTGTCCACTATAAATTGTACAATAAATTGTAGAATTTAGAACTTTCTCTAATTTCTTGGCCAATTTTAGGGATATTTAGTAACTTTTTACGTTTATTTCATTGTAGACCAGGCGACCTATATCAAAAAGTATAAAAAAACGACAAATTAGTCCATAAAAGAAGTCTTAACGGTTTCATATAGAGGAAACCTGTGTATTCTGTGCGATAAATAGTTTCCGAGTTATAATCAATTGAATGCGGAAAATCGCTAATTGTTAACAATTTGTTATAACAAAATAGGGGCTTTTCGCAAGTGCCAAAATTTTTTTACACATACAGTTGGATGTTCTTTATCATATGCCGTATGCGGAATATCGATAAATTAATTATAACATTGTTTATAACAAATTTTCTGGAGGTATAGTTTTTATAGTATAGTAAGCGCTAGTCGAAAAGTTTATTAGGAGCGGAGATATGAGCCAATAACTGACGTTAAATATCTCAACAACAAAATAACTTAGCGACATGTTTTTTTAAATGTGCGTTTTTTTCAGTACTTTCACTTGCAAATCATTTGCATTATGGATTTTTGCTGCTTTTGCTGCTATGTACGAGGTTTTATACGTTGTGTAAAAAACTATACCTCCAGAAAATTTGTTATAAACAACGCTATAATTAATTTATCGATACTCCGCATACGGAATATGATAAAGGACATCCAACTGTATGTGTAAAAGAATTTTGGCACTTGCGAAAAGCATCTATTTTGTTATAACAAATTGTTAATAATTAGCGATTTTCCGCATTCAATTGATTATAACTCGGGAACTATTTATCGCACAGAATGCCGATTGCGGGAGCTTATTAACAATAAAAAAAGGCAACTTTTTGGAAAGTATCATGACGATACGATTATTATTAATCGAGATAACTAAATTTGTTTAAAAACATATTTTTTCGCAAATTTTGCTTGATTTCCCATATTTGGATGGGAAATTTAATAATAAACAACTTTTGTCTCTTAATAATTTTTAGTAAGACGCATACTTTTCGAGATAATTCGAAAAAAATGTTGTTTCAGAAATAATTTGTTTATTTAAAACATGAAGCGGCCATTGCGTGATTCCGCCTTCTCGGATCTTTAATCAGGACGGTTTCCTCTATATGAAATCATTGAGGCTTCTTTTATGGACTATTTGGTCAGTCCGAAACATAGATCGCCTGGACTATTGTACCAATCTCATAATGAGATAAACGATTTCTCTTAGGGACAAACCTACGATAACTCTTAGGATTTAGTTATTCAAGAGTTGGCAGTGTTGAAATTGGCCAATAAATTGTTACAAATATTGCAAAGTGTAAACAGTTACTAAAATTGGACAATTTATTGAAAAATAAATTCTACAATTTATTGTGCAATAAATTGGTTTGTGTAAAACAGTCTTTCCACTATACACATAAATTGTTTTTCATCACAACTACTTAATTAGCATTTTTCAAGTAGTTGAGGCAACGTGGTCTATTTCACTATTTCTTTTAATCATTTAGGTGATTCACGAGCAATTTGTGATATACGAGGTGTGTAAATTAAGTAATGAGACTTGATTTTTTTTAAAAAAATTTTATTCGAATAGAATTACAATTCAGTATTATCTCCTTCAAAATAACTTCCTTGGGAAGTCACACAGCGCTGGAGACGCTTCTTCCATTCTTCATAGCAGTGCTGAAACTCATATACTGGAATAGCCTTCAGCTGGTCGGTTACAGTCGTTTGAATGTTTCCTATGGTCCCAAAATGACGTCCCTTGAGGTGATTTTTCAATCTCGGGAAGAGAAAAAAGTCACAAGGACTCAAGTCAGACGAATAAGGAGGCTGACGAGACACAGGAATGTTTTTACTGGCTAAAAAACTCGTTTCCTGAAATGGCTGTGTGACAAGGGGCATTGTCGTGGTGCAACATTCAGTTGTTCGTGATATTTAGTCTCACACGTATGACTCTTTTTCGAAGTTTTTCAAGAACCTCTCTGCAAAGTGTTGATTTACTGTATGGCCTGGAGGCACAAACTCTTCGGTAGCCCTAGCTATCAAAAAAGCAAATCAGCATGCATTTGATCTTCGACTTGCTCATTCTTGCTTTTGGGTCTTGGAGAGCTTGAAGTGTACCATTCCATGCTTTGGCGCTTGGTTCTACCCCAGTCTCATCACCAGTAATGGCACGTTCTATAAAATGGGGATTATTTTCAATCGATTCCAAAATGTCAAATATGTCTTTTCATGAGAATTTTCACGATAAGCAATATCAAGCTGTTGCCTTATGTCTACCTTTCCCAACACACTAAAATCTAAGATGTTATGTAAATGTTTTTCATTGTAGCTGGCACGTTTCTTAGCTCGTTAATTTAAATGATTTAAATCACTCACCCCTTCTTGAGTCCATGCACTTTGGTTGCCACCCATCACTAAACAAATAAAACAAAACAGTTTGTTTCTTTTAGGACACCCACATAACCACTTAAATCTGTCGTAGACACTACTATTAAAATTTCGTGAATAATTTCGCGATTTTCCTACGTCTGTTTTGGAAATAATCAAATCGGGTATCGGCCTTCCTAACCGTTTAATTTCCGTTCGGATCTCGTATGTAATATCTTTATTAGTCAATAAAAAGTCCACCGAATTCATTTTGAAACGTTTCACAATCAAAAACAGTAAAAACGCACTTCTCAACGAAGAAAATAAACAATAAAACTAAAAACGGTCACTCAACAAGTGTGACTAAACAAGCGTTCAGCTGATTTTCGAACGATTTAACGACGTCTGTCTGTTGCAATCGTCGCCAAACATTACCAGTCACCGAAAAAGCCCGATTAAAAACGAGGGCTGGGAAACTGTGTGCCCTCGCCCACTCGCGCGAAATGCGAGGAATTCAGACTACGGTGGCTCGGTGCTCGATTGATAGTCTGTCATAAATATGTGATAAAAATCATTATTTGTGGTATAAAAGGAATAATAATTAGAATATGAATAGTTTGTCCTATACAATTAATTGATATTATTGTAACAGTAATTTATAGTAAATTAATACAAAAGACAGATTTTCTATTGAAATTTGGACTGGACACGTGCCCCTGTGCCCATTATCACCAGCCGCCACTGCGTACACTCTAAAACCAAATATTTAAATTCGTATAAATACTCGACGCGACTAAAATTCAACAAAACGGTAACGCTCTTACATTAAATAAAACCTGTGTAGCAAGCGTATAAGTACAAATAAACATAAAGATAATAAAGAACGCTTCCAAAGTAGACGCTTTACCCTATAAAACATACAAGATAAAGAATATTAAAAACCCTGTAAGAAGGCGAACGCGCATCATACATAATGTACCCAGATGCAGCTAAATTTCTGCAGATGCAGCGCTTCTTGAAAAATGCACATGTGCGCCAAAAGAGCATCATGCACTTACTCGTATCTTTTATTAAAAATGTAAACGTATGCCGTTTGCGTACATTCACTCGCTCTTTCTATAATGAAACAGGCTTAATAAACCATTCAAAATGCATACTATTGTACATATTCTATTATTTGTGGAGTATAGAAGCATCCCAATAAGGTTGTTCAAAAATTACCACCATGCACCAAGAAAATTTGCAAATTTATATTAATAACTTTAAGAATTTTATTAATGAAAATACATTTTTTTATAAAATTTTTATATAGATTGGTCTAAGTTGCAGGTTGAAATTCAAAGAATATAAAAGTATTTTAATTTTTAATTTATTTAAAAAATATGTGTTATTTTAAAAATACTAAAATTTGTATAATTTTTTAACTTTTGTAATCTAATAAAACATCACTACTTACCATTCCCCCCAATAAAGAATTTTTCAAGTTATAAAAAAAATACGTTTTACTTATATACGCTTATAAATAAAAATGCGCCCTACTTTTCACAAATTTCTTTCAAATCCATTTTTTATGAGATGTGTTTTAGATATCGGCGTTATGACGTCATTACGATCGATATCATTATATTTTTACAGAAAAGGCAAGCAATCGTACGCAGCAATACCTATAAGCCGGCCGTATGAGACAAAAATGGCGGACGACAATAGCTATCTAGGGTTCTATTCTACTGTAGATTGATATAAGAATCCTATAGGCGTCAGAATTTAAGATGCCAACGCCAGTGCGGAAAAATTGCGAACTAATTATTGGGCCATTAGCCGTTTGTTTTTACATTGCTTTTAATGTGTTTTATATTCAAATTGCCTCTTTAATTTGTTATTTATGTGTAGTATTTGATTATTTACTGCCTAAAAACACCTTTCGTGGTCAAGGTTTACTGTTTACAAGTTGTTGGCATAATTGTAGTGGTTTTCTTTTGATTTTTATATTGAAAGAAGATACCATGGAAGATATATTTTTGTATCTTCCATAGGAATCGTTGGATCGGTTTCTTTTGAAAAATTTGAATAAATACTTCAAGGTATACATGAATTTTTTTACAAAATTGTTTAATATTTCTATTGAAAATATTTTTAAGTAGAATACAGACATTAGACTGACAATCTTGAAATATATGGAATATTTAGATAGCATTGTAATTTCAAAGTGTGTATATGAGAGTGAACATGTTCTGAATGTAGGCCATTCATGAATTCATGAATTTGAAGGTACTGCAGTTTTTTTCAGTATATTCCAGCTTTTTTGAATCCTTAGCTGAAACATACAATAATAATTATAAATATCTTTACATTAATCTTAAAAATACTAAAACTTATCGATAAAACTAATGCAGAAAAATGAAGAGAACAGACTTTCATAAATTTACTGACGGCCTTTCCTATACTCGGTTTTAATATCCAAGCCTTGCGTCTGTCTATATGTTCCTTTTGACCAAATTTATTTACCAGGGAAACTTGATGCTTTCCTTGTTCAGGAAATATATGAAAAGTGAATTTGGGATTCCTCTTAATCGAACAGCCAGGTACACAACAGTAGTGATTAATTCTAATTGTAATACTCATAAAATAACGCTAATGTTATAATTTTTAATGAATACAACACAAATATAAACGGAAAATTTTCAAAACACAATGGCACACAAATGGACGTTTGAATAAACGATGGCCAAGTAATTAATTTGTTGAGCGACCACCAGGGAGCGTAACGCTTATACACGGTGGAGACTTTAATTGGAATATATTCGCTAGCGGGGTGGTGAATGATTCTTCAAAAAAATTCCCGAGACACGTCAACTTTTAAATGTATTTACCTACATTTTGCAAGTAATGTGCAAAAAAAAGAACCTTATAAAAATATAGCCCTTCAGGGGTGGCTGAAACCACCCTCGACATGATTTTTTCAAATGCAACCCTATGGCTTGTGACCCCTCATTGTAAAGCTGGTGGAAAGAGGGAATCCAACGCATTGATCAAATTTTAATTTTTAGTATGTTTGTAGGGTTGCATACAATTAAAACAATTTAAAAATTAAATTTATTTTCAACGTAACAATTGTTCAAAATGTGCACCATTCACTTGTTGGCAGCATCCCAGTCTGTGGTAGGTTTCGTCCCTTACATTATGCCACATTTGCGGTGTTATTTTTCCGATGTCCTCTCTTATCCTTTCCTGCAGATCTGCTATGTTGTTGGGTTTCTGAATGTAAACCCTACTTTTAAGATGTCCCCACAAAAAGAAATCCAGTGGTGTAAGATCTGAAGATCTTGCTGGCCACTCAATATTACCTCGCCTCCCAATCCACCTACCGGGAAAAAATCTGTCCAGATACTGACGAACAATGGCAGCATAGTGTGGTGGGGCCCCATCTTGCTGAAACCATAACCTCTCGTCGGTCAAGTTAGGGTTTAAGGGGTTTGGAAATAAATGACATAGCACTGGCATTAGTTCGTGCTGGAGTAAACGCAAGTATCTTGCTCCATTAAGAGTGTCATCAAAGAAAAATGGTCCTACAATTCTATCTTGTATTATTCCGGCCCACACATTAGTTTTCTGTGGGCGCTGAGTATGAAGTTCCCTGATCCAATGGGGGTTCTCTTCAGCCCAGTAACGACAATTTTGGAGATTTACATGCCCATTTAATGTAAAAGTAGCCTCGTCAGAGAAAACTATCCACTCTAAAGGTAACTGGTTTTGATCAATACAAGTCATCAATAAATCGCAAAATTCCACTCGTCGATCTGGATCATCTTCAAGTAGCTCTTGAACAGCTTGCATTTTATATGGGCGTTTTTTCTCATATTTAAGTATTTTTAAAACTGTTTTGTGATTAAGATTACTATCACGGGCCAGTTGACGGGTTGGAGTGATTGGATTTTCTTCTAGAGCAAGCAACAAATTCAACTTCGTGTCGTCATCAACAACAGCCTGCCTCTTACTCGGTACTTTCCTGACATGACCCATCTCTCGATATTGTGCCTCAATTTTACTAATGGTACCTTGATTTAGTGGTGGCAAGTCAGGATGCGTTTCTCGAAACAAGCGAACAACTTCGCATTGAGTTCGCGCCCTATCACCATATCCAATCATCATCAAAATTTCGATTTTTAGTGATTCAGTTAAATAAGACATATTCACCAATTTGAAATAATACTTCGTATCAAACTCTGAATACAGCATACAAACTAAATTACTCTTTGCGGCCGTGTAAAAACACTAGCAAAAAATAACAAATATCAGTTGTGGCAAAAAATTGCTTGGAATTTTTTGTGGGGACATATGAAAAGTAAGGTTTACATTCCAAAACTAAACAACACACATTTTGAGTACGAAATTGTTGCGTTAAAAATAAATTAAACTATAAAATTACGTTTTAATTGTATGCAACCCTACAAACATACTAAACATTAAAATTTTATCAGTGCGTTGAATTCCTCTTTCCACCAGCTTTACAATGAAAAAAATCATGTCGAGGGTGGTTTCAGCCACCCCTGAAGGGCTATATTTTTCACATTACTTGCAAAATGTAGGTAAATACATGTAAAAGTTGACGTGTCTCGGGAATTTTTTGAAAAATCATTCACCACCCCGCTAGCGAATATATTCCAGTTAAAGTCTCCACCGTGTATTGTTTTACCTATAACACTTAACTTTCAAGCCTCTAATTTATGTAGACTGTGATAATCATATTTTCAGATAAATTCGGAACGTATTTCAAATGCACAAATCTCCTTTTTTTAGTACCGAAGGGTAGAATTTGCATGGCGAGGGACACCTGTCCTATTGCGCTCGTGCTGCGGAGCGTAAGAGCAATTGGAGCGGATAGAAATGATCGGATGCAATCTAAACACTCCGGCTGCCGATATCGCAACGGCCGACCGGTTCTCACGATAAATACGAATTAACAGATGATGGCGTACCGCAAGCTATTCAGAAATTTCGGCGTGATGCCCCGTTCGAACTCGCTAAATCGGAGGCGGCCGGCGCGTAGGGAACTTTCCAGTGGCGGTTCGTCACAGGAGGGAACAACCCGAACACCCTCTTGCACTCGGCCAGCGAACTCCGAATTACACAACGCAAATTCTATAAAAACAGTGTGCCAAACTAAGGGGCGACGATGGGACGTTACGATGAGCCGCGTATAATTCATGCTGCTCGTCTTCCGTGCTCGTTTTGTTGCGCTTCTTCAAACGTTCTTTACCGCGTAGGGTAAACTAGCGCATTGTTTAAATACAATGACATGCGGAAACGACTGTGCATAAGAGATTCTGGTTATTTAGTGTTTTACGCTTATAATAAAATAGTTTTGTGTTTTTTATATAAACTGCTGGCCACTCGAACTTACATATAGAGACTTTTAGGCAAAAAAGTTCAATATTTTTAACAGGAATGCAAATTTTTGAACGCGGTTTGCAAATTTTAAGAGCTAGTTTTTTTTTCGGATTAAGCTGCATGGCGTATATTTATCGTAGGACCATATGTTTATTATATACCGGGTGATCAATGAAGTCATGCAAAACATCAAAAAGTTTGTATGAGTGAAATTTCCCGGAAAAAAATTTTTTTTGGTCATTGCAATATGGTTCGTTACTAAGGTAACATCAATATCTCTAGACGTTTTTGTCAGTTTTTGGATTAAGGCCCTTAGGCTTTGTACACACTACTCAACATAAAATTTGGGTAGCAAAATTTTTAAAATGCTATAACTTGACATTGAATTGACGGTTCTTGATGATTTTTGCGGATTTGGAATCTTTATTTCACGTAGATTTTCTCTGGTCTAAGCATTTTATTTGAGGGTTGAAATTTACACATTATACCGGGTTGATAATAAACAAAAAACGTAGGGTACGACGCACTCTAAGGTTTGGCATTATTTAAGTTTTTGTAAAAATAAATTCTCACCTCAAGTTGTTTTTATTTAACTTTCTTCTCACTGTTCTGTCCGAAACTCCCACCCCAGTTTGTTGTCTCAAGCAATCATTCAGTTTTACAGAGTTTTTGTCCACCCTCATGCCCATAATTATGATCGGGTGTAATTTCTACGCGACGCGTCAATTTCAAAGTAGGCATTGGAAAAACAAATTTGTTGCTATGGAATTAAAAACTGTTAACGTTATTCTAGAAATAATCTGACACATTTCAATGTTATAATTTTGTAAATTTTAATTAATATGAGGCGTTTAACCACGGCAGAAATGGAAAATTGCATTCGACTTCTTAACGAAGGAATGTCAAAAGAGCAAATTGCGCACATTTACAATGTCAGCCGAAAGACAATTTATAATTTGAAGCGCCGCGTCGAAACTACTGGTGATCATAATTATGGGCATGGGGATGGACATACAAAAAAATAAACCAAAGAACCGAAAGTATTTTAATGAGAGAAACTATGCAGAATAGAACAAAGAACTTTAGAAAACTAAATGACTCTTTAAGACAACAAACTGGAGTGAGAGTTTCGGACAGAACAGTGAGAAGAACATTAAATAAAAACAACTTGAGGTGAGAATTTATTTTTACAAAAACTTAAATAATGGCAAACATTTTAAATTATATAGCCCGTCGCAGAGCAAAATGTGTGCGGTTATTACAACACCATAGAGCGAATAGGCGGGCATGGGCAAATCGGCATGCGAATTGGGATAATGCAGAGTGGAGCCATTGTTTATTTACTGACGAAACAAGATTTAATTTGTTTCACTCCGATGGCTGAAGTTTAGTTTGGAGAAGGTCAAATCAGCGATATTTGGAGGAAAATAATAAACGTGTTCTTGTCGCTACGTTTTTGTTTATTATTGACCCGGTATAATGTGTAAATTTCAACCCTCAAATAAAATGCTTAGACCAGAGAAAAATCTACGTGAAATGAAGATTCCAAATCCGCAAAAATCATCAAGAACCGCCAATCCAATGTCAAGTTATAGCATTTTAAAAATTTTGCTACCCAAATTTTATGTTGAGTAGTGTGTACAAAGCCTAAGGGCCTGAATCCAAAAACTGACAAAAACATCTAGAGATATTGGATGTTACCTTAGTAACGAACCATATTGCAACGACCAAAAAAAAATTGTTTACGGAAATTTCACTCATACAAACTTTTTGATTTTTTGCATGACTTCATTGATCACCCGTATATAATAAACCTATGGTCCTACGATAAATATACGTCATGCAGCTACCCTTAAAATTTGAAGCCGCGTTCAAAAATTTGCATTCCTGTAAAAAATATTGAACTTTAAATTTTCCAAAAGTATGTGTAAGTCGAGGCCCCTGTGTGGTATTATTTTTAAGAAATAATTGATGATTTTATTGGAATCATGATGTTGTTCCACTTACCCCTGACCTATGTTACGTGAGGCAAGTAATAGGTTTGTTTGATGTGTTTTTATGTCCATTATAACTTGGAGGACTGCTATATAAGTGTGTATATATTATGTAGTAAGTTATTGAAAAATCCTCAATATTTGGTACAACGTAGATAATTAAGAACTTATGATGGGGTTGATTTATATGACTTACATATCCATGTCGATTTATAGGTAGGTGAAAAAATGTAATACATTAAATAGGGAACAAGTGATATATAAAATGACTTTTTGCACGCACTAGATTATTGATTATACAGGGTTGCGGAAAAGCCTGGAAACGGCACTGAACTATAAAAACGATTAAAGCTAGAACATCAAATTTTAGACTGTTATATATTTAGACTATTTAAATACGTATTTTGTATATTTCACTGCAATTCGTAGACATATTTATTCATTTGTTTCTATACAAGGTCGCTTTCCGTTTTTTTTGTTTTGTTTTAATGGAGACCTACACACGAGGGTGAAGCAAATATAAACGGTATTTTTTATACATTGTTTTAATAATGTTATATACAAACCATACATTCAGCATTTCTCAATGTAGTCTCGTGCATGATCCACACACTTTTGCCACCGATTTGAAAGTCTAAATATTCCTCGTTCATAAAAAGTTTGAGGGCGAGTTGTCAGCCAATTGCGCACAGCCTCCTCGACGTCGTCATTGCTTTAGAGGTGTTTTCCTCCAAGCGATTTTTTTCAAGGGCGCAAACAAAAAGTAGTCACAGGGGGGCAAATCTGGACTATAAGGAGGGTGTTTCCAAGCCAATTTCCTCCAATTTATCCCTTGTCAAGATTGCGGTCTGAGGCATGGCGTTGCCATGGAGGAGGATGACGTCTCTAATAGGCATACCTCGTCTTCTGTTTCGGTAGGATGTTTTTGCTGACTGTAACAACTGGCAATAGTAAGCCGCATTCGCTGTTCGTTGATCGTGAAGATAATCAATGAGTAAAATTCTCCTTGAATAAAAAATATCGTCGCAAGAACTTTTCCGGTTGAGAGACGAGTTCATCCTTCTTTCGCCATTCCTTCCTCGCCATTTTCGACTCGAGAGTGTAATGGTGGACCCACGTCTCATCACATGTGACGACACGCTTCAAAAAATGCTCCCTCCTTCTTGTATAAATCAATTCAGAAGCCATAGATCTCTAACCTGACCTGTTTTTGATATCCAGTCAAGAAACCATTTTTCTGAAGCCAAGATGACCAGTGATAACATATTGAGCACTCCTATAGCTGATACCCACTTCTGACGAGATTTATTGAACTTTTGATCAACACTTTGCCTTAGTTACAACATTGTTTATGATCAAAATGTTACTTATTAACTGACGAGCCGTCGCTGAACTGTTCATCCTGAATGCACCTTGGAAACGTCGAACGCCAGCAAATTGGGAAAAGCTGAGCAAACGTGCGGCACCTATGGCGCTAACGAAATTTCTTCGTTAACTATTTCACTAGTCGAATCCGACTAACCGGATTAGTGTCGGGAATATAGTTTTAGAGCGTTGCGGAAATTGTAATGAAATAACAACACAGGGCGATTATAATGAGGAGTTTCCAAAGTACCTGACTTCCAGGTTCACCGTCGGCGACGATTGTCCTCAGTTTTTTCGTTTTAGGTATTCGGCGAATCGATTGAAATAAATCTGAAAGCTTCACAGGTGTGCCCCAGATTGAAGGCGTTGAATCAACTGATTTTTAAGGACGGGATGGAATTTACTAAATCGATTTGCCTTTGTTAACTTGAAGTAGGGACAGTCTAATTTCCATTCGTTTACCTATTCATTAAAATCTAAAAATACAGGGTCAGGCAAACGTATAAACTAATTCCTCTATTTTTAAATATTCTTTTTATAGAATATTACTTCAAATTATTTTTCCATAATTGTTCACCATCAAATATTAAGCAGGAGAAACAAAAAGCACATTTTTTATTTTGCAATTGCAAACCCATGCATTTTTTTTCCTGAATATCTTAAATGATTTTTTTTTGTCTGTCAAAGATCGGCTGTAGAATTGCTCTGTTTGAATAAGGTTTGTTTGACTATTTTTATTCTATATATTCTAGCCACCTTGAATTTTTAGTATTTGTATTACAGCGGTTTTTTAGGTTTTTCTGTACTGTAATATTATTCTGCATACGATTGTGTAAAATTTTCATGAATTTCCATCATCGAGAAAATTTAGTTTTTGTAAAAAATTGTTCTCTAAAAATTACAACACTAAATCCAGTCAGGCACTACCATGGATATATACTTCCAAGAAATGTACCTCTGACCAAACTTGGTGGATTATCTGTTTTTGGGGTCGTTGAATCCGAATCCGAGGCCCGTTTTGCCCCATCATGTCAAAAAATTTTGTATCCTCAATAAACTGCGGAAAAATGGCAAAAAACGACAAAAAATACTCTAGAACCCAATCAAACCTCATAATCCAATACTTATATAATAAATTCATACCTGTAATCCCATAGCCCTCACAATAAATAAGCCCCAAAGACCCCAATTAATCTATTAGTGAGGATTTCACTAATTTAAAAACCCTCATCCAATCTATTTTTTTTTGGGCCAAATGAAAAACGTGTTTTTAAATAAGCGATTTAAATTTTAAAGTTTGTTTTCTCTTCTTCAAAAATTTTTTTTTGTTAATTAACGAATAGATGTTAGTATTTTTTTACCTTTTTTTAATACTAGGTAAATAATTCAATAGGTCAAATTTCCTACAATAACTTCAGGCCGGAAAGGAAGGTTTCCGAAAGAACATATGGAATTTAAAAAGAGTTTGTGCTGGTCTTACAATTCGTTTGGTATTTTTTAAAAGAGGATATGTTTTTAGTCCTTAATCGGTAGTTTATTTAATATTGTGAGCAATTCCAAATAAAGTTTTTAAAGATATTTTGAATTTCAAATTTTTCGAAGTGGTAAAATTTAATAAGGACTCTCAGATGTTTTTTTATACAGTGTCTTTACGAAGGTTCTGCCGGGTCGAGCTAATGTCGCATACTGTCTAGCATAAAAGATTTGGCGGTTATCTCAAGTTTCTTTTCACGGGAGTACAAAGCCATAATGTTATGAATGGACGGAATGAATGTTTATCCCGACACAAGTTTTCGAATGGTTCAAATGGTTTAAAAGGGACGTGAAAACCGAAATGATCCGCGCCCTGACGGCCCTCAAGTCACCAACTTGAAAAATTCAGCATCCGAGGGCTTGCTGAAATAACAGAAATCGACAAAGAATGTGTTCGCCAGATTTAGCATGAATAGTTCAACATGCGCAAAGTTTTCGCAAAAATGGTGCCAAAACTCCTCAAACTCCCGAGCAAAATGAATCAAGAGTGAACATTTACGCTGACATTCTAAAAAAATATTGACACTGATCTGGGTTTGTTAGACACGGTGATTTATGAATCGTATTTTTTTGCTTATGACCCCGAAACAGAGCGCCAATCCATGCATTGGAAGAGCCCATGCCATGGCAAAAAAAGGCAGGATGAGCAAATCCAAATTCAAGATGATGATGTTTTTTTTGACATTCAAGGCATTGTTTACGTTCACTGGGTCCTTGAGGGTCAGGCGGTCAATCAACATTATTACGTCGAGGTTCTGACGGCCCTTCGTGAGCGTGTGAGAAGACGAAGACCCGATTTGTGGAAGACCAAATCATGGAAGATTCACCGAGACAATGACCGGCCCATTTTGCTTTGTCTGTACAGGCGTTTTTTTTTTTTGCAAAACACCACATCACTGTGGTGGAAAACTCCCCCCCCCCCCCCCCCCTCCCCCCCCCTCTTTTTTTTTTTTTTCCCCCCCCCAAAAACCCCCGCGGGGGGGAAAAACCCCCCGGGGGGGGGGGGGGGGAAAAAGAAAGGGGAGGTTCTGAACCAGCTGACAGAAGGGGACTTCCAGCACTGCTCTCAACATTGGAAAAGTCGTATGGAGCGGTGTAGAGATCGCCAAGGGGGAGTACATCGTAGGCGAAAAAGTCGCTACTGTAATTGGTAACGAATAAAAAGTGTTATGACAGCAGTTCGGTTATTTAATAGCCACACCTCGTAAGTTGACTGACAGCACATTTTTCCGACGATGAAAACAAAACCATTAGACGGACAGTTAAACGTGACGCGACGCGGGAACAAAGCGACACGAACACATTCTCTCTATCAAGCGATCGCTTTGACGCGAAGACGGGAAGGGGGTGAGTCGCGACTTTCTCGCGTTTTTACTCCTGCGCCGAGTTCGGGTGTAATGGGGCGCTCGCTGAAATATTCCGGCCGTTTTGACGGCGAAGAGTACTCAGACGAAAATGCATTTATCGACGCGGTAACGGCCTTAAAGCGTGCAGGAGCATCACGACGACGCGCTGTCTTGAAAGGAGCACCGAATCCATTAATTTAGGAGAGATCTAGTTTCTATGTGCCAGACGCCGGCATTATTTTATTTGGCGGTAAACGAAATTATTTTAGCGCTGTAATTATTTATCGGCGCGGACAGTCTACGAGAAAACGGTGTGACATCCACCGGGACCGAAAAATATTGTACATAAATATGAGATGTTATTAATAGGGCACTATACAACTCTGTGATAATTAAAATATAAACAGTTTTTTTAAGCGCCTTGTAAATTGTGTAAGCAAGTATTTCTTGCCCGTGCATACGTACGCCACTGACCGTGCCTAACGTGTACTGGGACTCTAGTACACCACTTCCGTGCGGGTTCAGGAACGGCTAGATACAGTTTATTCACATTTTGAAGCGACGATTCCGTAGTATCTTACGTTAGCTTGATGCGGGCGGATCGACGGTAGAACGCCGAGTTTAAAATAATTTTATGTGTCGTGAGTGAGTAACTAATTGTAAGTGAGCATACGTACATCCACGATTTTGTGTGGATTTTTGCAATAATGGCACAGTTGTTACCATTTGTGAATAGACTGAAGATGATGATTGGAAATTACGAGAATTTTACAATATGGATCACATATTTTATATATTCTTTGGAATCGTCGATATATATTTCGTAGACGCTGAGGGTGTGAAAGACATTTAGATTTAATTATCAACAAAATATTACTGGTACTGTTAGAAAAAACGAATGTTGGTTTGTTTTGTGCATAATGTTTTGCGCATGTAGCCTTTCGTAAAATGTGGTAGATAATATTCACTTTATATGTTTTTTTGCCAAATATGTATCCGATTTTCCATTGTCTTATTAGCCATACATTCCGTAAAACATATTTATAGAAGATATATCAACGTGTCATGGGAAATATAAAAGAAGACATACGCATATATCAGTTTCTGTGGCTGACATTGGACGAAACAACATATTTTTGCAGTAATAAAGTCGTTAATGTTTTGATACGAATTTTAGGCGTTTCAGATATTTCGCAACGATATTGATAGCTAGTAAACGGGTTTTGCAACCAACGGCTAAAAGTACAGAAATAGTAGTATCACGTACATTGTCCTCTGTAGATGTAAAAAATAATGATGTGCTGATGTTTGTGACAACAAACAACTGTTATGTGATACAAATAATTGTGCGAAATTCGTGAAAATAATGTGCAAGGTGTGTCGTTCTCTGTCCATGTGAACTGTTTTGAATTTGCACCTTTAACTTCAGGAGATGTGGAACGATCATTTTCCTTCTACAACCACATATACAAGCCAAATCGCTCACGTTTAACGATAAGAAATGCAGAAATACTACTGGTTGTGATAATGTACGCTCAAGTACGCTCAAGACCAACCCTGCGTTGGAGCACGCTTTCCAGACCATAAAGAGCATGGAAAGTAGCATATAACATATGTGAAACGTCACACACGTATGTACAAAACATTTCTCACAACCCAGGACAAGAAAACCTCTTGTAACTTTAAAACAAATTGACATTCAATCAGTCATGTCATAATTTATCGCTCCTCTGGGTTCTGTCTGGCACAGCTTATTTCGTTATTATATTTCACGGCGTCTGTTGTCGACACGTCGCATGGATGTCTTACCATAACGGTGTGCTAACGCTGAAATGAGGTCAGTAGACGATCGATGAACCCTATTGGAGGGGGACCAGCCCAGTATTGTCGAGGTATACGTATGTTGGACTCTCCGCTGTGTTAGTTGAAACATTTTAATTTAATAATACAGTATGTCATGCTGCGAAAGAAAAGAAAACGTCCATTTTCGTACTAAGTGAATCAGTTTATTGTCGAATTTGGTGATTTATTCTGCGATGGAGCAACAGTAATTTGTAAAGTAAGCGAGAAACCTTTAACGTGCTGGACTAAATCCGACTGTAGACGTCACTCGAAGTCTGTGCAACATTAAAATAAAAAAAGAATTTGACTACTTTTTGGACATGAACTTCCTTGGGAAAGGAGACGTCAATTTAAGCGTTTTTTTTTGTTTATAGAACTCATTTTACTCTCAAAAAAGTTTATTATTTTATAAAAGTAGACAAAATATGTACCTATTGCCTATCGAAATTCAAGCCTTAATATTATATACGAATAGGAATATAGTATATAGTTTTTGGTAAACAGAATTTAAAAATACACTAAAAATATATAGAGATCTGCCCGTTCAGTTCATTAACTGACAAAAGTTAGCAATTGAGTCAGGCGTGATTGCATATTGCATTCCGTTCAAAGTTAAACATCACATTTTAATACTGGCATTGTACAAAACGTGGTTCAGTCAAATTTTTAATTAAAAACACTGATCGCCAACCGACGGAGTAGGAGATATGCATCCGGTGCAGCAAATATTAAAACACGATATTATTTAAAACGGACTGCGAATGTGTAGCACTCTTCACGTTCCGCACTAAACGCCGGCCATAAAAATGCGGCTGTAACCGCTGCGGTAAAAACACAATTGCGCCAGCAAATGGATTTAAAAAAAATACACGCCTCAATAAAACACAGACAAATGTTCGGCTCTCTTTGTTGCAGTTTGGGGATTTTTTATTTATACTGAACGTGCAGGTTTTCAGTGTCTTCGCAAGAATACGACGTGTGTAAATTAAGTAACGAGACTGATTTCTAATTTTTTTCATTCGAATAGAATTACAATTCAGTATTGTCTTCTTCGAAACAACTTCCACGGGAAGCCACACAGCGCTGGAGACGGTTCTTCCATTCGTCATAGCAGTGCTAATATTGTCGATTAACCTTCAGCTGGTCGTTTACAGCCGTTCGAATGTTTTCCATGGTCCCAAAATAACGTCCCTTGAGGTGATTTTTCAATCTCGGGAAGAGAAAAAAGTCACAAGGACTCAAGTCAGGCGAATAAGGAGGCTGAGGGCCTCGGGAATGTTTTTACTGGCTAAAAACTCGTTTACTGAAATGGCTGTGTGACAAGGCTGTCGTGATGCAACATCCAGTTGTTCTTGATGTTTAGTCTCACATGCATGACCCTTTTTCGAAGTTTTTCAAGAACCTCTCTGTAAAAGTGTTGATTTACGGTTTGGCCTGGAGGCACAAGCTCTTTGCGGATAATTTCCTGGCTATCAAAAAGCAAATCAGCATGCATTTGATCTTCAACTTGCTCAATCTTGCTTTTTTGGTTCTTGGACAGCTTAAAGTTTACCATTCCATGCTTTTGCGCTTGGTTTCCGGGTTTTACTCAAACACCCAAGTTTCATCACTTTGTATGACCTCCTAAAAGGTCAAGACAAGTAGCACCTTTCTCTTCTGATGTCATTTTGTTCCTGCGAAAGGTTTTTTGAAACCATTTTTCTTCATTTTTTTTGCGCAGATTTTTTTCATCCCCAATTCGTTAGTCAAAATCTGATGAACAGTGGTATGATTCAAATTTAACTCTTCCTCGATCATTCTTGTTGTCAACCGACGATTTGAACGCACAAGATTCTTTATCTCTCACGAGATTCCCGTATTCTATAGACATTTTCATCGGTTCTTGAAGATGAAGGCCTTCCGCTGCGTGGTTCATCTTCAATCGACTATCTTCCTTCTGATGAATGTCTTAAACCACCTAAAAACTTGGGCTCTTGAAAAAAAACACTGTCTCCGTAGGCGTGTTAAGTTTTGCAAAGTATCTGTTGCGCGTTGTCCAAGTTTGAAGCAAAACCTGATACCACACCGTTGCCCAAAATTAATGTCATGTCACCTCGTATTTCTACCCCAAACTTCGTTAGAACAAGCGTGTCTGGATTAAAAATCTAGTCCGATGTTTCATGAAAATGAACTGAAAGAGCCATAGGAAATGAAATGAGTAGAGCCCGGCGCAATGGTCGACAACAGAGGATCGGCCTCATAATAAGCATTTAAGGATTCTGGAGTGGGTACTCCAGTGGGTACTCCTGGAGTATTTAAGGATTCTGGAGATTTAAGGATTAATAAAAGCAGTTAAACTGTTAAACAATAGTTCGTGTAAAACTTGCCCTCTTAACTAGCTACCTCACAAACTGGATAAGATCCGCAAAAACTTGTCAGCATCAGGTACGTTTCAATGGCTGTTTCCTAAGTGATGTTCGCCATGGTGAAAAAAATTCGTATTGTGAAAATGACCTTTCGACATCTACCGATGTAATATTCGCATACTTAAAATAGTCTTTGAATGCACTTAAGGACTCTGAAGATCTACCGTCACAAATTTGGTGAATCCGGCGTCTTTCTGTAGGACACTTGTAATCTTTTTTCTAACGCGCTCAATTTTTATATCATCTTCAAGTGTAACACTTCATTTACAGCCTAGTATTACAAATTGTATTTGTTCAAACTATTTAGCATTATAAAAAGCTGCCTCCATCCATGTTCCCCAGCGTCGTAAGAATCGGCTGTGGTGGTTCGGGAATATTGGGATGCACGAAGACGTTTCAAAGATTTCAGAAACACTTTTTCAGTACTTGCTATTAGTGCATCTACCTCTAGAAAACATTGTCTAATAGTTTCGGGCACAAGATGTAACGCATGCACTTACTAGTCATTGCTAATAAAACATGTTCACCACAAGTCACGTCTCTTCGTAACAATTTTCTTTTTCATATACTATAAAGGGAATACCAAAAGATACCACTATTAAAACAAAAAGTTGTCGTTATTTATGACTCCGAGTTGTTTAGTCTAACTTTTTTTTTATACATATTTGGGAATTGCCCGCCTTCCCAAGTTAGATTTCAATTAAATGAATAAGTAAAAACTAATATCTCCCATCTATCGCTTTAAATTTTAAGGACAATGGAAAAGCGAGAATCTGACGAAACTGACGAAAATTGGCTTCGACCGTTTTTCTTTAAGCAAACTCACATTCTGTGATCCCGTTCAATCCAGACCGAGGTCTCGCGAATGTCCAAGAACGTTGCTAGTGGCCCCAGTCTTTGCTATCGGGTACTTTGATGGAGATTCTTTTGTAGAAAGCTGCCCACAGTTTCGACCGTAGTTTAGTGTAGTTTTAGGTTTTATTAATTTCCTTCCTTTGTCGGAGAGCGATAAAACTTTTACCACTCCTAGATGTGGCTTTAAAACAAATCGACTGGAAGCGTTACCTTAGTTACAAGAGCAGTTTTACTCAAGGTCACCTATTTACGCGACGAATCAAAATTAAAAATGTGAAATAATAAAACAAATAAACAGACCTGTTGCGAATGTAGGTGTTGAGAAAGTGCTGTCTTTCTTTACAATGAGAACGTCAAACCTATGAATTTTCATTTACGGTTCTGGACTTTTGAAAATATGGAATAAAACAATTGTAGAAACTAAAGCCAAGTTTACACTACACCTATGGCTTTGTGTTGAGAAGCCAGTAGGAAACCTAAAGTCTGTACTGTATAAACAGTTGAAATTGTGAAGCAAAGTGAGGCAAATTGTTAATACATTTCCACAAACCCCTATTCGGTGTTTAAGCCAGCAAGTAAATGTCTCCTACGGAACCTGCAATACAGTCTGGAAATCTGACCTGCAAGTAATGCCTAATGCCATTTTGATTATTAATTGAAAAAAAAAGATACTGTTTTCAATTTCAAACCCAATGAAAATCGGTGCGACCCAGTTTACGATGGTCTTTCTTACGATATCAATTATTTACTAATCTTTTAGTAAGTAATTAAATAAATAGTAATAAATCTATTGTGCACATTGATTTTTCACATGAAAAAGAACTCCTAGTTGGCACGCATTCAATGCTTTTTTCATGAGACCTTTTATTAAAAAAAGAGTTCTAGAAAATCGGACTGTTAATAAACATTTTAGAAGGGTGGATATACCTTAAGTTAGCATACTGTATATATAATTTTTAAATCTGTTTTTCAATTGCAATGAATCCAATGTAATTTTCTTAATAAAAACTTCAGATCGGGAATTATTCCACGGCATACTTTGGGCCTTTTTTATCTTATACGATATACGAGGTGTGTAAATTAAGTAATGAGACGAGTTAATTAAGGGATGAGTTTACAATTCAGTATTGCCTCCTTCAAAATAACTTCCTTGGGAAGCCACACAACGCTGGAGACGGTTCTTCCATTCCTCATAGCATTGCTGGAACTCATATACTGGAATAGCCTTCAGCTGGTCGGTTACAGCCGTTTGAATGTTTTCTATGTCCTACGTATTCCCAAAATGACGTCCTTTGAGGTGATTTTTCAATCTCGGGAAGAGATAAAAGTCACAAGTACTCAAGTCAGGCGACTAATGAGGCTGAGGAGCCACAGTAATGTTTTTACTGGATAAAAACTCGTTTACTGATATGGCTGTGTGACAAGGCGCATTGTCGTGATGCAACATCCAGTTGTTCTCGATGTTTGGTCTTACACGCATGACCCTTTTTCGAAGTTTCTCAAGAACCTTTCTGTAAAAGTGTTGATTTACTGTTTGGCCTGGAGGCACAAACTCTTTGTGGACAATTCCCTGGCTATCAAAAAAGCAAATCAGCTTGCATTTGATCTTCGACTTGTTCATTCTTGCTTTTTTGTGCCTTGGAGAGCTTGAAGTGTGCCATTCCATGTTTTGGCGCTTGGTTTCCGGGTCGTACTCAAACACCAAGTCTCATCACCAGTAATGACACATTCCATAAAATGGGGGTCATATTCAATCGATTCGATAAATCAAGACACCTTTCTCTCCTGATGTAATTTTGTTCCTGCGAAAGGTTTTTTGGAACCATTTTTGCGCAGATTTTTCTCATCCCCAATTCGTTAGTCAAAATCTGATGAACGGTGGTGTGATTCAAATTTAACTCTTCCCCGATCATTCTTGTCTTGACGATCTGAAAGTATAAGAAAGAGCTCGTATTCTATCGACATTTTCATCGGTTCTTGAAGATGAAGGCCTTCCGCTGCGTGGTTCATCTTCAATCAATCCTCTTGCTTCTGAGAATGCCTTAAACCACCGAAAAACTTGGGTTCTTGAAACAACACTGTCTCCGTAGGCGTGTTGAAGTTTTGCAAAAGTATCCGTAGCGCTGTGTCCAAGTCTGAATCAAAACTTGATAGCACACTGTTGCTCAAAATTAATGTCACTCATTTTTAAAACACACTAGACCTAAAACCGGTTTACGAAAACAGTCACAAAGAACAAACAAATGACTCTAACAAGTTCAAACTTGTACTGAAGGTGCATTACATGTTAACCTACCGCTCTTCCAAGTCCCGTCAGTGTTACTAGACCTGGCGCTACGTTGCTAGTCCCATTACTTAATTTACACACCTCGTATGTAAACGTGAAATGTTAACTGAAACGATATGGTTGAGTAAACTTATACGAGGATGTTCAGCGTCAAATTGGAACACTCTGTATATACCCAGGATATTTTCCGAAACATAAATTTAATCGCGGAAGATTCCCTAATTACACCTGCCGTAGTCTATAACGAAATTCGGGCGTCGTTTAGCGTCGGGACGCCGACACTAAAGCGCCGGTAGCCCACGAAAATAAGCGCCGGAACGGGCAATCTAAACAAAATCTGTCGTAATGCCCTTTATATAAGGTATTTAGTGCGATACGGCTGGCACTGAATAGGCCCGCACGTATAATGGTTCTTTCGCAAACATTTTAGGCTCTATGATAATCCGATCCTGATATAATTCCGAGCCGTATGCCTATTCCGGTTGCTCTATATTCCGGGCGTACCTACCGGGATAATGTCCGCATCGATCTTCGGGACCAGCGGCGGATTTACGGCGAAACTCGTTCGTGTTCGAATCCCCTTTAAAACTTCTTAAATTATTATGAGGCGTGTTTCGTCATTAAACGAATGTGCCATTGCGACCGAAATTGAACGGTTATTGGTTGTCCTTCGCCGGGAAATTAGTAGGAATTCTAGTGAGTTTATTGACAATATCAAAAATATCCAGTTGTACGAAGGTGAAATTATATCAAAAATATCCAGTTGTACGAAGGTGAAATTTTGGACTCGTTTGATCTATGCCCATTGTTTCCAAGTGTCCCAATCCCACAAACTTTGGACTACCTCAGGTAAATACTCGAATTAAATGGTTTAGACGATGCAATTATTAAGGAATACATTCGGCTTACTAGTATTTGTATGAATCAAAATTGTTTTCAGTATAATGGTGAATACTTTCAACAAGATGAGGGAACGGCAATGGGTAACTTCTTGTCACCTTTCATTGCAAATCTTTTTGAGTAAATTTGAGACAGAAGCAAAAGATAAATTAGAGTATTTCCCTAGAGTCTCGTTCAGGTATGTGGACTATATCTTCGCGGTATTTGATACAAAAGCAATTAGTTTAGATAACTTTGTTGCTAAATTAAATAACCGTTTCCCTAGCATAATATTTACATATGAAATGGAACACAACGAACAGCTATCATTGTTAGATGTATTAGTTATTAGAATGAGTGAAAATAAGTTAGAATTTGACATACTATATATAGGAAAGAAGCCGTAACTCTTATACAGTGTGGAATAGCCAAATTGAATAAATTCAGTAGCTCCATTATTATGTATTTTTTTTAGAAAATCCTGAGACACGTCAATTTCTAATTCTAAAATGTTCTAATTCTAAATTTTCAAACTGGAAGTAGGGGCTTGTGATAATTCGTTTGAAAGGTCTTCTCATTCTCTATTCAAAACTGCTACGGTTTTAAATTTTATTGCAGAAATTAACAAGAAAAAAAGATAAGCTTCTCCAGCGTAGGAAATTCGTTATATTAAAATAAAACTTTTATAAACAACACTATCTGTCAATTTTAGGTTCTGAAATGTTAATAATAAGAAAAGTAGATACGCAAAACCCTGAGAAAGTTAATGTTTGGGCAGGAATAATTGGAGAAAACATCATTGGTCTCTTCTTCATTGACGGTAATTTGAATGGAGAAACTTATTTAGTGCTGCTCCAAAATAATGTTACCGACGATGGCAAACTTGTATCCAGCTGAAGGAAACCCACAACTTCCAGGTAATGCAATATGGTTCCAGCAGGATGGTGCACCAGCACATTACGAAGTCAATGTCCGGCAATATCTCCACACAATATTTCTAAATCGCTGGATATGGAGACGTGGTTCTGTAGAATGGTCTGCACGATCACCTGATCTCACGCCGTTAGACTTCTACCTATGGGGATATGTAAAAAGTATAGTCTACAAAACCAAACACGACGATTTAGCTGACTTAAGAAGAAGAATAACACTTGCAATGAGGTCGATTACCCCGCAGATGTTAACCAACTTTAGAAGACATTTTTATTTACGTCTAGGATGTTGTCAAAATGCTGGAGACATGCATTTTGAACGTCTGCTGCATTAATAATTATTTGTTTTTTATTTTAATGTAACGAATTTCCTACGCTGGAGAAACTTTTTTTCTGGTTAATTTCTGCAATGAAATTTAAAACCATAGCAGTTTTGAATAGAGAATGAAAATACCTTTCAAATGAAGTATCACAAGCCCCTACTTCCAATTTGAAAATTTAGGGATTGTAGCTGTCACCTGAAGGGGGTTGAATTTAGGGATGACATTTTTACGTTGCAAGATGTCATTTTAGAATTAGAAATTGACGTGTAGAATTTAGAATTGATGTTTGCGTGTGCGTCATAAATCAAAAAAGCAGTGACATACATAAGAAAAATGAAATAGGGGTTTTGACTTTAATCCATCCCGTACAAAAAATTAAAAATCATTTTATTCATAAATCCAGAAATGACAATGTATCTTCCATATAGCATTTTTCACAAAAGTATGGTTATAACAAATAAGATTAAAAGCATAATTTCATTAAATAATGTATTGTAACTAACTAGATTTTTGCATCTATGATATTGGCAACGCGTTACTTACCAAATACTTTAAACAGCTGTTAGACCTGACACTTGATAGTACTAAAATTGTTGACAATATTATTTACACAGAGATTAATTACTCTATCTTCCATTTTATGTTCCAATGTTTCTCAAGAATAATCAATCCGTATTATATAAGCAAATTAACTGTCACAGCGTCAAGAATAATGAGCAAAGAGTCAAAGTATATTTATATTTAAAGAAACATTTAACAATTACACAAAAAACGGATTGAGAAAAATGGCAATATGAGTTTTTTAAAAGAGTTAAATTTTATATTAATATTTTTTATACCTTTTATTATTTTATTATTTTAATAATATTTAAATAAAATTAAATAAACAAGAAACAGGATGTAGGTACGGAAAAGTTTATTTTTATTATTTTAAAAAATGGTTTTAAAATGCCACAATCTCATATTTAGTTAATAATTATTTGAGGTATATTATCTAATATGTGCTCCCTATTGTACCATTCTTCAATTCCTTTTTTCGGGGGGGTTTCCACCCCCCCCCCCCCCTTTTGGGGTCCCCCCCCCCAAGAATATAAGCCTTAAGCATAACGGTATACATCTTCCATTGCCATACAAAAGGAGTTAAACCATACCACGAACACTTTGGTGGCATGTTTGCAATTTCAATTGTGTTTAAAATCTTATATATGTACAACTTAATCACAAGAGTCTTTCAAATTAATATAATGTTAAATGGTTCCTTTAATTTGGAATCAATTATTTCTAGCATTTCAAAAATATTGGAGTTTGATGTGGAAAAACAACCGGCATTATCAACGAACCCTTTGTTGCTCCCCGCCCCATGAAACAATAAATTTTTCCTTATTTTTTATATTTTTTTTATTTGTTGATATATATCCAAAAAGACCAACTGTCTAGAAGTATAAATTTCGATTTACATGTTAAAACCACATCTCAACAATTTTTTTTAAAGAGTGCTTATTGTATTAATATTTGATCAAGGATAATTTTATTTGACTCCTTAAAATTCTAATGTGAAATTTTCAAAACTTAATAGTTGGTATTTTGTTTCAGAGAGGATTTCTTTACCGCTGAACTGCATTAACAGAAATTAAAGGACCCAAGTTCTCCTTTCTTGAAAAATTCGCAATTCGTCCGGATCATTCTTGCTTGGAATAGCTTCTACAGGCATTTAGGTTAGTTCTTAAAGAACGATTGTATATCACTATTGTAAGTCTTAAAGAAGAAAGATAAAAGAAAATTCCGCCGTTTTTTTTTAAATGCATTTGTAATTGCTAATATTAGAAGATAATGAAAAAACAAATGCTCATTACAACATATCGTCGTCTCTTTTTGATTCGGTTATGTCACTTTCCAAACATACGTACCTACATAACTTGCTATATAATGCTGCAGCAACCCAACATAGGTCGTAGTTAATTCATACACACAATCATTCATCAGACAACAAAATTGTGTTCCAGCTCAACAAGTTCCAGTAAATCGCAAGTTTTAATTTACGATCTGGGACATTAAGGGAATCGCTCAGGGGGCATACTTTTTAAGATGTAAATCCACGGCTTCGTGGGGTTTTTCCTTGTAAATTCAATTATGTCAAATTCATTTGCCGAAGTAAATTTAAGTATTTCTTGTGAATATCTACAGACGAGCTAAGGGGATATGAATGTGATGATTTTAGACGGTTAAGGGTGGATCGACGTTATGTCATTTTCCCGGCGTTAAACCCTCAGCGCCTGGGAGGGAGAGGCGGCTTACTTTGCGAGGACCGCGCGGTTCGACACTAGCGCGCGAAGGCCTTAACTACACATAAGTTTCCCGAACATCCAGCGACTAAACGGCTCAAGATTCCGCGGATGCACTTAAAATTTACGACCGCCACAATGGATCTCGAGATTTCAAATTGCGATTCCGTCATACGGGCCATAATTTCCAGGAGTGTACTCGTACGCGCTTCGAAGTCTTTGAAGGGGAGTAGAAATTTAATTCCCATTGTAGAGATTTGATTAGACCTCATCAGACGAGAGACATGAATAAATTCGGAGATAATTTTGACTTTAAGATAATGTTTTAAATTTGAGGAGGCTTTCAACAACGCAACTGTCAACAAATACGAGGTCAAGGCAAATATAAACCGAAATTTTCCAAAATAAAATTTTTATTAAGAGATAATATTTAAAAACTAACACTTTATTTTTCTATATAGTCTCCTTAGGGGTTATATACGTATGTTGCGGTGCGCCAGAAAATAAAAAAAAATTATTGCATATTTTTGTAATACATATCCTCAAGAATGTCTCCTTAAGATCTTATAAAGATCGGAGCACTAGAATTAAAGTTACAGCTATTAAAGCGCGCTACCTCTTAAGGGCAAGTCTTCGCGCGCATCTCTGTGTAAGGTGCAATTATTTTTTTCAATTATATCGATTTTTTGGAATCTGTCGAATGAAACATATTAGTCGTGGAGTACTTCTGGACACCTGTTCCATACCTCCAAACTTCGAGCAATTTTGTGCTATGTGAGTCCGAAAGAGTTAACTTTATATGTTAAATGAGAAACATAGACCTCAAACTTTATATGCGATTACCTATAAAGACAAGAGCTAGTGATTGAATGAAGGAATTTTAATTTAAACCATAATTATTATTTCTAGTGCCAAAAAACCCAATCTGAGAAACGTCGAAAATCGACTTTTTTGAGAAAATCGTCGCCATGTATGAAAAAAAATTGCAAAACCCTTCATTCAATCACTAGGGAACGCTGTATACTAATGTCATTTATTTTATTTTTAATTTCAGTTGAGCCAATTCACGAAATATCATGCTCACCGCAAGCGACGGACGGGACAAAAACAGCGTTTCGGGGCGAAGGCCATAAATCCTCGAATTGTAAAAATTTTTCGTTTAAAAAAATATCATAAGTACCTCATAATATGTACAACTCAAAAACGTAAAGTTTCGTTAAATAAAAGTTTGATGACTCTTAGCCAAAACACACTTTCCCACCGAGTCAGCAATTTTTTTATTCCGTCGTGATAAAAAATAACAGGTTGTGCCAGCAGCCAGTTGTGCACGTACTGTTCAACTTCTTCATCATTTTCAAATATCTCGCCTCCCAGAGCTTTTTTTAGCGGTCCAAAAAAATGGTAGTCGCAAGGCGATAAGTTTGGACTGTAAGGGGAATGTTCAAGCTGCTCCCAGTTCATTTTCGCCAGCTTGGCCTGAGTTATGGTTGCAGTATATGGCCTGGCGTTGTCATGGAAAAGAACGACGCACGGTGATTTCATCGAAAATTGGACAAAAAATCTACATTCAAGCCAATTTTAAAGCAAAATGGACGTTTTTGGGCACATATTGTTCTTTGAGCAATTGTCTACAATATGTGATACCGCATTTTTCGATTAAAATAATTGGCCGACCTTGCCAGGCCTCTAAAGTTGGTGAATTTTCCAAAAAAAAAAAGATTTTTTCAAGTTAAATTTTTTTTTTTTGGAAGTGCATAAAAAAAGCTTTGATTTGACTTTTTAAACATTAAAAAGTGTCATTCGGATCAAAAGTTCCAGGGTTTAAAAATAGACTCATTTTTAGCGATAACAAAAAAGACATTGCATTTCACAGTTCCTCATAAAAATCGGACTTATCTTTGGATCTAAACAACCTTTATCAACGTTTTAAAGCGCAAATTAAAGCTGTTTACACGTGTTTTTCATAAAACTTTTAGTTGGAATTTTACCTCGATTTTGCATCGAGCTACAGCTATAATAATAAAAACGAAAAAAAACACTAATTTTCAATTTCGCTCATAATTCGCTCAAAATTTCGTTTACGTTAATAAAAATGTATATTCTAAGTCTGGTTATTACTTATAGTTCTTTTCCGAAACACTTTCCATCAAGTTTTACGTTCGTAGCCACAAATCAAAAATGAAAATTTCATTTTTTACTGGTATACATTTTATAACACTTTTTGTCACAATATAATTTAAATGTATCATAATATGATAAAAAATAAAAATATACGTATTTCCTATCTTAAAATTTTGATGGCCTGAAATTGAAGCATCAATAGATTGCCTAAGAGCTGGTCATGTAAGATGCATTCGATATTTCGGAGCAGGGACTTCTGTCTGAAACAAAACTATTTCGTTTTTTTCGATTTTTTTTCAATTTACCTACTTCAAAATTACATAAAATAATTAGTACAAAATATATTGCAAAAATGCAAAAAAAAAATTTCAATGATATAACAAAAAAATTCAAGTTACTTTTTCATTTCTGTGTCATTAATAAATAAACGAAACTAAAAACGAAATGAAATAGTTTTGTTTTTTAGTTTCGTTTACTTCTAATTTTAAAAAAATATTAGTTTTATTAACTCTTGCTACCTATTTTTCCTGTTTTTTTTTTTTGTACTTTGTTTATGCACCAATCAATGTATTTTAAAATAAACAACCTGTCATCAGTGCACTCCAAAACTTAAACAAGTGTTTGATGAAGTACATGTCAGAACATATAATATATTTATAGCATTTCAACGTGAAATGAAATTACGTGAAGTTATCACGTAATTGCAAAGTAAGTCAGTAATTTTCTGTACAGTGTAGTTTGACAACAAAATCTTGGTCTTTTTTTATGGTTTCATTTTACATTATTCATTTTATTTTACACTAATTGAAGTTTTGTTGAAATTATGAAAATGTTGGTGTAAAATAAATCAAATGTGCATAACTTGAAGCTTATATAAAGCGATTAACGAATTCATAAACCAGTTCCCGGTTATTAAATTCTAACAATATTTGCGGATTATCAGAATGAGTTATTGGCAAAACTGAATTAATCGCATAAACATATAGTTGCAATTAATTGAACATTTATGGAGTAAATTTAAGCGTTTGCAGTAAATATATTGTATGCACGCATACATTACGGATAAATTATAATGAGTCAAACATAATTTAACATTTTAATTACAAAACTATGCGTAGTTTTGTTGACAACAAAAATTGATGTGATTTATTAAAATTAATGTAATCTACTAAACCGGTGTAGTTATGGTGTATTTATGTATTGATGTTCCTTACTCCGTTATTTTAAACTCTGTTTGTTTGGCCAATGCACACTTGTGACATAGACACATTTATCACGTCTATGTTATATAATATACCACATTTGATTTATCTGTATATGAAATTTCCTACTTCAGTTTCTCATTATATAAGGGATTGCAGGATTACAGGAGGGTTGTAGGGTATTGGCGGAAGTTCGTGTTCAGAATTCAGGCCCACCAAGCGATTATGGAAAACATTACCATTGTTTCACCCGCAGTGTACTGTAGCACCATCTTGGTAGAAGTAAATTACAGCAATTTCGTTATTATCCAACTAATGTGCATGTAGTTAGCAAAACAACTTTCTCGAATCGGGTCGGACAAAAGCTTAAAATTTGCCGTTTTTTTGCCGTTAATTAGTTGTGAAAGAATCAATTTTGTCGCTCTCTTTTTTTTAAAACGGGGTGTTTCGCTAAGTAAATATTTAGTTAGCGAAACACCCACAGAAAAATTTTGTTTAAAGTTTTGTTTACACAAGACAATGCTCTGAATTTGGCGTTTATTTGCCGTTAATTAGTTGAGAATCAATTTTTTCGCTATTTTTTTAACGGGGTGTTTCGCTAAGTAAATATTTAGTTAGTGAAATACCGCTGGAAAAAAATGTTTAAATACACAATTCTTTAAATACACAAATTTTACGAAGAAAATTGTGGCGGGAATAAATAAAAAATATTTTCGGAAATCCAACCATTAGACGCGCTTTTCTATTAAGGCTAAAACGACACTCGTACAAACGTGGATGGTTTCTAAGACGAGAATTGCGGTTGTCCGAATCTCAATTGAGGCCCCTAAATGCGATTTTTGGCACAGTAATGCTTAGACCGAAGGATTCCGTTTTGAAATATTAATGGAAAATTTGCCAAAAATCCGTATGTTGCACAACTAATTCGTATCGTCTGAACAGCAAATTCCTGTTGTGGTTCGGCATTTTTTGAATGGCATTTAAGGTCCTGAACATCGGAACCCATAAAACTGAACCCAAGTTGTTTTTTTTATGATACACCCTTTATATTATTGCATATTCTGATTCATTGAATTTTTTCCATCTCTGAAATATATGTATGACACATCTATATTTGCTTCAAAAGTGGTAGGTTAGAAAACTGTGGGTGTTTCGCTAACTAAATATTTACTTAGCGAAACACCCCGTTTAAAAAAAAATAGCGACAAAATTGATTCTTTCACAACTAATTAACTAAATTCTTCGACCAACTTTCTGAGTATGAATATATATACATTCTCAGATTCTACTAATTCATTATCATATTCTATGAATGCATACGACTGAAATGAAACTGGAGGAGAACATATTCCGTTGGAGAAGATAATTTTATTCAGGTTGTTGCCACTAAGATCATTTAAAAACCACTGACAAAACTCTGTTCTACATTGGTAACTGACTTCAGAAAGTTGCTGATAATAAGTTGAACAGTAGGAAAACAAGTGTAAGCTTTTTTAGGCACCTTTATAGAAACCTCCAATAGACATACTGATCCACTGAGACAACTCGTACAGCAGTTTAGGAGTATCTCCCATAACTTGATGCATATTTTATTTCAGTGCCTCCAGTTGTACTGAAGGATGGGCACTACCTTTATTTAGTTCCATACTAGACAGTTGAATCATGTGGCGAAGAGAATACTTAAACGTGTTCTAGTCGATGTTTACAAACACATTAGAAAACTGTCCTTGAAAGTTCAAATAAAAGAATTCTCGTTCAGTCCGTTCGTTTTTGTAGTAGGACTATACCAAAAACTTTTTTGTGTTTATAGCCTACTAATTTTCAATGAGTTTTTCGTACGATCTACATAACAGTTTTGGTTTAGAACTTTAACCTTGACAGTTTGAAAGCTGCCAAACGAGGTCAAAAATTTGTTAAACGCTCGTCATATGTAAATACCCTCAGGCAAAACACAAGTGATACTATCCAGGCATTATTTAAACAGACCACGAACATATTTTGATTGAATATCTGTGATTTTAATCCATTTGGAATCTAAAACAGCCCCGAATGCGTTGTGTAAACAACAATTAATTGGCTGCATATCCCGCAATATGCATCCATCAATGCCGTAACCGAAACATAAACTTTTTGATAAAAGTTTTAATTGTCCTCGCGTGAGCAGGAACCATGAATAAATAATGTTGTCCAACGATACGTAAGGATGTTGCTCCTGGACGTGTAATTTACGGTGACCTCTGACCTAACAAAAGGAGGACGAAGGAGAACAATATTGCTTCAGTCTTTCGGGACCAGCGTGGCATGCAAATCTTAACAAAATGCGAATAAAAAGACTTCTCGTAGAATATTTCATAATTTTAATTAAAATGCCTACGTTCGGTTTTGCATTTATTACACGTTTTATGTCACGACGAGGACAAAAATGGTGGTAGGTCGAGCTGAGGGTTAATTGCCGACATATTTCAGCTAGTTAAACAATTAGGGATTTAATAATAAAAATCTAGATACACGTACAAATCCAGAGCACGTAAAGTATGATGGACTAAATTTAATTCTAATACATTATAGTTAATTGGTTTTTACAGTCACATTGAACTGGACCAACACAACATTCAACTAATACAATATGCAGTTATTAGGTAAGAAAGTAGGGGAGAGTCTGCAACAGTGGCCACGCAGGAATAGTGGTCACTTTCGTGCTATATTTTTATTTGAATGAATACGAAAAGTGGGCGGGAAGACCCATGCAGTTAGGCCGCCTGACGGGCCCATTGTGCACCCACATTCCATGAGTGTTCACCCAGGTATGCCGACCTCTCTAGCAAAGGCGCATATTTTCCTGGGGGTGAATCCTCTTAACATCCTCTGGGTTCAGAACACAGCTCCCAAAGTGCCGTTCTCTGACCCTTGCAATTGCAGGGCAGTCTGTGAGGATGTGAGATGCAGTCTCCTCATCCTCCATGCACCATCCACATTCAGGATCATCTATGACCCTTATCATGTGGAGGTGCCTTTTAAGGTGACAGTGGCCTGTAAGGAGTCCTGTCACCGTTCTAATGTCTCTTCGGTTCATACCCAGGAGACTTTGAGTTAATCTGAACGAAGGCCCAGTAATATGGGCCTTCGCCTGCCTCATACCCGGGGCTTCTTGCCATGATTTTTCGAACTCCTTGTTTAGGAGCTCTTTCATGGTTGAAACCCCCATTGAATAGGGGACCCTAATATAGGTTCAGGTCCTATGGGGTACCCTAGTGATCCTAGTCTGGCCAGTCTGTCGGCCTCTCTTCATTTCCCGGGACACCTGAGTGTCCCGGTACCCATGTGAGTATCACTCTATTACAACTGGCCAGATCATTTAGAATCTTTTTTACAGTCAAGGACGAGTCGCGATTTGACCTTGCTGGATTCAATAGCCATCAAGGCCGCTTGACTGTCCGTGCATATTTGAATCGTTCTCCTTTTTGGAGCCGTCTTTAGGATTTCCATCCCGCATGCTAGGATAGCATATATTTCCGCCTGGAAAACGCTAGCATATGACCCGAGGGCAAAAGATAATTTTGTCCTCGTGGTTTTGCCATATACTCCCCGCTCCGGCCTTATCACCAATTTTGGAGCCGTCTGTAAACCAGATGATTCCATTTTGGCATATAGTGTTATTTGTGTTATCCCAGTCATCTCTACTAGGGATTTGGATCCCGAGTTTTGGACTGGGACAAATGGTAGGCTCCACACTGTCCTGTAGCATAAGGAGTACTGGACAGTTTTCCGTAGCCTTGTTCCATATTGTGGCGTGGCCAGTAGTTTGTTCCTCGCCTATCCAATGGCCATATATTTTTATTTATAAAGAGTAGTAGCTGCCACCCGCTGCTGAGGGGTTCAAGTAACATCCTAAGAATATTAACGGGTTGAGCTTCAAAGTTTCTCCTTTTTGTATGAACTTAACTTAAATTTAAATTGACCACATGTAATAAAATATAACAGCGGTGAAAATTATGCGTAGCGAATAAATACCCACATATCGAAGTGAACTAATAGTGACGATATATATCTAATACATGTAAGCGTCTATTGATATTACAATATTTTGATTATATTGAATAGCTTTTGTAATTACCCATTGTTTCAAAATTCATTGTTTCATGTAATTGATGGTACAGTGGTCAGGTTAAAAGTAGGTACAGTGGCCACTACTTTATCATATTAATAAGGGATGACTGCCGTACCACCATTAGAAAGAGGACTATTTAGAATAAATTTAGCAGGAAAATTAAATTATACTCTTGTTTTCTACCCTAGTTTGTCTATGTGTAGTATTTGTTAACGTTTAACAGTGAAACTACTTTTTATATATATATATATATATATATATATATATATATATATATATATATATATATATATATATATATATATATATATATATATATATATATATATATCAGTTGTTTTTTAAATAAATTTAATATGGGCCATTCCGCCGTAATCGATAACAAGGACCAAA
>JAPWTK010000097.1:0-20000 GCA_029963805.1 Aromia moschata
AGATTATGAAGGACCTACTGAAACGGAAGACTTTTTATTTCTTCAAACTTTACATCGAACAAAAAAGAATACTAAGAAAATGTCAGTAGCTGTTAAGTGAGTTATAAATAAAGGCAGGTACACATATGTAGTAGTTCCTCCGATTAGTGGGATCAAGAAATAGATTGTGCAGCAGCTTTATTAGTTTTAGAAGAGAGACAAAAAGCAAAAAAAAAATAGAAAATATTGCGTGCATCCAATAAATTTAGAAAGACATTTTCATGGAGCAAAATTTGTGAGATAAATTTAAAGAATATTTTACTTTGTGAGAAAGGAAGAATACATTGAAGTTGTAAAAATACTGTCATGTTTTATTAAAAGTTAAGAAAATGTTTGTATCTTGAATGAATCTTTATTTACCTGCTGTGACCATTTCCTAAGCAATTTATTCCCAGGCTTCTCGTCTCATATTCTGTCTAACATAATGTTATTTACCTGCTGTGACCATTTTCTAAGCAATTTATTCCCAGGCTTCTCGTCTCATATTCTGGTCTCTATAGTGCTTGATTTTCTTATTATAGAGACTTTCATGTTTCCGAAGCAACTCAAATAACAGGATTTCGTCAATTGTTGCCGTCATTTTCTGCGTATGATGCCACCTTTGCGTGCAAACTGTTGAGACCACCTTTGTTGATGCCACTTTTGCGTTCAAAATTCTGAGTTTATAGCTAAATTTTGCCAATGTACACATTTTATTCTTATACTATTTTTAATCAGAATATCCCTAAATAAAATATGAACTTAAATTATACCCATTGCGTTATCGTTGTTTTGTTTTTTTTTTTCCATAAAATTTATCCTATTCCGACATGTCCATTTCTATTTTTTAATACATCAAACAAAGGCGTATCGATTGTTTTGTTTTAAACGTCGAGAACGCTTCCAAGAGATTGCATCAAGATCCGGTGCGCCGAGGACCTTTCATTTCCGGTCGAGAATACGATCCGCCACACGTCGGATCGCGGGCATTTTGTTCACCCCCGACTCACCGGACCATTGTTAGTTTAGTTCGGCTCGAATTCACCCCGAATTCCTATCGCGGAGCAAGGTATTTATCGTGTGTATTGTTACGGTTTCAGGAAAAATGACCGGCCGCACAAATGGCGACATTTTTTATTGTAATCTCCTCGCTTTAGCGGTGCCGGGGTCTTTTTATTTCTGCTCGCCGGCCGCCGACACTTTATTTACTCGCAGGATATGTGCCGCTGTATCAATGTCTGCCCTCTGACCGCAAATTTAAGCTTCGCGCTCCTCCTCGATTTTTCTAGTTTATAACCGATTTATCTGGGAGAACGAAGTTATATTTCGTTCCAGTGTATTGCCACATACACGACGTAAAGGCCCAGAGTTTCTATCAGAACAACAAAATACCGGCTTTTGCAGTGGCGGCACGTGACTTTTTTTTTGAGGCAAATACATTTTGTAACATTTTTGTGATGGTACCTAAACATTGTTAGTAACTATGCCGCATAGATAGGAGAAAGACCTCTACTTGGTCAATAAAATATATTTGTCTAACATAATGTACCTAATATATTTTATTGGTACAGGAAAACCATCGGGAACGTGTATAGTTTTCGTCAAATTATTTTACAATTAAAATATGCAGTGAAATAAAATACAGATTTTTGCCAGGACTGCGCCAATTTACATTTGACGGGCTGAATTGATGTCATTCATAATATTTTGTTTGCCTAAAAGATGTAATTTACAAACACAACTAATATGTTCCTGACTTTTTGTTTGAAAGTTTTAAGATTTTATCAAATCCAGACTTTGTCCAAGCATCTTCTCCACGATTTGAATATAACATATGGCCAACACAATAATTTATTCAAAGTTAATGAACCACTAAGCCATTTGCATTTATCATACCACGTATTAAAAAAATCACGAGCCGGCTTACCCTGATTAATTCAAGTCTTACTTAGATCTGGCAGTGGTACTCTTAAATCTTTAACAAATAATTTATTCTCATAAGACATGCGACTAAATTTGTACTTTACATTCTACTCAACAGTATCATTGCAGGTTCGAATATTTATTTGAGTGTCATGACAACTCGTATTGTTATTTTTATGAAACAAACTGATATACTTCCCAGTTACCTCTATGATAATTTTGTATAGTTAATTAAATAAAACGTTCAAATACTGACTTACGTAAGTAATATGGTACACTTTAAATAATTATTACCCTCCTATACCACTCAAAACACTAAAAAAACCCGGCAAAGAATAACGGCACTTTCCAACGAAAATTTCCAAAACACAGAACAATAAAAGAGATTAAATTTTGTTAGGTTCATGAAATTAAATAACTCACTTTCTGCGATGTTACGTGTGAGAGGTGGGAGGTGGGCCTGTTTGCCCCCACTATGCTGTTTTTTAAATGACATTTAATGCAATTGGAGTTAAGGGTTATATTAGTAAACAGCACAGGTTGTTGCGAAGCCCCCTATTCCTTATAAATACATATGTGAAAACATTGGCATCGGAGGCTTGCCACTACGGCGATAGACAAGGCGCCGGGTCGTTTATGAGGGTTAATATGTTGCAAATAATAGTGCAGGAACTCCTTTGACATATGTTTATTAATATTTCTATTTTTATAAATTAATTTTTTACCCGATATATGAAAGGTAATTAAAGTTATAGAGGTAGATAGGTTAAAAAAAAAACTTTTGTTTTTGTAATTTTAATATATTAATTTAAAAAAAAATTTTATTTGTAAGGAGGCACTGCCTCCCCCCTGACGCCACTGGGCTTTTGAATGCCGGCTGAAGCAGAGGTCATAAAGGAAATAGATCAATTATAATATTAACCTATTAATCTCTTGGATGCTGGGTGTTAATCAGCGTAGTCATAATTTCGCGTGCAATCACCAAATAATCATTTTAATCAGTATAAATTACTACCCTAGCAGTATTAAATTTATTTTTGATTGACACAAAAGTACCAACAAAAAAATTTACAACAGCAAAGCAACAGTTTGGACAACAATGTAGCCAACCCTTTCTTCTCTCCATATGAATTCTCATTCCAATGTTCTAGATTCGATACATTTAATGCAGCAGAAATATGCATTAATACTACATTGGTAATTCAAGCATATCTAGCACCAAACAGCAATCAACAAACTCACCACAGGAACAACCAAAATATGCCATGGCAGGTCAGATTTGCTTTTACAGCTGAGGTCCATGAAAGGTCCCTTACAAAACTTCCAAGGTCCCTTACAAACATCTACATTTATCTGAGGGAAAGAACTGATATTGCGTTCAGTATGTTACCACATACAAAACTTTACACAAGTTCCAAAGGCCCACGGTTTCCTTTAGAACAACAAACTACAAGGTCATAAAAAGTGGATCAATTCTAATATTAACCATTCATTAAAGGAAGCAATTAGAACGGCATTCATTATTACAATTATTGAGAGGTCATCTCTGAAACAATGATATTAATCAGTATGGCCCTGATTTCAAGTGCAATCATAACGAATCATGTTTTAAAATCAATTTAAGCATAGATACTATTGTGACTTTGAGGTCATCTAACACCAAAATGCACCATGGCAGGTCAGATTCGCTTTCACACTTGTTGTTCCTGGAGGGGCCCCTTCAATCCCACATACATAGGGACTGATTCATCCAATAGATAATGAACATTAGAAATGATATATTTCCTTTCATCATAATTGTGCACCTTCTTTAAATGTAAGTCAAGTCTCTCATTTAGCAGATGTTGTCAATAGATGTTTCTTTTTCTCAATTTGTATATTTCGGAACCATTTCATTATAAATACCAAATTGATATAATCAATAGAATAATTTAACACTGTGCCATTCTCACATGACCTCTAAGTCAAAGGAAAGTTTTGGAAAATTTTATTTGTGGTTTGATCAGTTTTCCGGATATTAGTTTAGGAATATAAAATATAATGCCATATAGAAAAAAAATAAAGTTTTCCAAAAAATTTAATAACAAATTTTCGACAACTGAACTGGAGCTTGAAAAAATTTCCTTAATAGGATAAGATATTCAAATTTTTTAACAATATATATAAGGATTTCTAAGCAACAATTTTCCATCAAAACAATAAACTAGGTGATTATTAATTGCCATTACATAACCTTTGTTTTTTTTTTACTTCATGGTAATCATATCACTTAAAAAAAGTACGCAAATTACTTTTTTAAATTTGAATTGTGTATGAAGAATAAACTTGTATATAATTATATTTTTACGTACATATAAATATATAGGGAATATATCTCATAATTTCTTTTATAGAATATATCGGATCCACAATTGTTATAATTTCGTTACCGTTGGTTAAATAAATATAGAGCCAGAAGGCACCTAAATTTAATATGGAAACGCCGCCGTGAGCAGGCCATGCCTGTCGACCGGTAGAATAACAAGATTTTGACATATTTAGTAAATAGAATTAAAAATTAAAGATAAAAAATAAAGAAATTAAAAAAATTTAAGAAATTCATATTCATTTTTTATTTCTTCATTTGTATTTTGTATTATAAGAAAAACGCATTGTGTCGATAAATATATTTTGTTTAAATAGAATTATTATTGTTAAACCTTTCTATTTGAGGTTGTATTATATATTTATTTTCAAAAAAGATAGGTAGTGAACCTAATTTAACAACCTCAAATTGTACAGTAAAAAATAAAAGATGTTTATTCTAAAATCAAAACGCAAAATACATCCATACAATATGTGATCTGAGTTTATCAACTGATATTATATGTTCAACAAGCATTTTTCTGATTGTATCTTGTCGTAATCAAATATATTTCTTTGTCAAATTCTGTGTTAAAGAAAAATATGAATCTATCGAAAAAATATTCGTATCTCGTTGGGGGCATTCCCACACTTCATCAGTTTTTTTTATTCACGGAAAACCCAGTTTAATAATGGTCGGTTGTGGCTAACAAGCGTCTTAGCAAACGTAACAACCAATTACACTAGTCGAAATCAAATTTGTTTCTACGTTAAGAGGCAGTTCGAACTTCATCATAGAAAACGGATTAGGAAGGGTTGTTTGAGGCCAAATTCCTGGTCCGTCGCTCAATTTCACAATCCTGATCGCTTCTTATTAGGCGTAACTCAATCTCACATTACCAGAATCCGAGTCCGGAGTTTCCGTTTATAGCAAACAAGATAAACTTTTTGAGCTGCGGAAACCTCTAATCAAATATACTGATCGGTTGGGGAAATATATACCTAGTACACATACAACGCTAGAATTTCATTTTTATTGTGTATAGTACAAAAATTAAATTTTGTTTTCAACTATAACACTGATGATAAAATTTATATGTTTCGTTCGACTTCACGACACATGTAAAATTATTCATTTTGAAGACGAATTTGAAGACGAATAATAACCCCAACGTCGATAATCTATATTTAATTTAATTTTATGTTTAAGTTCACCACAGCAGGTTGCTTTTAAACAACCTTGTAGACAGAATTGTTATAAAATTATTCAGCATTTGTAGATTATAAAAAGGTTATGCGTAAAAGAATGAGCTAAATTTATAAATAAAATAAATCATAATAATAACTCTTCAATCGAATGTGAAGTTAGTAAAATTTCAATTAATTAAATAATGTTGGGTATGTTGTACCGGATGTGGTGGAGTTCGCAAGCGCTGTCAATCACCTTCTAGGGCGTTTCCGACAACCACTCATCTTCTAAAAGGGGTAATGCGCGCAAAGGCTTTGCAATAGCAACCATTGTTGCTCAAGAATGATGGACTGGTATAGGTCGACAAACATGCGACAAACGAGCTACCTTCCTTAGGGATGTTTGTTGGCATATATTCACCATTTTTCTTCTTAGGGGTGGTTGCCCAAGACACCCCAGAAGGTGTCCAACAGCGCCTCTAACCCCAGCACACCCAGTATAGCTTACCCAACCTTACTAATCAACCTTATAGCAATACCAACCTTTTTATTTGCTTCGTAGGAATAACTGAAAAAATTTCCAACGATTTTACCACATTTTTACCAACAAAAATATGCGTTTCATGTATTTACTCTAAACTTCAACCATTCTAGACGATGTTGGTACCTCCTAAATTATACAAATAATATTTTTCAAACACCAATTTTTAATTGGATTCACTCTACTGAGAAATTATTAACAAAAATATGTAAATAAGTCCTTTTTCTTGGTTAATTGTGACAAGGAACATTTTGAGTAATTGGATATATTATGAAGAATGTGTTAGCACAACTCGCCAACCGCTTTTGGACAACCGCCAAAGGCCAGTTGGACAGCCACAGCATAATATTAAAGAAAATACTTCACGGGAAAATGGCCATAAAGTGTTGGTGGTAACTTGCTTCTTACCGAGAAAACCAGCGTAGTTTATAGCAATTTAACAATTTAATTTCGTTATATTACCCCTTTGCAGAAAATCTGCGCTTGTCTTCAACTCCGCTTATTTTCACTCGGTGCTACATAAGCATTACTTACTGAAATCCCCAACGTATTTTTATTCCGTGGGAAACTGCGGTTGTAACTTTATATTAGAGCGGGCATAATATTAAATTTAAAGTCGTGGTAATTTTTAAGCAAGGAATAATAGAATATCATTTGCTATTAATATGGCGGAGCTTAGTTTTCCTCTTCGGGGTAATGCTGAAGCCCGCATTACGCTGTAAAAATACTTTCTTCGTCTCCGACGCGATTACGGACGCGTCTCCATCGTAATGGGATGAGGAATAATGGAACTTTGCTAGACGTGGAGCGGCCTTATTTTATTTTCAAAGGTAGATTAGTTCCTCGAACTGTCGCTTACTTCATCGCGCAACCTTTAACTTCATAAAGTCCCGGATAATTGCCTCTAAATTGAGTCCCTAAATATTCTATTAATGCGAGGATTAATAATTTTCGGTTTAATCTAATATGTCGTTGATAATTTCTACTGATTCGCCTTATATTGCGACACGATACAATTAATTTTACATGCGATTCCTGAATATTAGGTTTAATCGTGTGCTGATAATGCCAACATGGTTGGCGAAACGTACGCTTAATACTTTTACACGCACGCATAATGTTTTATGATTTCCATTTATAGTTTTTACGGATTTTCATATTTTTTATACCTATAGTACTTTTGTCCTATTTTACAACATATTCTGTAAAAAATACCACTGATCAAATACTGCATTATACCTATTGGTTTATCCTCCATCAGTGGCGGCCGGTGGAATTTGACATGCTTGTATTTCCGTAATACCCCACACCAAATTTTGGGTACCAAAAATAACATGGGACCCACACCAAATTTCGGAGGTGGGTACTAGACCTAACTAGAAGGCTATAATGGCAAAAAATCTTCAGGGAAAACATGCGAAAAAGATTTTCAAAAAATATCTGCCTCCGGGCAGATTTTGGAAACGGTTTGCAAAATATTTGCGATTTTTTGTTTTCAGAATCAGATTAAATAAATTTTTTTATACTTGTATTTTTTGAAAAATTCTTATTTTGCTAATAACTATTTTAAAATATCACAGACGAAATGTATTTACTCGGTGATTATGAAAAAAAAATTGTAATTCTAATAAAATGGCGGAGGCGCCGATCGTAAATTCTAACAAAAGCGTTTTTATTCAAAATAATGATAGCACCTAATGGTAAATTTGTATAAAATTGACGAAGACAATGGTAAATATCTAAATTGCATTTGAAACAACGAAGGCGCAGATGGTAAATACATCTTATCAATCCAATACCAGAATATTATTACAGACGGAGGCGCCGATGGTAAATAAATTTTAAGCAGCAATTTTTGTTAAAAATTGCGAAAGAGCTATGTTAAATTAATTTTAGCAAACATTACGAAAGCGACGATACCAAAATTGTTTTAAAAATGACGAAGGCGCCGTTAATAATAGCGGCAAATTTAATAATAGCGGAAAAAGTTGACTCTTTTATTAAAAATGACAAAAGTGTATAGGTAAATTTATGTAAAATTGACTGGGACGACAATAGTAAACATCTAAATTTTATTAAAAATGGCAAAGGCACCGATGGTAAATAAATTTCAGCAAACATTACGAATGTGCCAATTCCAAAATTGTATTAAAAATTATGGATGGAAATTTTAATAAAAATGGCGAAATGGCGAAGGTATATATATGATAAATTTGTATGAAATTGGTAAAAAAGTACTAAATAAATTTTATTATATTGTAAATATGACGAAGGTGCTAATACTAAATTTTATTAAAAATGCCGGAGGCGCCAATGGCAAAGTTTATATAAAATGATGAAGGCGCCGATGGTAAACTTATTAAAATGGAATTATATTAATATTGAGAAATGGTAAGAAGATATTACTGTACATGCATTTCGATATTCTAAAACAATTCGCTATGTGTATGTTTTCAGTTCTAGAGCACAGTGCAAACATTGTTGTTACACCTCTGAATACGGATGCTTTATATGCTGTTAATGCTGAAGGATACCTGAAACTGCTTTCAGGAGAGTATAACAGTTTTTTTAGATTTGGACTTGCCCGTCTTAATGTGCTTCTTTACTTTGCTAACGTCCTTCCTTGACAGAGGACACTTTTCTGGTTTTAGCTGCGGCAAAGGGAGTTAATGTTCCGTTAAAAACTGTATTACTGGTCTCGATGTTAACACATTTTATTATTCGCGGTTTATTGTCTCTGTGATGTGGGGTGCGTGTTTACCCACATTGTCATTATTTATGTTGTGTACATAGAAAGACGCACAAATCATTTTCTAGAAGTAATTGTTGTTTTGAGGA
The DNA here is from genome assembly GCA_029963805.1 of Aromia moschata. Lineage (NCBI taxonomy): Eukaryota > Metazoa > Arthropoda > Insecta > Coleoptera > Cerambycidae > Aromia > Aromia moschata. Next base: position 8,852 of record JAPWTK010000097.1, read on the forward strand.
CATGATATGGTTCGTCCTTTCTTAGAAAAAAGGACAACAAAACTTAAGTATAGTAAATGGTGAATTCGAAACATAATTAACTTAGAAATGAAAACCAAACAGTAGATTATATGTGTTGTAAATTATTGGGAATATATATTCGATTTAGGAATTAATTCTGGAATCGTTTCGATTTATATAGTGCACTGTGATTCTTGTTATGCCTGTATAGCAGTCTTGAAACGTTGTCTTGTAAAAAAAAAAAAACCCCCCCTTTAATCCGCAGGGGAAACCCCCCCCCCCCCCCCCCCCGGGGGCGGGGGGGGGGGGGGGGGTTTTTTTTTTTTTCCCTTCCCCCCCCGGGGCGGGGGTGGGTTTTTTTTTTCCCCATTTGCTTATAGTTCTGAGACTAAAACTTGAACTTTGCCCTTCTAGCATAATATACTGTATGTTTTCTGAATAGGGCCAATATCAAAGAACATAACTACACAATTGTTGGTTTTCATAATAAACACTGACACTGATTCATATGCATATGTACATATTTTAGATATAACGACGTCATATTTTTTGTGGTTGAGCAGTTAAAAAAACAATACCACAGAAAAAGTGGACATCCTATATATTGTTAGGTACAATAATATATTTTTAAATTAGTAGCTCTAACTTTATTTTTACAATTGAAATCGCTGTCGAAAATCGCTGTGTTTCATATAATTGCATTGCATATATTTATTTCAAAACGCGTTATCTTTTTATAGTTGTTTACAATATGTTTCGGGCCAGCTGTCCCTTCGATGCCAAGCCAATTGAACTTTGGATTTGTCACATGTCACACCGTTTTCTCGTAGACGGTCCCCATATACACGTGCCCAGAAGTATTTTTGGTACTAAAACACCCTTTGTTCAATAAGAAATCAGATATGATGAACGTTAAAAAAAATGTTAAATGTTTGTGTGTATTTATTGAACAGTAAGGTACCCATTTTAAGGTATTTTCTTTCTGGGAGTGGATCAAAATTTCATTAAACGGACTACAAAATATGCAAAATTTGGTAATATTTATATTTCTTAATACCTATGGATTCATTTACAATTTCGGCTTCTACTTCGGACTGATAATAATTATTTCAGTGTAATCTCTTCTGATCAAAGCAAACAGAATGTCATGAGAAAAATAAACCTAGAATAAGTACGAGTCATTTCTGGAACCCATTTGTCAAAACTACCGCGTGCACGCACTCCGTTATGGACAATAAATTGCCTTCTGTTGAATTAATTTTTCAACGTAATGGATGCGTAGTGATGACGTGTACGATATTTTTCGAGGATTACATTAGTCGCCGAGTGTACCCCCAGTTAACCAATATTTGCGGATGGTAAACACAATTATACGATTCAGTGTAAATATTAGTGAACACAAATATGTATTTTTCCGTTAATCCACCGTTCAGCCACAAAAAAAGGTAGTTCGTCGTTCGTATTGCATGCTGTGCTGTACGTATGTATATACACTTCTCGCAAAAATTAAAGGAACAAGAAAATTTTCGACATTTTTTGGCAATTTTCAACAGGCTGTATTTCAGTGAAAAATGGTCGTACAGGAAATAAAAAAACATAGCTTCCAAAGCTTGAAGACTCTAGTTTTCGAATTTTTTGGTTAAAAATTTTTTGGAGCACCGGTAGCCATGCAATTCTTGGATAAAGCACGAAGAAAAAAATTTCTAAATTTTTTACATTTTTTTTCGCTCTACAGACATGGAAAAATTTTTTCGAGCTAGACCAATGCATAGGTCGCATAGCCTGTTTATTCAGCTTCAATTTGATTTTTTCGGGAGTCAGATACGACCATTTGTCTTTGAGATATCGAATTTTGAATGCAAAAGGATCCTTTTTCACTCAACTGCCGATATCTCTGAAACTACTGGTTGCCCAGCGAGCGGACAGGGGGTTTCGTTTTCTGCAGAAAATTTCCTACAAAAAATCTGTCATGGTTGATTGGAAAAAAAATTTTTTTACACCTGTAACGTTAACTTGAAAAAAGAGCAAACAAATGCCATTTTCCCTTTTTTTGGTTAATCGACTGTATCTTCGACAATATTGGGGGGAAATGCTTAGGTTAGAAGAAAATTTTACTGTCTAATGTACCCCAAAGGCCCCCTAAATCGGTAGATCGATCGGTTCAGCGGTTTCCCTGGACCGATTGATTGAAATTAAAAAAAAAAATTGAAAAATTTTTTTTTTACGATTAAAAAAGATTCCGTAAAATTTCCTTCCGAAAATATAAAAAAAAATTGAATTTTAAAAATTTCCAAAAATTTTTTGATTTTTTTTTTGTGAATCAATCTTCAGAAAACTCAAAATTGAGTAAAAAGTCAAAAAAAAATGGCATTATTGTTTTTTCCTTTATCGGTTATTTGATTCGGTTCTTTATTTTTGAAGATGGGTTTTTTTTTTCCAAATTAAAATGGGTTGTTTTAAAAACATATAATTATGAAAAATTTTAATTCATTTAAAATTACACAAAAATTCGTACATAAAATATAAAACACGTACATATGTATATTCATAAACGTAAAATACCTAAAAGGAAAAAAGTGGTCTTAAATACGCAAAAAAACTAAAAATCACCTTAACATTTTCAAAGAATGTAGCGCAATTATGGAAAGGCTGAAAAATTGATTAATACGAATTCATTGTTTTTATTATCGGTTTCTCAAATTATGATAATGATAAAAAAGTTAAATGTAGTTTTTCCTGAGGTAAATGTAAATTTATCCTGAGGTAAATTGATGTTAGAAAAAGTTGTTACTGTTATCAAAATGTTGTTACAGTAAGCCATATAAAAATATAGAATCATAATAAAAGGTAATGTAAGTTTATGTAAAAAAAAAATATTGGTTTATTGATAAACTTGCGAGAGATAAATATGTTTTTCACATTTTTTGGGTTTTTTTATAGCATTTAGGGGCAAAAAATTTTAAAATTAAAGAATCGGTATTTCTTCAAAAGCGGTACGGTTCCGCTTCCAGAACCGCTTCCACTTTGTCACAAAAGGAACCGCTTCGAAGAGCGGTTCCGGGGTTTTATTTTGGAAGCGGTTCTGGAATCAGGACCGGTTAACATTTTTGTGCGGTATTGGAAGCGTTCCCGTTTTTAAAAAAGATGGAACCGGTGCAAAAAATATTTTACCGGTTCTCGTTTGGAACCGGTTCTGGAAGCGGTTCTTAGATAGGAACCGGTTCTTTGTGCAATTTATAATACAGAATTTTAAGAAGAGGCGATATTATTAGACTAACGGCTATATCGGCAGAATCAGGGATCAGGGATCGCGAAATGAGGTTTTAAAAAAAATACAGAAAGTTCTTAATGGAGTACACTGGTTAAACTTAATTACGGCTTCAAAATCTGCACACACTCGTCGTTATTGCCGGTCGAAACGCAGTACCCGTCGATATTAAAGAACTCCTTTTGTAAGGTTAAACATGCTTTTTATGAAGGAATAAACGAATCATTTTGATCGCCAGTCAAAATTTGGTTAGACTTTGAGAAGATTGCAGCGTTTAGGGGTGAGACGTAAATTACGTCATGAATAGTTAGTTTTCCCTTCCTTACAGATCACAATCGTACCGAAAGTGTGTGCATCCCTCTAGGTTGGTTGTGTAACATTTTGGATTGTTGTGATCCTAAAATAATTATTGTTTATTTTTGTTAGTATTTTTGATTGTGCTAATATTTTTATTTCCATATTCCACGTTCGATATTGAACATAAAAGTGATAATCAATAAAAATTATAATCAACTAAATGACTTTTAGTTTGCTTCATCTGATCAACGGAAGCCCGAATTGTAACGTTAAATATTTCGAAGTAGAAAAAACCACTCTGAAGCTCCTTAATTTAATTGATATTTTCTCCTATTTTTTGTAAGTACAGTAAAACTCGGACATAACGCTTCCCGAATATAGCGTTCTCCCGGGTATAGGTATCGCTTTTTGATATAATATCCTATTACGTGAGGGGGGAGTGAGGTTAAAAAGTGTTCTACAGTACATAGTGTAACGTAATTTACGGACAGCCCCTAATGGTTAAACCAATAAGAAGAAAAAATACCCCAGGAACCGATACGGAACCGGTATTCGTACCGGTTTTTACGAAATCATCCCATTACCGTTGAGAAAAGGAGCGGTTTTGTAACCGGTTCCAAAATTCCCGGATCAGCGGAACCGCTTCCAAAGCAAACGGTTCTTGTACTCTAAAAAACGGTTCCGGGACGGAACCCGTTCCACTTTTGGAAGCGGTTCTCTACTGGTGGAACCGCTCCGGAACCGGTTCCGAACCGCAAGAACCGCTACTTTTGCCATCCCTGAATTTTTTACTTCATATTCGATGTAAGATTTGTGTAATTTACAATGATTGATTCGATTTAGTGACGTAAGAGTTATAATTTTAAACTTTTTTCATTTAAAAAATTTTAATTATTTTCTTCATAAATTATGTAAAAATTGTAAATAATTATTTCTAATATTTTGTTTCCGTAGTAACCTGATTTTGTAATTAAAAAAAAAATAAAATAATTAATCAAAATTTTATTGTATACAATTATTTTACAATATTTTATAATCTTCGTATGTTTTGGATTCTGAATGCGTTTTTGCTCGTATATAAATCGTATCGTTTTTTTTTTTTAATTACAAAACCTGAATACTACAGAAACAAAATATTTGAAATAATTATTTACAATTTTTACTTATAAATTTATGATGACAATAATTAAAATTTTTTAAATGAAATAAGTTTAAAATTATAACCCTGACGTCACTAAATCGAATCAATCATTGTAAATTACGCAAATCTTACATCAAATATGAATTTAAAAAAATTTAAAAGCCTTTAAAAATAGTTTTTTCTAAATTATCATAATTTAAAAAAAATTCTCCTTGAACTTACTTCAGGCCCATTATCGGTGTAGGAGGGATCGGTAATAAAATGAACTTTTTTAAAAAAAAAAAAGTGTATTGACCGATTTTTTAGTTTTACAATTTTTTGCCCCTAATGATGGCTATAAAAAAACCCAACAAATGTGAAAAACATATAGGTGTATTCTACTCGGCAAGTGTTATTACATACAACCAATAATATTTTTTCTAACATTTGCAAAAAGTAGAATTTATCAATGTTAAAGTTCTCAAGAGACATACCAAACTTTGTACATTCACCAAACTTCACATTTGGCCCTAGGGGTCCAAAATTTTGAGAATCGTATTTTCTTTCGAAAAGCTACCTCCACACAAATTTTGAGCCAATTCTAAAATTTTGTTGTCCGACTTGACATGGAATGTCCCATATTCTATTCCATTCTATGATGGCTGACATTCAACTAAATGGCTGAGACAACAAAAAATATCATGTGATCAAAAAAGATCGTCGTAGACTAACAAATATTCGCTTCTTATGATTTTAGTTCATATTTACTCTTAGTACAATTATTTTCCGTTCATTGATATTTTTGTGAAAACATTGGAAGTGAAAAATTCTGTATTGTAAATTATTTACCCCGTACACTGTTTCATTTCAAGTAAAATTCTATCCAGAGGAAAAGAATTCTCTTTCTCGATTAGCATAAATTGGAATTGAAGGTGTGACACATAAAACACAGTGATATACGCGTGAAGACGGACGTAACCATAAAAGAACCAGTGGCGTGCCGAAGAATTTCCTGAAGGGCGTGAGGGATGTTGCTATTCTTGAAACTGAAAATCTGAAATATATTTCAGCAGAAAATGGTTATATTTATTTGGTTATTGTATGCAGACATTAGCACCACCGCTGTTGGTTACATGTTTTACATATCGATTTATTAAAAAAAGTACAAAACTAAACAAGCGAAAAAAAAGAAATATGTATATATATAAACTTACTTAATTTAATAAAACAAGTAAAATGTCAAGTCACTTGAACTACTTTTTCTATAAAACAAAGCACGATTAATTTTTGTCTTTGACTTGTACACAATACGTTGTGACGGAATATATCGAGCCATCCAAAAAAACTTAGTTGAAAACATAAAAATCAAAGTTGGCCAAGCAAAAAAATACGTATGTCTATTCTTAAATTTATAACCTTATTTAATTTCCAAAGCTGTTACATTATGTGACAGCCATTATCTATAGTGACAGTCACTTCTCAAAAGTTTAACATAACCGAAAAACTGCGACATGACCGCTATTTCCATCTCCCTCGTTTATAGCCATATTTGATGACTTTTTCATGTTTATTTGCGATATAAGTGCCACACCAAAAATTAAACAAAACACTAAGTAAAACACAAGGGTAAGCTGTTAATTCAAGAATATATATCTTAATTACCTGTGTCTAAACACACTTGAGCTCTTATTCATGATCAAAATGAATAACTGCGTTTGGGAAAACTTTTCTGAAGTCCTCTTTATGAACTCTCCGTTGAGTATACCCAACGTCCTTTTTTTTATTTTCGTAAATTATAATAAATGGCGCGAGTTTAGCGACAGTCTTTCTTCAATAAACACTCATTAAGAAATATTTTTCTTGCGAACACAGCATTCGGACAACAAGAAACATCTCCCAGGCCGCAAAGCACAAAGTTTACGATGCCGCGACCCCGGCCATTGCTACGCTCCTGAAATCCGAGCTGCGAATGGGGAGGACAGGATAAATTGCAGGCGCACAGGGTTGTAAAGTGTAATGGAACACAAACCCTTCTTACCCGATTACGCCCCAGTTCAATATACCATCCCGCGTAAAAGGATTGGATTAAGATTTGGGTTTTTAATTTACTTTTATGTTGACCGCACATTCGACAAGATTTTTTAAGGGTCGGAGGGGGATTAACAGAAGTGACGTATCAATTCGTCTCCTCGTGGGGGTAAAATAAGGCAAGCGACATTAGTTAAACGGGATAACTGTTTCAAGAATGACCGCAGATGGATTAAATTTCCCAACTTTCTAATTGCCAAGTTTAGTTGGCAATTTTTGTATATGGGGCATTTCACGCCAACTAAGTGAGGTCAAAAAAATTATGTTTGAAACATATCACAATCGACAGTACTTGCTAAAAAACTAACATCCCTAAAATTTTAGATTTTTTGAGCCACAAGTACAAATTTTCGTTTCGACTCTAAAATTTCAATCTTTCTCGGTAAGAAAAATGAAAAAAAATTAAAAAGAAAGTTGCAATGGTTTTCAATGTATTTTTTTGCATAGAATACGATAAAACTATTTTCAAAATTATTGGGGGTAGTTTTCACCTTTTATTTTGAGGATTGAATGTTTAAAAATCGAAATTTCGAAAAGTATGAAACGATTTTTTTTTCGATTTTTTTTTTTTCTTTTTTTTTTGTACTTTCGATTAATTTTCGATTCATAATGAGCGTCGACCAGGAACTGGCCCAAAAAACGGCCCAAAAGGTGAAAAAACGTTGTTTTAGCGTATTTTCTCATCCTGTGGGATAATAAATGGCAAGTTAATAATATATTCCAAGGTTTTTGGGGTCGCTGATTACGAATCTAACGTCAGATTTTCAAAAAAGAAAATGACGGATCCAGTATGGTAGTCAACTTTTAAAAAATGGCAAAATTTTGGAATTTTGAAAATACCATCGTATTCTACGGGAAATTTTCTACGTTAGATTCGTAATCAACGACCCCAAAAACCTTGGAATATATTATTCACTTGCCATTTACTATCTCACAGGAGGAGAAAATATGCTAAAACCACGTTTTTTCACCTTTTGGGCCGTTTTTTGGGCCAGTTCCTGGTCGACGCCCATTATGAATTAAAAATTAATCGAAATTACAAAAAAAAAAGAAATTATAAAAAACTGAAAAAAAATCGTGTCATACTTTTCCAAATTTCGATTTTAAACTCAATCCTCAAAATAAGGGTGAAAAACTACCCCCAATAATTTTGAAAAATATTTTTATCGTATTCTACGCAAAAAAAAAAAACATCAAAAACCATTGCAACCTTCTTTTTAATTTTTTCATTTTTTTATTGAGAAGGATTTTAGCGTCGAAACAACAATTTGTATTTTCTCACCCTCACCATCCCTCTCTTTGTGGCTCAAAAAATCTAAAATTTTAGGAAAGTTAATTTTATAGCAAGTACTATCGATTGTTATATGTTTCAAACAGAATTTTTTTGGCATCACTTAGTTGGCGTGAAATGCCCAATATACACTTGTAAAAGAAATTTCCCCACGCTTTCTATTAAGTGCACAAACATATGAGGTATAGGGAGATTCCGTATCACCCGTAAGTTCTTTCACTTACTTTCACCAATCACTACCTTCCTTTTTCATCACCCATTTTTCATCATCCAGTCATCATCCTGGAGTGGGTACTGGAACCTTCGGCGTAGAAACACAAAACTGGACGTTTCCACGAAACACCGAACTACTACACTTTTCTCGACGCGCGTTTCTCCAACCAAGTTGGCATCTTCAGGAGAGGATTAAAACTCAGTTTAAAACTGAAAGTTTTAATCTTCAGGAGAAGATTAAATCTAATCTTCAGAGAGAAGATTAAAACTCAGTTTTAATCCTCTCCTGAAGATGCCAACTTGGTTGGCGAAACGCGCGTCGAGAAAAGTGTAGTGGTTCGGTGTTTCGTGGAAAACGTCCAGTTTTGTTTTTATCCAATCATCATATCGTTACGGTAGAAACTCCGGAACATCCAAACTTCAGTGGCATTTTGTCCTACACGCATGGTTTTATTCTCCCAAGGCAGTATTCTGGATTATAGAATTTAGAAGCATGGAGGCGGCCTTCAGAAGGCTGCAACACTTTTCCTTGGTTTTCCAGGTTCCCTCCCTTGAAAGTACAACCCAGCTAAGCCCTCAGGTATCCTAATGGTTTAAAAAAGGCGATGACGTTGCTTGTGTTTTTGAAGTTACCCTCTCATGTAGTAAGTATGCGCGTGCTTATTGCACTTGTAAATGCAGATAATCTTGTACATGAGTGTGCAGAGTACATTCCTACATACAGGGAATGTCATCAAGAACTTACTTGATGACATCACTGGTGACCCACTAGTGCCAAATCACTGGTGTCACCGGACTTCTATTAGGAAGTTCAAATCATATTTTAATGATTTATTTTAGAAGGTTTTTAACAATACACTAGTCATGCCTCAAGAGCTACAACCAAGATTAAGGCTTTATCTCTAGAGGATTTTTCTTCTAATAAGAAAACATGAGGATAATGATAGTATAGCAAAGTTTTTCGGACATTATATTTTTTTATGTGCCTGTGCTATTACATCTTAAAGTATACTGCTTCGATTTCTACCCCCACTATTAATGCTGTGTTAAACTAAAATAAAAGTGGTTCATTATTCTTTGGTTGGATTATAGCTAACCTGCCCTGTCCTACCATGAAATTATAAAAAAATAATTCTCATTTTTGAACACTATATATTGGTATTTATTTATTGGTTATGTAATTTCCACTGAACGATATAAGTTTGACCTCTTGAACAAAACCACGGTTATCGATTTCGGATGGGGTGAAATTAAACCAAACCTTGCAAGACCGGCACACGCCAAATATAATTAGAGTAAGAACGGTTGCCGGACATAAATTCTCGTACGAATCTAGGAAAAAGTGGAGAGGATACCACAAAAGTGCCACGAGGATTGGTTAGCGCCGTAGTTTGTTACCTTACGTCGGTAGCACCCAACTCGTATATAACTCCTGAGGGAAGACGGAGACTTCTCTCGGGGGCGGCAACGGAAGCAAAATGAATCAGTACAAATACAGGAGGAGGTAGACAGTTTATAGTCCGGGCGATATCATGGTCCGGGTGTGACCATGAACTAAATAAAATCAATTTTTGGTATCAGATATGTACGTTTTGAAGTAAATGAAATTCCCTAAAATATTGGGGGGGGGGGGGCGAAGAAAAATAAGATTTTTTTAGAGCTCTGTCTTTTGTTACGTTTATAAGATTTTAATTGACCTATTTTGAATAGCTATCTCCTTTCAACCGTCTTAACTCCCACCCTATTAAGCCAAAAGCCCTTTAATTTGCAGTTTCTATCATGTGGTACATGTGTATCAAATTTGAAGTACATATTTTGTGTCGTTTGATAATTACTTAGACAGTGAAAAAATATGTTGACATTATTTCTCAATTTTCTTCAAAATCTAGTCGGCTCCAGATCTCGTAAATGTTTATAATTTTAAGTTGATATCTCAAAGCATTCTCGAGTTATCGTGTATACAAAAAAAAAGGCCAAAAGACTGATTTTTAGCTTAATCTAAACATCTCGATGTTTCACAACATTTTAGACTTATTTAGACAATAAAAATATTTTAAAAAAATCACTGTACTTCCACTCCCTAAATGAATATGGATGAAAGTATTCACCAGCGATAACGATCTCATCAAAGTAATTAATAAACAATGTTTTGTAGCTGTTAGTCCAGGCTAGATAGTTTATTTTTTGAAAAGAGTCCTGATGAAGGCTTTTCTCGGCCCTCGAGCACAGCGAGTGAAGGGGGAGTGGACGAGTGGTGGGGGAAGCCTCTCCCCCCGCAGACGCGCTGACAGAAGTCTGCGACGGGAGAGGAGCGTCAAGCAACGCGGTTGATTTTCAAAGGTTTCAGGATTGAATGAATCTCCCAAAGTCACGAAGTATTTTTTTATAAATTTTTAAAAATTTTTTATAAATAAAATTAAAAAAATTTTATTTTTAAAACAGACGGGCAGCACGCTGCGCAAAGCAAAAAACGGCAACCACTCTACGCCTAATTACACAGCGCATTTGTCAAGAAAAAAAAAAAAAATCTACGTGGGTTTTCGAGAAAATCAGTGATTTTCCGTATTTTTTCAGACACTTTTGCATTGATAATTAAATTTTGCAACATATAATACCATAAATAATACCAAAAATAATACCAAAACATTTAGGTAACAGACAAGCTAAGAGTATAAAGAAGAAACCCTGAAAGTTTCAGCCAAATCGGCTGAGTAGTTTTTGAGTAATCGTGGTTGCCAATTTTGAAGATATTGTTTTGAGTAAAATTCGTTTAAAGTTTTGAATACCGAAAAATGGTACTTACAACTTGACATTTATATTTGATATATATGTATACATTTATATGTATATTGTATATGTATATAAAACTCTC
>JAPWTK010000098.1:0-132500 GCA_029963805.1 Aromia moschata
TCATCTCTGGTTTAGTTCCAACATCAAAATGTGAGGAGGATAACAATATTATAATACGTATTAAAATGTCAAACCCAGCATTACTCCATTGCTCTGTTCTTGTTTATTTGTGAGTTATTGAAGTGAAAAGTAATTTTAAAATAATTGAACTCCTTGTTCGATATTTGCAAAGTGAATAAATGAAATAAATTGTTACATTTTATCAAAAGGACTAATAATAATTAAATGACAAATAGTTCATAGATCTAACTAGGCATAACAAGTCGGTAATATTTAGAATAGTCGAAGTTATAAAAAACATAAACAACGACAAAAAAAACAGAGGAAATACAGAAAAACTTTATTCCGATTGCCTGTTATGACTAGGGTCGGAAAGTGTGCTATAGCGCAGGGCCGGACGGTAATACGTCATGTTATCGACGGAAGATGACATACGAGAGATCAAAAAGACATGAGTAAAAAATGTGTTAATAATGCATGTACATATTGCTTTTGTCATTCAGAAACAATGACTATACTCATTGCTTGAGCGTACGTTGTCACGAACAGCAATCTTTTCTGCATTTACTCCCGTTAAACGAGGAGCGATTTGGCCTGTACATATGGTTGTAGAAGTAAAGTGATCGTTCCACATCTACTGAAGTTAAAGATGCAAATTCAACATAGTTCACGTGGACAGAGGACGACGCACCACGCATATTATTTTCACGAATGTCGCACAGTTATTCGTGTCACTAACACTTGTTTGTTGTCACTAACATCAGTACATTATTATTTTTTACATCCACAGAGGACAATGTATGTGTTACTACTATTTCTACACTTTTAGCCGTTGTTTAAAAACCCGTTTACTAGCAACAGGTATCAATATCGGGGGGCGAAATATCTGAAACACCTAAAATTCGTATCAGAACATTAACGACCTTATTACCGTAAAAATATGTTTTTTTCGTTCACTCTCAGCCACAGAAATTTATTGCGTGTACTTAATATTTCCCATGACACGTTGAAATATCATCTGTAAATATGTTTTACGCAACATATCACTAGTAGTCAATGGAAAAATTGGATACATATCTGGCAAAAAAACGTCTAAAGTAAATATTGTCGACCACATTCCACGAAAGGTTACATGTGCAAAACATTGTGCACAAATAAAATCAAAATTCCTGTTTGTAAGAGTGCCAGCTATATTTTTTTATGGATATTGGAATATAAACGTCTTTTACACTCTCGGCGATTCCGAAATATATACCGACGATTGCAAGAAATACAATGATTTGTATGTTTTAAAATCGTCGTAATTTTTAATACGTTTCAGTCTGTTCACAAATGGTAACGACGAAAAATCCCCACAAAATCAGGGAATATGTAAATACAGTACACGAACTCACGAGTTAGTCATTCACGACAAAAAATTGTTTTCAATGGGGTGGTCGACTCGTTTACATCGGAATATCTCGCTGTCTTATGGAGAAGTTGTATTAAGGTACTCTCTGTTCCCGCACGGGAATTGGTGGACGTAGGCGTAGGTATACAGGGGCAAGAAATATGCGCTTAAAAAATACGGTTTATACTTTAATTATTATAGACTTGTATAGTGCCGGCTCTGCGTTACAGCATACCGTTCCGGACCTTAATTATGACCAAACTATGTTACATATACCGATAGCTGTTTCCCTTGATCTTAACAAATTGTAAAGCGGTATGGGACCTATGGGAAAGACGGAGTATGAAAGATTTAGTACAAGAAACATATCAAAAACATATCAAAAGAATGGGAATTCTCTTTCATGGCATAGGTTTAAAGGGATTACGTCAGCGAAGCCACTAGCCAATAAGATCATTGCTAATCATAATTCCTAAGAAAGTAATATACCTCGCCTTCATTAACATATCTTCTCACTCCTACTCATTCTTTTACAGTGTACAACATAAGCGTTACGCTCCCTGGTGGTTGCTCAACAAACTAAAGGCTGGGCCATCGTTTATTCAAACGTCCATTTAAGTGAATTTGTGTTTTTGAAAATTTTTCAGTTTAGATTTGTGTTGTATTCATTAAAAATTATAATATTAGCATTATTTTGTGAGTATGATAATTAAAATGAATCACTATTGTTGTGTAACTCGCTGTTCGTCCTGGATAAAGAAGGATCCCCAATTAACTTTTCATATATATCCTCAACAAGGAAAGCATCAAGTTTCCCTTACAAATAAATTTGGTCAAAAGGAATGTATAGATAGGCGCAAGGCTTGGATATTAAAACCGAGGATAGGAAAGCCCGTTAGTTGGAGGGGTTTCGATAAGACCCTTTTACCGGCCCCCCAAAATCATGTTTTTTTTAAAGGTTATTATCTGAATCATTCTTATTTTTTTTTATAATGTGAAAAGTATAAAGTTTTTAAAAAATACATATATTGTTTGTGTTATTTAATAGGATCTTTATGAAAAGAACCACTTAACTTGAATTCTTTTACAAAAACACGTGATTTTTATGGTTTTTGCAATCTTTATCTAGTTATTTCATATACAGCGCAACCGAGTAACAAAACGATTTTCATATATGTGGTGCACAAATACATAAGCTATTACATATATAAAAACTGACGTGTTACTATACTGCGTTCATGGTAAAAAATAAATTAATTGGATTTCGGATAATCATAACATAGTATAAAACAAAGTCGCTTCCCGCTGTCTGTCCCTACCTATGTATGCATAGATCTTTAAAACTACGCAACGGATTTTGATGCGTTTTTTTTTTTAATAGATAGAGTGATTCAAGAAGAAGGTTTATATGTATAATACATGCATAATATAGTAGAGAAACACTGATAATTTTAGAGGTTTCTAATGTGATGTCGTAAATAAACACATTTTTTTCCGCTTACATTGCAAACGCTGGCTGAACCCTACGAGATAGATCAAAATAATGTACTACAATATTGTACACCTTAAAAAGGTCTACAAAAAAAGCCCGCGATGGTATATGTCTATCTCTTAGGTATAACCCACAATAACCATTTTTTATATTCCCTTTATTTATATATTAAATCACTAGCTAATATTATCCCAAATTCTCAAGTTCCATACATTAGGGACTATGTAAGGATTATATGTAGTATTTTGAATGCATTCCGGCCGCCAAGAATCACAGATGATCAAAGTGCTGCAATAATTGCAGAAAGAATGTTAACTATCTAAATATCCAAATGAATTACGGAATAAAGTAATACAGGAAAAATTGGGCAAGAAAAAGGGTTGTTTGGCAAGAAGTGACGGATGATGCGTTATCGGAATTTCCGTGTTTAACCATCGAAGAACTGAAACATTTAACCTTAGGGGTTTATCAGTTGAAACAAGCTGATTCATACGCTACTGAGCATGTTGATAATCAAGGACTATATAAGTTTTTTTTTTTTTACAAAGAATATCCCGATATCATAAGAGTTCTAATCCAAAGTCGTCACACCTCATCAAAAATATATAACTTATGGATACAATATCATCCTACTGGAGTTACATCTTGGTATAGCCAGTGCAAGGTTGGAGCACGTGTTGTTGGATGTTGTGCTCACATAGCTTCAGTGTTGTGGTTCCTTAGCTATTATAGGCATTCGGAGCGTCAACAAGTAAAGTACTCTTCTCACTACGAAGATTGTATTCAAGATGCTGCAGCTGGATGGTCAGATCAAGAAGAAGAGGACTCTACGTAATATATTAATGTTTTTTGCACCTTGTATTACTTTGCTTTGTCAAAAAAAAAAAACGATAATTATAATAGTATTTAGTATATTTTGTCACTTCATTCTCATCAACTATAAATCAAACATATACCTTAAACACATAAATAGAGCGAATATTGGCTAATGATATATATATATTTGTAAATTTTAAGTGTAGTCCTATAAACACAATATTAAAATAAAAAAAAATTTCAGGGGGGGCCGGTAAAGGGTCTTATCGAAACCCCTCCTTTATGAAAGTATCTTCTCTTCATTTTGCTGAGGATGATTACTTTTATCGATGTAAATTTTGTTGGAATACCTCAGATTCGTAATCAGCACCTCAAGAAACACAAAGGAACCAAAACTCATAACTACCTCATAATTTGTTTCAATAAGCTACTAATGATTGGGCTATTTGATGGGGAATGTTATTTGTGCATAGAAGGCACTCACCAACAATATTGAGATACACTGGATGCCCAACAGGTGGCGTGGTACTTATCTGGCACTCGTAGATACCAGAATCTTTCTTTTTGCGGATACCTTATCCTCAGTGTCCATTCCTCTGTGTGCGGTGTATGTATTGCTTCAAACCTCTGATCAGATGTGTACGTATATCTTCCTACGGTGAGGAGGTGTATATCTCTGTGTCGAACCCACGAGACCTGAAATTAAAAAGAAAACAGCTTCAATATTACATATAGGTATGCAATAAAGAAACATCAGCCACACTCAACTACAGATTGTGATGACTTTGCAGATTGTGATTATTGTGATGGAAGTTCTTAATGTAGTTTATACTTGTGAGTTGTGAGTGGCTCATTTCCTTTGAAATTCTGAAGTTTATGTCACATGACATAAATTCAAAAAAAAAAAAATGGAAAAATAGACACGTTTTCTAATCCACACCATTTTTGGTCAATTACGGTTTTTGAGAAATCTACTGTTTGAAATATCATGGGCCACCCCTGCATACAATTTCTTCACGGCGAGTGACCTATTCAAATATTTTGGAAACATTTCAAATAAAACGGCGATAAAACTTTGAGTTTTTTTTCCGGGATTATCTGCACATACACATAAAATGATGGCAACTTTCAGGCACTTATATATTTCAGGCACCAGATATACCGAAAGTGAATACAAACTTTTTTTAACGGTATCTTAAATAACATGCTACATTTTTCTGCCATATTTGGTTTCTACACATTTGAAGGCACTTTAATTACCGTAGTTTGTCTACGAAATAAACAGTTTCTGAGATATTTCAGTGTTTAAGGAAAAAAGTTTAGAAAAATAATCACTTTCGCTGTAGTAAAATTTGGTGTATGTTACCCAATGTGTCAGAAACTCGCCATTCTCAAAAACTGTGATTCAAATTTTTACCTTCTATAGTACAGTTTTCCCAAAATATTTAAAAGGTCACTTACCGTGAATTATTCTTGTGTAAGCAAGCAGCTATACAAAATTCCAATTAAAATATGTTATTGTTACGAACGCTGGGCCAGTCCGCCCCTGCCTCCTCGATACCAGCCGACCGCGTCGTCTGATAGACGTATGTGGAAGCGCCTGGAGAGATCGCGGCGGCTCGCGAAATCGAACGGCCCGGAATCTACTAGATATGTCCGCAAGGAGATATAACGCGGGGTTTCGACGCTGGACAGTTCAGTTCCTATTTGAATTATGTAAGCGGCGCGCTCTCCGTACAACGCTCTAATATAAATTGTATAAAAATAAATTAGTGTAGTTAAATAGTGTTAGTCCGTAGTTGTATTAATTAAATAAATAGTGTTAGTTTAAAAGTGCGAGTTTAATTTTTTCACACCTCACGAACCCGAAATAAATAAAACGTTACATTATGTATAGAATATGTTAATTGGTAAAGTATTAAAACGAGTTTTATATTAATGGCAATTTAATTAAATTCTCCATTTACCTCATCGTCTCAAACTATTTCTAAAGAGAATACTTGAGAAAGTTTCACTTCCAACTGAGAGAGTTTTACTTCCAACTATCTAATTTCCTCTTGCGTTACTTAGTTTAAAGTACGGTTACAAAAAATAGTCAACATAGTACAAAGTAGCTATTTTATCCCTGCTACATATTATGTCAATGATAATATTCGACTTGTGTCACATTTGAAATATGTTGTTGCAATACATAAATTATAGGCCAGTCAATGAGTACATTAAAATCGCAAATTAACGTGTAGTTCTGAATTTTTGGTATGTTGTTAGGACCAGTACCAGTAATGTAAATCCAAGTTTGCAGCTTCGAAAAGACGTGTGCCGTCTTCGTGGCACTTAAAAAACCACTAAATTTTCGGACTTTTTTGGGTTTTTGATCATATCTCCTAAACTATACGTTACATGGAAATGTCCAGTGTAAGCTTTTTTAGAACAAATTAAATTTGCTACAATTTGAGACCTAAATCAGCTCTATACGTCAAATAATACTCAAGAAACAGCAGGTTGTAAATTGGTCATTTTTTCCAAAAAAAGTTAATTTTTAACTTTTCGTCAACTTCCAGCTTAAATATCGGGAGAAATTCTTATATTATAAATAATATAAATAGTTCACTAATGAATTTTAACAATACTACTTATTAATATATGTAAGCTAAGAATTTTCTCTTTTGCATTATTAAAAAAATAAAAACAGAAAAAAAGTAAGGTAAAGTGTTTAGCTTTTAAAGTTTGTTACGTATATATAGAGCTGTAAATATTGTGTATCTACAAACACGGAAAATTGGGTGTACAAAACGGAATTAATAGTAAAGAAATGGTTTAGGTGCTTTTAATTTCAGATTATTTAAAAGTATGCCCAACACATTTATAAAAACTGATGGTAAATATAAATCTAGTAGTATAAAATTTACAAACAGTAACCACAACGACGTCTAACTGGATTTTTTCAGTTGAAAAAACTTTGATATATAATGCATACTGATATTTTAACACATATTACTGTACATATACATGTTCTCCGTTTAAAAAACTAAAATTTTTAAAACGTTACTTTGAAAGACAATAATTACATTAAACTAATTAATTTAAAAGTTTTAAAAAATCCAAGGATAACAACATTAATAATGAAAAACGGAATAACGGTCAAAATATTTTATAAACTTGCAAGTGTTTATTTTCAAATAAATTCAATTCTAGATTTTTAAACAGAGCACATGTATTAAAATGGCAATATTTTATGCCGTAGTGTTTGCAGTCGAAACAGATGCTTTTAGATGTTGCTATGGTAACAATTTGTAAATAGTTTATTTACCACAGCAGATTTATGTGTTTATGAATTTGTTATGGTATACTTTTAATTTATTTGAACTTAACACCACCTAATCCACTTCTTTACTATTAGTTCTGTTTTTATAGAGAAAAAAAAATTGTGTTAATTTTAAGGTAATTTTATTTAATATTAACTAGTTGCTATGCGGATGTACCCCGTATATTAAAAAAAAGAAAGTTATTTTGCAAATTCCGTAATTTGGAATATTATACGTACATACGTAAGCTATAAATTTTATAGACAATGCCAACAAATAGTAAGTAGGTACATTCTTTAATGTCTTTAACCAAAGGAAATACATTCATAAATTCATTCCTTAACGACAAACTAAATTATAAGATTAGGATTATGAGAGAAGATTTAGCTATACAATAAATAAAAGATACAAAAAAATACCTATACTACTGAAAATTTATATGAAAAAAATCATACAATATTGTATGATTTTTTTCTTATTTGATGTTTTACTATCTCTGATATTTAGGGGAACTTTACTCTTGAGTTGAGATCACATTTCTCGGTCTCCTCGTATACTGCGAATGGAGGACACAGTTCTGTACCTTTATTCTTTTGTGGTGAGACAAGTACAAACTATTTTCAAGAAAACAATTTTCTAAGAAATCCAGAATAAGAAAGTTTTCCATATGTTGTAAACTTGATGGATCACGCAGTATATTTCTTAATATATCTTACATATATACAAGTCTTGCTTAAGCAACAAAGGCCCTCTTATTTCGATAGATCTACCGTATCAGTTTGTGTCAGATAAATATATCAGTTTATAATTCTACAGACGTGGGTTCACAGAAGATGTAGACAATGATATATTCGTTGACATTGTACTTAGGCCTAACCGAATTAACTGTCGATCAGAACTTACTGAACCGCGTTAATCGATGAATTAACTGCAGGGGCTTTTCTGAGACAACTTGTTCTACCTAATGGAACACAAAAACAATGATTCTGTAAAGGTTTGACGGAGAATAAATCATTCTGTAGTTTTGGGTTTAGACTGCTGTTTAGGAAGATAAATTAAGTTTAACAAATATTTAAGCAATTAACTGTCGTTGCCTCAATTTTGCTAAAAAATTGCCCATAAAGATTGGAAAATAATTTTTCAATGAGTTATGCTAGGAACTTGTAAGAATACAGTAGAACTGGTCTGTTTGTGTAGATGGTGGTACTGACTGGCGTGATGGTTTTCAAATAAGTTTCCGCCGTTTAACAAAAGTTGGCGCCACCAATGAGGTATGGTTCTAATTGTCAGATGAAAACGTTATTATCGTAAGGTTGGATAGCAGGCAACAACATAACCTTAAAATATTAGTGTTTTTTTTATCAGTATAGATAATATATTATTTTGTGTAGGAAAATGTCGAGTTATAAGCCGAATAAGCGTCATTTGATTTACTTCTTCAATTTCAGACGAAGACGCTGAATTGTAAGCATTATTGGATCAAGATTCGTGCCAAATGTAAAAACTTGCACTTACATTAGAAGTGACTCAACAAACTCATCAGTTGAAATCATTGGGAATGATTCAAAAACAAGGAAATTGGGTTCCATATGAACTGACGCCGAGAAATATTGAACGCCGATTTTTCACATGTGAAATGCTGTTTGCCAGGCATAAACGAAAGGGTTTTCTGCACCGTATAGTCGCTGGTGATGAAAAATAGATGCTTCAACATCTACAACCAAAACAAATATTCACGGGAAAAAACTCTTGTTGTGTATTTCGTGGGATCAGTTTGGTGTCGTGTATTATGAGTTGCTCAAACCGAACGAAACCATTACTAGAGTTGTCTACCGAACACAATTGATGAGATTGAGTCGAGCACTCAAGGGAAAGCGCGCCCACTGCTACTCCAGACACGACAAAGTTATTCTCCTGCATGATAATGCTCGTTCACATGTTTCGGCGCCGGTCAAAACCTATTTGGACTTCCACTTGTTTCGATCGATGGCGCATGACCTGTGTGAGCAACACTTCACATCATATGAAGATATCAAAAATTGGGTTGATTCGTGGATAGCCTCAAAAGATGAAGCATTCTTCTGACGCGGTATCCGTATGCTACCAGAAAGATGGGAAAAGTAGTGACAAGACAAAGATGGACAATACTTCGAATAAAACATTAGGTGAAAGGACGGTATCCTTTTCACAATAAATTCCCAATTTTTTTTATTAATAAGGGCGGAAAGTTATTTGTACACCATAACAATCATTAGAAGTTAGGTATCATTAGTGTTTGTTTGTTCGCTTGAGAAAATTTTCCTTATACGAGATACAACTATTATCCTTTATTGGTAATTTGTAGGATAAATAATTTAATAAATAATATGATAAATAATGTAATAAACGATAATTGTCGTATCCATAGTATGAAGTCTGTTTCAGAAATCTCACCAAAAATTACATTGGGCCAAGCGATATGATTCTGGGTATGTATATGATCTTTTTATATATAATTGGCATGTAGTTTTGTGGAAACTGTCACACTGACGTATGGCTAATTTGTTAATTAACTCTAATACTGTGATTAAGTAGTGTGTAAAAATACTTCTTCAATTTCAGACGAAGACGCTGAATTGTAAGCATTATTGGATCAAGATTCGTGCCAAATGTAAAAACTTGCACTTACATTAGAAGTGACTCAACAAACTCATCAGTTGAAATCATTGGGAATGATTCAAAAACAAGGAAATTGGGTTCCATATGAACTGACGCCGAGAAATATTGAACGCCGATTTTTCACATGTGAAATGCTGTTTGCCAGGCATAAACGAAAGGGTTTTCTGCACCGTATAGTCGCTGGTGATGAAAAATAGATGCTTCAACATCTACAACCAAAACAAATATTCACGGGAAAAAACTCTTGTTGTGTATTTCGTGGGATCAGTTTGGTGTCGTGTATTATGAGTTGCTCAAACCGAACGAAACCATTACTAGAGTTGTCTACCGAACACAATTGATGAGATTGAGTCGAGCACTCAAGGGAAAGCGCGCCCACTGCTACTCCAGACACGACAAAGTTATTCTCCTGCATGATAATGCTCGTTCACATGTTTCGGCGCCGGTCAAAACCTATTTGGACTTCCACTTGTTTCGATCGATGGCGCATGACCTGTGTGAGCAACACTTCACATCATATGAAGATATCAAAAATTGGGTTGATTCGTGGATAGCCTCAAAAGATGAAGCATTCTTCTGACGCGGTATCCGTATGCTACCAGAAAGATGGGAAAAAGTAGTGACAAGACAAAGATGGACAATACTTCGAATAAAACATTAGGTGAAAGGACGGTATCCTTTCACAATAAATTCCCAATTTTTTTTATTAATAAGGGCGGAAAGTTATTTGTACACCATAACAATCATTAGAAGTTAGGTATCATTAGTGTTTGTTTGTTCGCTTGAGAAAATTTTCCTTATACGAGATACAACTATTATCCTTTATTGGTAATTTGTAGGATAAATAATTTAATAAATAATATGATAAATAATGTAATAAACGATAATTGTCGTATCCATAGTATGAAGTCTGTTTCAGAAATCTCACCAAAAATTACATTGGGCCAAGCGATATGATTCTGGGTATGTATATGATCTTTTTATATATAATTGGCATGTAGTTTTGTGGAAACTGTCACACTGACGTATGGCTAATTTGTTAATTAACTCTAATACTGTGATTAAGTAGTGTGTAAAAATGTGTAAATCACTTTGCAATAAAAAAAATGTGAGGTTGTGTTTAAATGTAACGAGCCATCCAAAAGAAAAACGTCATTAAAGTTGACCGAGCCAATAAAGACGTATTTGTATTTTTAATCTTAACTTACTCGTATAATCTTATTCAATTGTCAAGGCTGTTACATTAGCTATTGGCGCATTAGCTCAAACTGTCAAGGCTATTACATTATTTATTTAACAATTGTGACAGCCACTTGTCAAAAGTTTCGCAACAACCTTACCGCTATTTTTATCTCTCTCGTTCATAGCCAGATTTGATTACGTTTTATTTTGGATTGCTCGTTATTATCTTCTTAAACATTTCTTCGTGAAACCGTTGACTACAGTAGAAACTCGATTATCCGAACCTCAGTTATAACTAGAGTTCGTGCGAGCGCGGAGTGTAACAGGACCGTAGTCAGTTAACGAATGAAAATATTAATATGTTTACATAAATTATGTATCAACATAGTACTATTTTTACTAAATAGTACGGTTAAGTTAAGGATAAAATACCTATATAAATTAAGATAACACGTATTGTTACGTGTTATCTTAACAACAACACTTACCCGACAAACGTCAGTGCTGAGACAAGGTTCCCATGGCAGGTTGGCGGTGGTTAAAACATATTATTACGTGCTTTTATAAGTGTTCTGGAGTGAAACGGCGACGTTTATTACTTGATATTAACTTGTGTATGGAAAAGGACCATTCAACGTCTACTGTTGACAATGGACAGTATGAGAAATTGTTGAGAGGCATGAACTATATAATAATATATTTTATGGTCACTCCTGATATGTACCAACTAAAACTTTACATATGTTTTCCAAAATGAAATATCCTTCCTTATTCCCTTCTCCCCTCAACTAATAATTTTTAATATTTATAAAGTTATTTAAACACACGGCGAATACGTAAAAACTAAACGTATCAATACGATGCAATACCGGCGACTGTCTGTTACAGCGTGCCATAAATAACTAAAACTGCTAGCGCAGTTTTCGTAATGAAAGTCAGCTGTGAGCTGTGAAGGCCAACGAGTCAAGGGCAGGACATGCACAGTGTCGGCCCTGCGACATTCGCGCTTGGTAATAAGTAATAATAATTAATAATGTACTATGATGCAACATAGTTTCTGTGAACATATTAACATTTTCATTCGTAAACTGACTACGGTCCTGTTACACTCCGCGCTCGCGCGAACTCCAGTTATAACGCTTAAAACTCTTTGCTTTTGTGAAAATAAGAGACTTTTTTTAAACATTTTCAATAAGTCATGTAGGTACAGGGTTATTGGTTACATACATTATTGATCCATGCCTTATCTCGATTATTTTTGAAAACACGAGAAATACGAAGAATCTAAAGTTGTGGTTTTGTAAAAAAATTGTAGTATTCTATCAGAAAAACAAATGAATGATGCATTTTCGAGCATATTTCCTAAGTGTCTTGCGATCTGTCAGGATATCAATAGTACGGATTTTCTTTCATTTCTAGTAAATTTTGTTTCTTGACTTTGTAGTCGATTTCTTAACCGTACATGACCTAAGTCGATATCGATGTTGCTGTGTTGCTGTTATATAAAAAAAAAAGTATCTTTCCAGTTCTGCCGTAAACAATAAGGGTTCTCATAAAAAATATTGATGGCGTCATAGTTTTGTGTCAAAGTCTCGAAAAAATTCAAAACAGAGATAAGTATAAAAACATGGTAATTCATATATTTTGACATGTCTGAGTGACTTTTACGAAAAATATCCGTGAGATTGTATTGATTTTATCCACTACTTTACTAAAACACTAAGTATGTCTCTTCGTATATGTTCGGACGTTTTGAAAACCTTTTACATGTTATTAATATTCAAGTAACCGTTATGTCCTAAATATAACGGAGCAAAGCGGAGCCCTCATTTTGAATGACATTCTCCTAAAGTCAACTGCAATTATGTAATATCCATAATTCAAGCTTTGCCTCGAGTCGCAGATTATTACCAATTATTCATGTTTGCAAATGGTACAGTTACATGAATATTGATGGGAGTTTCGCGATCAAGCGAGGCGGAACTATTATATTTTAATTATTTAAGTAAACATACCTCATCTACAGGTACCATTACTGAATTAAACTACAACTCTAAAATCCTCTCTTCACGCTGAATTTTTAATAAGAAGAGTACCTAGTCGAAATTGAAGTCTACACTAATATAATAATCTACCATGTCACGGACGTAGAATTTTTTTTTTATGCAATTAGTGACAAAGGTAACTTACTTATATACTTGCCTAAATGCCACAAAATGAAATCGAGATGTAAGTTCTCTCAGTTCAGTTGACCCCAATGTTTTTGGGGTCAATTTTACTGGATTGGAATTGGACAAAATATCATTGGTTCCTTCTTCATTGACGGCAATTTGAATGCAGAAACTTATTTAGCGCTGCTCCAAAATAATGTTGCACCGACGATGGCAAACTTTTATCCAGCTGAAGGAAACCCAAAACTTCCAGGTAATGCAATATGGTTCCAGCAGGATGGTGCACCAGCATATTACGAAGTCAATGTCCGGCCATATCTCCAAACAATATTTCAAAATCGCTGGATAGGGAGACGTGGTTCTGTAGAATATCCTACAGATCACCTCGATCCTACCCGATCACCTGATCTCACGCCATTAGACTTCTTCCTATGGGGATATGTAAAAAGTATGGTCTACAAAACCAAACCTGATGATTTAGCTGACTTAAGAAGAATAACACTTGCAATTAGGTCGATTACCCTCCAGATGTTAACTAACGTTAGAAGACATTTCTATTTACGTCTAGGATGCTGCATTTTGAACATCTGCTGCATTAATAATGATGTGTTTTTTATTTAAGTTAGTAAGGAATTTAATTTAGTAAGGAATTTCCTACGCTTTAGAAACTTTTTTTCTTGTTAACTTCTGCAATAAAATTTAAAACCGAGCAGTTTTGAATAGAGAATGAAAATACCTTTCAAATGAAGTATCACAAGCCCCAACTTCCAATTTGAAAATGTAGGGCTTGTAGTTGTCACCTTAAGTTGAAAATAGGGTTGAATTTAGGAATGGCATTTTTACGTCGCAAGATGTCATTTTAGAATTAGAAATTGGTGTCTCAGAATTTTCTAAAAAAAAAAATGCATAATAATGGAGCTACTGAATTTATTCCATTTGGCTGTTCCACACTGTATATTTCGGATGTGAAAGGAGATATCGGAACTCGGACCATTTGACCTTGAAAGAATGTGAAATTTTACGTCCGAATACGCTTTGAACTATTGGCCGAAATGACCTCTGGAGGTCATCTGGAGGTCAAATCCTCAAATTCTCAATTACATATTTTCACAGGGGCTACACGTACACGTTCTGTGTTCCAACCTTTTGGGACACCCTGTATATTACATTTCTTCAAGAAAAATATAATCTCATTTCTCTATTTGTTTTTAAATCCTGCCGTTTGACTGCCTCACACTGTACAACCGTTATACATTAGCTATGCAAAATCTTTTACATATCTTACGAGTAGTAATATTCGTCCGTTTATGGCTGAAAAATAAATAATCCATCCCCTTCTGCTAACATGTACGATTTGGCTAAAGCAGGGTGTACTTATCCGATTTACCAGTCTAATGCTACTATGGGGATTTGCGAGGCTAAAACCTGGAAAAAATCTCCGAATTGTGTGATAATTTGCTAGCGGCTTAAAGTTAGGAAAAAAACGTCCTTTCTTAAATTCCAACTGGATTTATAGGATTGATACATATATTGATAAGTGTTCTCTCTGTCATAAAAAATAGCAGTATTACGAAGGGATTATGTTACGGAGATCTCAGAACAATCACGTTTACTTCCACATCGAAATGTTGGAGTAATATTTGTAATTCGGTGAAAAAAAGAATACAGCTTATCACCTGAAACAAGGAAGATGGAACCTAGTGGTCTAATAATTATGAATTTATTTCCAACCGTAGCTCAAAATAAAATATATATCTACCGGGTGTCCCAATTATATTTAAACAAGAATTTTCTCGGAAACGGTTTTACACAGGAACAAGGTTGGAGTTATTCTATTTGTGGTGTATATGGTGGAAAATGGAAAATTTATTCTGTTTAAAAAGGTGTATATAAATATTACTTTTTTATATACAGGGTTCCAAAAAAAGGTACCAAGTTAAAAGGTTATGCAACTTTAATTTTTAAAATGGAATACCCTATTTATGATTCCATTTTTAAATTCTACTTTAATTCCTAAATAAATTTTATTAATGATGACGTATACTTATTGTTAATGGTTTATGAGATCTTTGCAAAATTTTGGGGTAATATTTTTTGTATTAGCGCAATAGTAAGGAATAGTAATGCAACAAAAAACCTATAATAATATTACAAAAGACTTTCAAGTCAACCTGACGTAGAACTGAATACAAAAATAGTTGTTTTGATGTTTAAGGCAAGGTTGGTCTATACAGGGTGTTCGAGGCGAGGGGACTCGGAATAAAGCACCCCGATTGTGAGAGGCGAGGGACTCAAAAAAAGCACCCATATTGAAATCAGTTTTTATCGACATTATGAGTTTTAGTGCATTAAAATACCTGGGGATATGTATTAATTTTGAATTTTTATATAAAATGAATTTTTGACCCTTTGGGAGGTGCAATAAGGTACTGAGTTGGGTTTGGGGGCAATTCGGGGGTTGAAATCAGTTTGTGTCGAAATTAACAGTTTTAGTGCACAGAAGTACTTGAGAATGAAGAAATGAATTTTCAAACCCCTGAAAGTAACCTTTCATTTGTAAAGTGTGATTTTGAGGTTATGTCAAAATCTAATTGTGACGGGTGAATTCTGACCTCAGATTCGTTTTTAGCATACCAAAAAACATACCACATGGTATCTCAACTTTTAACTACAAGACTTTTTTTGCGGGCCTGTTGGTTATAATTATTATTAGTATTATACGATTGCATTCTTCACTTATTAAGAAAAATGGTCGTTGGCTTACACTTTAATGTAATTTTTTAAACGATCATGCTCCATTTTCTCCACATACTTCGTTTACAAGATGGAGCTCGTCAAATTTCACGTAGCGACTGGTAAACTTCGTAACTTTTTTATTTTTTGGATCTATCAGTGTTGGAAGTGGTTAAAGTCGGCTCTCGATATGTTTTCTACTAGCAATTTTTCGATCTTGCAACTCATGTCGCCATCAATCATAATTTGCCTCAGGTGCTCTGTCTCTAGCTTAAGGTTTTATCTGATACTTTAATATGTTCCGAGAGTGAATATGACATGGTTTAATGGAACGCAGTGTTCAAATTTATGATTAATTTTCAATAAGTGTTATCAATCAACATGTATTCCATAAAATTTTAAATAAATAAGTATATTAATAATGTATAAGAAAACAAATAATTTTGAATATACATATGTAAGTCATTTTTGAAAATGTAAAAAGCGTACTAGAAGCAATGTTAGAACTAAAGAAGTTATGAACTAAAGAATTCCATCATATTTTCAGTGTGTTAGAAGTAACTAAACAGAGATGAGTCCTTTATGAAAAATGATCCGTTTTACACCTCATAAATATTAAAGAAAAAAAAAACAATATTACCTCTTTACTTACAAATACATTTCGAATAATACAAGTACGACTTAAAAATAAGATCTGTAGTTTATTAAAATTTAACAAGTAAAATTAGTGAAATAATTAAGTAATTTCAGTAGAGGTGATTTGTTTGCCCTACACAACCTGGGGATATTGAATAAATACGCTACTTCCACTTTAATTGTAACATTTTATTGGTACAAACTGGCTAGGCGACTAGCTGGTATCAGGGGGACACACGTCGTAGGTCGTCAACATGAAACTTCTCTCGTGATCTCGACAAGCTCTGGTCTTGTCCAATAAGGTGGTGTGGTAAATTAATGATGTTTAACAGGGCGCCATCTACCGTAAAGAGACTTCTTACCACCAACCTACGAACGAACCTCTGTAGATAAGTTTTTATAGGAGTCAAAAATAAAAATTAAAAATAGAAGAAATCTGAAGACTATATAAATATATAGTCTAGACTGAAGACTATATAAATATATAATCTGAAGACTATATAAATATATAGTCTTCATCTGAAGTCATAATCTGAAGACTATATAAATATATAGTCTTCAGATTTCTTCTTTTTTAATTTTTATTTTTGACTTCTGAAGACTATATAAATATGAAGAAATCTGAAGACTATATAAATATATAGTCTTCAGATTTCTTCTTTTTTTTAATTTCAATTTTTGACTGCTATAAAAACTTATCTACAGAGGTTCGTTCGTAGGTTACTTACTTATTTCACTAATTTACATTATTCACATAAACAATGTCTTGCTTTACTTATAATCACAGTCTTACCACTTTTGTACTATTGGATTAGTGAACCAGGATAGTACTGCTCCCTGTGGTGTGGAGAGGCTGATGCTACTTAATTCTCAGTTTCTTACGCTTTAGTGTGTGATGGACTTAAGTAAAATCCTTGGAGAGTCTAACTTGAATTTGTGTTCGATGAAATATGGAAAACCATATGGTTAAATATTCGGCAACATATGTATGTTTGACAGCATACATTAAACGAAAGGTACATCATATTCTATATAATTTCTATTATATAGTTTCTAGATAATCAATTGAATTAAATTTAATTCAATGTTTATACAGAGTGTCAAAAAGTACCGAGACGGTCGGTTATCTCAAAACCAATGCGAGAAAACGAAAAAATTACCTCAACAAAAGTTGTTCGACTGATGAATTCTACTCTTGCATTCAATATCACAATTCAAGTGAAAATAAGTACTTGAAGGTCAAGGTCACCATTCCACTCGCTTTATTGATCCAACAACTTTTATTGAGGTCATTTTTCATTAAAAATACGATTTCCAGGCTGTGCTGGACTAAAAACGTATTTGACCTCAAAATGACTTCTAGAGGTCATAAGACATGGATACACAGCTGAATGTAGAATTTCGCGCTCCATATGAGGTCATAAATATGGGGTTCTATCTGACTTTTTCAAGTTGACCTTGAATAAGCCAACAAGGTCACGGCAAAGGTCAAGGTCACTATTAGACTCGATTTATTGATCAAATAACTTTTGTTGAGGTCACTTTTCATTAAAAATACGATTTCCAGGCTGTGCTGGACCAAAAACGTATTTAACCTCAAAATGACCTCTAGAGGTCATGTTCATATACGACATGGATACACATCTGAACGTAGAATTTCGCGCTCTGTAAGAATCTGGGGTCAAAAATATGGGGTTCTATTTGACTTTTTCAAAATTGACCTTAAAAAACCCATCAAGGTTACGGCCAAGGTCAAGGTCAAAGTGACCTTTAAACTCGTTTTTTTTTTCAATTAAACAACTTTTGTTGAGGTCATTTTTTCGTTTTCTCGCATTGGTTTTGAGATAATCGACCGTCCCGGTAGTGTTTGGACACCCTATATATAATTTTACTTTAAATTTTTGTGTTTATTTAACATTTATTATATGTAACATTTAATTTGGCAGAATTAAAGCGGAAACATAAACAAAGAGGAAAAAATAAAAATTCTATTCAGAACGTGTAAAAAAGCAATTAAATATGTTACATTTTACAACTATAATTACACAGGGCCACAAATGAAATCGAGATAACTTCTCTCGGCCCAGTTGATCCCCATGTTTTTGGGGTCGTAGATCACGAACCCGGTATCCATATGACCCCAGCAAGTATGGATCAAGGTCAAATTATGAATATATACCAAAAACATGGAGGTCAACTGGTCCGAGATGCGATGTCTCGTTTCGTAGCTGAGATTCCAGCCGGGAGATTCAAAATGAGGATTTGACCGCCAGATGACCTTCAGAGGTCACTTTGACCAACGGTTCAAAGCGCATTCGGACGTAAAATTTCCCGCTCTTTCAGAAATGGGGGTCTAAAAGTTATATCGTTTGAAAAACGAATTTTGACCTGGAGTCTGATATGCTGGGGTGATGTGGACACCAGATTCGTGATCAGCGACCCCAGAAACATAGGGGTCAACTGGTCCGACATCCAATATCTTGTTTCGAAGCTGGAATATATATAGCCATATATAATTTGAATAACGGAATTTAACCTTGATCCAGACGTGCTGGGCTGGTGTCATGTGGATACAGGATTTGTGATCTACGACCCCAAAAACGTGAAAGTCAACTGGACTAAGAGAAGTCACATCTCGATTTCGCTTTGTGGCCCTGCATTATTTTACTGCTATCTAATAACATTTTTGCGATGGGATGCACTTAGATTTAAGTAAACTTATAAAATTATTAATGTTTAAGTTACACTATCACGTTGTTACTCGGCCAAATTTCAGAAAGGAAAATTGATGGTGATGGTGATGTTGGTGTATTTAAATAATATAAATCATATAAAAAACTATTTCCGTTTTCCTAGCAGCTTTACGACATTTATAAATGTTCTTTTCTCTCTCTATCTGGTGAATATGCGTGAGACTAACAAATATTAGTTGAAAAGTTTTATTACCGATTTTTTTTTATTACGGAAAAAGTTTTATTACCCTAATATTTACTATAAAAATTTGTTGATCAAATTGGGCTATTGTATTTTTTATATGTTTTAAATGTAATAAGCGGCAGTGAGTTAACTTACTAATTAATACTGAATTTAAATATATGTAATATACAGTGTGTCTCAGCCAAATGGAATAAATTCGATAATAAATAAATGGGGACGTGTTTGGAAAAACGCTCGGACACGTCGATTGGTATTTGTAGTTGCGCAATTTTTTTCTCCAGGGTGTGTCATGTAATAGTGATCTTTTGAGTCTTTTACAGGGTGTGTCATGTAATAGTGACCAATACCAACTTTCTTATTTGAAATGCAACATTCTGTATATTAATCAATTTTTGGATTCCTCAGAAAATTCTAGACATATTTCATGTACAATGTCATATACCTATATTTAACTGTTTCGGAAACGTTAAGTGTTTTCATATTTATTGCAAAAATTAACATTAAAAAAAAGAAAAAAAATATTTGATTACAGACATTCGCTACAACACAGTAAATACCTATTTCCCATTTAGGTCCTGATAAACCATTCCAGCGTTCCTATAATACATTAGTCTCATTTTTTTCCTATATTTTTATTGCAAATATTAATGGACAGGATCAAGTCTCGATCGATCACTAAAGTAACAAAAGTACACACAAAAAAATCGTTTTCGTGAGGAATGTATTGCTCTTATTTGTTTTTAATCTTTATGAATAA
This sequence comes from Aromia moschata, assembly GCA_029963805.1. Taxonomy (NCBI): domain Eukaryota; kingdom Metazoa; phylum Arthropoda; class Insecta; order Coleoptera; family Cerambycidae; genus Aromia; species Aromia moschata. The sequence goes on from JAPWTK010000098.1 coordinate 20,078, forward strand.
AATAAAAAAATTAGCCCACATGAGAACACTACCTTCTCATAAATCAACAATATTAATGAATTTCTTGAAATTCTCAGATTGAAATGGAGATTTTTCTCATCCTTAATTCGTTAGTCAAAACCTTATGGACAATGGTGTGATTCAAATTTAATTCTTCCCCGATCATTGTTGTCGTCAACCGACGATCTGAACGCACAAGATCCCGTATTCTATGGACATTTTCATCGGTTCTTGAAGATGAAGGCCTTCCGCTGCGTGGTTCATCTTCAATCGACTCTCTTCCTTCTGAGAATGCTTAAACCACAGAAAAGCCTGGGTTCTTGAAAAGACACTGTCTCCGTAGGCGTGTTGAAGTTTTGTAAAGGTATCCGTTTACGAAAGAAAAAACCGGTTTACGAAAACAGTCACAAAGAACAAACAAATGACTCTAACAAATTCAAACTTGTACAGAAGGTTTAGGTTACATGTTAACCCAAAGCCCTTCCAAGTCCCGTCTCCGCAGTATTGCTAGATCGGGCGCTACGTTGCCAGTCTCATAACTTAATTTACACACCTCGTACATACAGTGTATCCTTTGAAATAGAACTACCCTCTTATTTTGCAGTAGACCTGCATTTGTTTTTTCCGAGTACTTTATTTAAAAAAAAAATATATGAATTTCAGTCTACCCCCTCCAAAATAAGAGGGTGGTACCATTTCAAAGGGTACACACTGTATGTGACGGTCTATTGTCATTGCTAACATAACGTTTTATTGTCATCGCTAAATAAATACGAAAATGCTTTTGCATAACCATAAAACATGATAATAAAAACGAACAAAAAAAAACATTATTTTTTGCACGTATAAAAAACAATGAAGGGGTTTGCGTATGCGATTTCACGTAAAAACTGATCCCGGTAAAAATAAAACCTTTGTACCTTGCCGCCTGTAAATCCAATTTATTGAATCGTTAAACGAAAATATTTCCGGTTTTATTTCACGCGGGAAAAAGTCAGACGTGGGATAACGTTCCGCACAAAAATAATTCGAACGTTTGTGACCGAAAGCCTTCACGGTAAACACAGAAACAAAAACACGCCCCCAAACGAAAACAGAGGATAATCCCCGAACGCATATATTGGATCGCAAGAACCCTTATCCGTGTCAAAGCAGGTGGAAACTTTAAAATGATAAATTTCCCTCGTGCGCTGGGGTTACGGGTATTTGCACCTCTTTTAACTTTTTATTAGTCTGACGTCTATGTTTCTTTTGAACATGAACAAGACGTACAATACGTGGTCCTGTATCCATGGTTTTCTTTCAAGGACAAATACGTGTTTGACCCTAAAATGACAATACAATGGGAAATAGTCTTTAGTCTGACAGGTTTTTTTGCATCCATCATTTTTTCTTCGTTTTAAATGTACACTACATGTATGTATAACCCCATAAATTGGAAAATAACAGTTACTCTGTATAAACAGTGATTCTTCGAAAACCATCAATTACGTCAGAAGTGACTTCCTGACGCAAAAGGGGGGACTGACTCAAATCACTAAAAATTTTGAAATTAGAAGTTTAGTTTGAGATACTGGTCATAAGTTTTGAACAAAAAAAAAATCAATGGTTTTTGGTATAATTAAGCTTTCATCAGAACAACTTACCGCTATGTCTAAATGTTCAACTTTTCGTGTTTGGGTCAGTCTACTTGGCTTTCTTCATAATATAAAATGCCCCTTAATGACTTTTTGTGATACACAAATGACACTTTAGGTCAACAGTTGTAAATAAAAAAATAAAAGATATGATGTGTCGAAAAGTCACAAATGGCATATCTTTCTGATCAGAATAACACTTGGAATCAAGTGAAAATAAAGTGTTATTTAAGTTTAAATAAGTGTTATTTAAGATTAGGAAGTTGGAGTCATTCCCGGTTAAACCGGAAATGAATAAAAGTAATCGACAATGTCAATAAATGCATATTTATGTCTAATAGCGAACTCTAAAATTTAGTTATTTTATCTCTGAAACAACGACATTATGGAGGTGAGTCACTTTCGAGAATCACCCTGTATATATACTGCGAATATACCAATTTAGACATCTGTATTAATGCTAGCGATTAAAAGAAATATTTTGTTTAGTTTTTTTTGTCGAAACGATGAAGCTGGTAAATGTGGGACACCTTATTTATTGCGGAAATAAATAAAGTCATAACGAATCCAATAACGGTCTGGAAAAAATATGTGCATTGGTGTTATAGGCGGGGTGCCAAATATTTGAGCTTGGATAAAATTTCCAGAAACGAAGAAATCTCTTTGAGTGTGTTTTACTTCGAGTGTTTTACTTGGTTAGTTTCAAACTGGAGATGTATTTAAGTTTGAAGGATCAACACATGAAGAGTCTCATGTGTAGGCTAAGTTTGGTCCCTTATTAAAAAAGAAAGTGTTCACAAAAATTGTCATTACATATATCTACTATGCAGATCCAAACTACAAAAACTTTTTATAGATGTTTTCAATCCAATACTAAAATGCTTTTTGTTAAAGACCTGCCCAACTTCACTGTGTCAGTCTCATAATAGTGAATAAAATTGTATATAAGCCTATTGAGATATTTCCAAGCCTTATTTCTACAAAAACTAAGCCGAGAAGTGTCAGTTCCTTGGATAAAATAAATTCCCATTCTGGAAAACGTCTGCTGCTTCCTCATTTAAAAATGGACGAAAAGTTGAAGCATAATTGACATATTTTCTCGAAAACTGTAACTTTCATTTTCAAGAACAGTTTCCTGATGTAGATATGAATACATCAATTACAATATGTTGTTGAAGTGTTCTCTTCGCCACATCATTCAACTGTTTAGAAAAACAGGGAGTGTGGAACGAAAGAAAGGTAGAGGCTGTAAGAAAATGAGGAGCTGAGAGAGAATGGGTGATGTCACATCATATGGTGTTATGTTATAGGATCTTGTGTAATAATTTCTTCGCAATAACGGTTAGGCAGTCAGAGTTCTATTAACGAAAATTATGCCAATTATTCTGTTTCGAATTATAGCACACCAAACACCCATTTTCTGCGAATGAAGTGGGGCTTCGACAAAAAAAATTGTCGTATTCTCCACATTCTCATATTCTATGAATTCATGTAATCATTGAGTTTTTCAAGTTCCTATTAACCACGTTCATTAAAATTAAAAACAATTTTGCAAAAAAATAAGTTTTAGAAATGAGTTTCAACAAAAATGTGTCTGTTATTTTTCTAGCTGTTAGTTTTTTTTAATGTGCAGGATAACTCAATGTTTTAAGATATAACATTTGAATTTGGACATATCTACATATTCATAAAATCTAAGTCTGGATGTGACTAAATTTTGAGCTCAGTTGGCTGTGAGATAAATGAGATAAATGAGAGTAAGAATTCTCTCTTTGCATACAGATAACACAGGACCACAAAACCTCCAAGTCCAATTTTTTTTCAATGCTCGGAAGTACACGCCCGACCTACTTCACTTTTTTTGGGGTCGATGAACACGAATCAGACCTCAGTTTTTCTCATTTACCGTTTGTTTTTTTTTCCTTAAACCTTAAAAAACGCTTTTTACACGGTAGCTTGATTTCACACAAAGCTAGAGAAGGCAGATGCGCAAAATATTGGTTATGAAATTTCAGAGCTATGGAATTTCGAGGCTATAGGGTTGAGAAATATGATTGCATCATATCTCTTAATTAGGTTGTTGAATGCTAAATTTTACAGGTCCTAGTTATATGGGTCTTGAGATAAATCGGTTTGAGATTGAGGTTATGGAATTTCAGAGCGATGGGATTTCGGCTCTATGGATTTGAGAGTCATGATTCGATCATATTCATGTCTTTTCATCACGTTGTATCCTAGATTTCGCAGGACCTACTTAATACGTTTTTGAGGCTAATGGCTTGAAGGTTATGAGGTTACGGGATTATGAAGCTTTGGAATTCCACAGCTATGAAGTTGAGAGTCATTGGATCATATTCGTGTGGATCATATTCATGTGTAATCAAGCTACCGTGTAAAATGTGTATTTTGAGGTTAGAAAAAGAAACTAGCAAATAAATAATAAAAATACTCGTAATATATAAACGAGAAAAACTGAAGTCTGAGTCGTTTCAGCGACCCCAAAAACGAAGAGTAGACTGGATCTGTACTGCCGCGCATTGGGAAAACTTTTGAAATATTCAATTAAAATTTGATAGATCTACAGACTGCCACAGAAGTCTTGATCAATTGAAGAATTAAGACGAAAGGAGTAGTTTTGCAAAATAAGTTAGGTAAATGAAAATGTCACATGTTTCTAAGACATATTTTATAATGTATACAAAGTATTTAAAAAAAAAAACTGCTATTTTACTCTACTTTTTATTATCATTTTGTTCGAGATATTGCTTTTGTAGCAATGGAGGGAGGGAGGGGTTAATTTTAGTGTAAAACAGTATATTCATGTGATATAGTTTTTGTTTATTTTTGGGGAATCCAAATATTACACATTATTTATATATTTAATTTTTTTTTTTTCGAAATTGAAGTAAGTAAATAGCTATTGAATAGGTAAGTATTACATAATAACGGAAACAATAAATTTTCTTCCAGTTTTTCTGGGAATTATTTATAAATCGACTCATTGCGTTATTTTCAAATAAACTTCGTCACGTTTTGGCCAGGGGCTATCCCTGCATTGTTTATACTCCACATGTAAGAGGTCATTAGCAAATAGCCCCTTTATTGATCAGTATCTTCGCGATTCTGCTGTTTTTCGTCGGGAACTGAAAAACATCGTTAAAGATTTCTTGTTAGTAAACGCTAAAAGGGAACCTGTGTTTGTTGAATTTGATATATTGTGTGGGGAGTTAACGAATCGAAGCGGTTATTATAGAATTGAATGCCTGCTGTTTGGCGCCATAGGGTTTTAGAGAATTAAGGGGGAATAAAAGGATATTTTAATGGAATCGCTCTGTTTTGAGATTATCCTTGTTTACTTAAAAATTGTTACGGTTCAGTGTAAATCTTACCTGATGTATTGACAATTTGGTGCTGTAAGTATTTATTTCAACGAAAAGCTTTAAGGGGGCATTCCCGCTTTTGGGTTTCAAAAAATCGTTGTTGTTTTTTTTTACTGAAATCGATGCGTTATACATTCAAATTTATTGTCCTGAAATTTTAAAGTGATCTGCGTATTAGATTTCGAGTTACAGCCGGATTAGTGACGACGGTCCCGGCGCTTGAAAAGAGTCACGCAGGGAAAATGGAGGTGGACAGTGTAAAGGAAGTGTTTCAACGATCCGAAGAAATGCATAATGTAAAATATGCTCAGTATATTGGCGACGGGGACAGTAAGACCTTCAAGGCGATTTTGGACTTGGACCTGGACAACAACGATCCGAAAGTAATGAAAAAGGAATGCGTCGGTCACGTGGAGAAAAACGCATGGGAACCAGGCTCCGTAATGCGAAATCAAACAAGGGACTCGGGGAAGAGGTACAGGAAAACTGACCATCAAGGTAATAGGCGAATTTACAACTTATTAAGGTGTTACTTATTATCCGTATTCGGCGAAATCCGGATTCAGTGGAAAAAATGCGTGACGCTATCTGACGTGAGGCCAAAATGAGGTCTACAAGGCAGAGGAGGGTGTCCTGTGCGGGCCCCGAATTGATGACGAACTGTAAGTAAAAAAATTTCATAATTATATGAAAAAAAAAACGTAAAAAAAAACTTCAAACGCATTTTTCTCAAAACAACCTTTTTGAAACTGGAATGAGATTTTTCTCTGACACTAATTAACCGATTTTAATGATTTTGATGATTTTAATGAATAGCGTCGTAGAAAATTCTCATTAACATGAGACATATCCGCCTGAAGTAGCTGCATTGGAACAAGGATCGACGGCCGCCATTTTGGTTTAAAAAATAAATAAAAAATTAAATGTAACCTACATACCTGTATCTTTTAATTAAGAAAAATTGTCTCAATGCGTTTTATACTTTCTTAAAAAAAAAAATCTCAAAAAAAAAAACTTTTTTTTTCCAGCGAAAAAGCGGGAAAGCCCCCTTAAGAAGTCGCTGTAATTAAATACATCTATTTTTTATAACATTATTATCGGAAAAAAAATCATTAGCACAAACCTAAGAGTTTTTCTTCCGACCTCTTAATTTACGCTCGAAATTAATGACCAAAAGCGATGCCACATTTTATTACACTAAATCTCAGAAAATGCTGGTACTGACGGATGCAGAAGACTACATGAAGGCGGTTGACCGGCGCCTAAAAATGGCATATACTACACTACACACAATAATTAAGGGAGCAAAAAAAATTTTAATTTTGCCCCGATTTTTAACGGGCTGTATCTAAGTGAAAAATGGTCGTATCGCGAATTTAAAAAAAGCGTTTTGAAGTTCCAAGACTTTGGTTTGCGGATCTGTAACTAAAATTTTTTTAGAAACCACGGTTTTAACGCAAACCGAACAAATCCAAATTTTTAGCCTTCTTTTCTCGCTCCACGGGCTCAGATTTTTTTTTTTGGATAAACGACCATAACCTGTTTGGATAAACGACTAGATAACCTGTTTATTCAGTCCACTTTCCTTTTTGTAATTGTTTGCTACGTCCATTTGTCGCGGAGATATCCGAAATTGAACGCACAGGACCCTTTCGTCTTCAACCATCGATATCTCAGCAACCAATGATCGTAAAGGAAATATAAGGGCAGGTTCGGAAACTGGAATAAACATCCTATAAAATCCTGTCAAGACATTAAAAAAAAATTGTTTCCACCTTCAATATCGAAAGAAGTTCAAAAAGATGACTTTTCCCTTGTTTTGGTAAATAGACTGCATCTTAGTAAATATTGATGAGAAGGCTAAGACTTTTAGGAATTTTTACACCTCAATGTACCCACAATATCCCTGTAAATCTGCAGATCGATCCATCGAGCGGTTTTTCCGGGTCGATCATTCAAAGTTTTCGAGCAAGATTTTTATTTTTTAAAAATTGTGTAATCTTTTTTTTATACACATATAACATAATTGTGTAATTTTATAGGAAATGTATTCCAGTTTCCGAAACTACCGTTCAATTTTTTTTTACGATCATTGGTTGCTGAGATATCGATGGATGAGGACAAAAGGGTCCTTTTTCGTTCAATTTCGGATATCTACGCGGCAAATTGACGTAGCAAACAATTAAAAAAAGGAAAGTGGAGCTGAATAAACAGGCTATCTGGTACATATGGTCGTTTAACGGAAAATAATTTTTCCGAGCCACGTGGAGCGAGAAAAAGAAGGCTAAAAATTTGGAATTTCTTTTACGCGTTATTTCTTCGGATTGCGTTAAATCGTGGCTTCTAAAAAATGTTGGCCTATAGATCCGAAAACTAGAATCTTGGAACTTCAAAACGCTTTTTTTTAAATTCGCAATACGACCGTTTTTCACTTAGATATATTAATCGGGGAAAAATTTAATTTTTTTTGCTCCCTTAATTGTTGTGCGTAGTTCAATTTAATCCATGAAACTTATAATTTATGGAAACTCAACGTGTCACTGTACGGACACGTTATAGCGTCAGTTACGGTGTGTACATTACGTAGCATTGATGATAGTGGTATCCTGGAGCCGCCCCTGGGAAAATACGCATCTGTTATTAAAATCCGGCATGTATTAATAACCATAAGTTCATGAAAAATAAATATTTTGTAATGACCATAATGAGTTTTCTTTTTATTCCCATATTGATTACAAAAAAAATCAAAAATATTTTACAAGCTGTTCCCACTGACGGTGCTGCAGATATTTGAAAAAAAAAATGTTTCAAGCTTTTTTTTGCTATTTCAGTCTACCATTTGGATTTAATAACCCCCTAAAAATATGGTGTCTCATGCTTCCTTATGAAAATACGTGAATGCCACTGCCACTGATTGTAAATGTTGTGTTTCAGTTAGCTAACGTTATGAAATAATAATATGCCACAAAATCAGCTACATCTAAATGTGATGCATTACGAATTCACTTTACGTCGCAGTGGTTATCCACATAATAACCATTATGTCCGGCCATTTGATGGAGTGATGTTTAGCGGCAATACGAACTACCCATCCATGAAAACATTAACAAATTACCGGCGGTAGATCTGACGCGAATGGAAGCATTCATTTCACGCGTGAAATATTATCATATAGTATATCTAATTATTTGCTTCATTTAATGTTTAATCGGTCAAAAATTGCCACGAAGTGCACATATTAAGCTTCCATTAAATAGTTAATTTGAAATATTAAATTAGCTAGGTTTTATATGCTGTTTCGCTCGAGAATTGAGAGGACTTTTTTCATTTTCGAATATCGTATAATCATATCTATAATGATTTCCAATTCCGCGTTTTTTAATTCGAAATATGCATAAAATTTGCTCGTATTATAAATTTTATTTGCCATCTAAGTTCCCATTTTAATGTTTATTTACGATATGTTTATTTTAATGTTTTGTTCTTGTTTCGTTTTTTATGATGGCAAGTTTAAGTGAACAACGTGCAGCTGTGAATTTTTTTGAAAACAGCTGACAAAGATGACGCTATGGGAAAAACTCAACGGTACGAGTGTTTTGCTCGGTTTAAAAATGGCGACATGTCGATTGATGACAAACCTCGTTCTGGACGTCCATCAACTGCCCGAAACGACGAAAATGTTGAAAAAATGTGCTCACAGACCGTCGACAGAAAATTTATCAACTATCAGAGATTAGTGGGTTATCTTGGAGCTCGGTTAAGCGAATTTTAACCGAAGATTTGGGAATAAAAAAGGGTTGCTGACAATGCACCTGCACACACAGCCATCTTTTTTCGCCAGTTTTAAACTAAAAATGGCATGGTTCCGCTACCCCACGCACCTTACTCGCCTGACCTGGCTCCGTGCGACTTTTCTTATTTCCACACATGAAAAGGGGCATGGAAGGACACCGATTTGACAATATTGAAGAGGTCAAGAAAAAAACAGGGAGGAGCTGTCAGCCATTTCTAAAGATGGCTACAAAAAATGTTTCGAACAATGGAAACACCGGTGGGACAAATGTATTAGTTGTAATGGAGAGTATTTTGAAGGGAATAAGGTTGTTTTGTAAAAAAATTGAAAATATATAGCTTTTAAAAAAATAATTCCGGTTATTTTTGGGTACCTCCTCGTATATCGACGATGGCAAGGAATACATAAAATAAGTGATTCGTCTATTGTAAAATCCTTGTAATTTTCAATCAATTTTTTTAAATATATTCACAAATGGTAACGACTATGTCATTATTGCAGAAATCCATACAAAATCAGGTAATATGTAAATAGAGTACACGAATTTACTAGTGACTTACTCGCAAAAATTGTTTTCAATGCAGCGGTCGACCCGTTTACACCGTCGGCAGTTCGCTATCGGAATAGCTCGCCGTCTTACGGAGAAATTGTAGTCCCGGATTCCCGGGAAGACAACACGGGATAAAATTCTACGCACGGATAGTGGAGTGGGTATACTGGGGCAAGAGATATGCGCTTAAAAAATACTGTTTATACTTTAATTATCATACAGTTGTATAATGTCGGCTCTGCGTGAGCGCATACTTTCCCGGACCTTAATTATTTTATAATTTATTTAATTATTTTTGTATTATCTGGTATAATATATTTTATTTATACAATTTATTCGCTTTCTGTAGACTGGTATGATTTGTGTTCGATAAACACATATTTGTATTTGACGTGTGTAAACACTTATTTGGTGTCAGCATGAATCACAGGCCTGCGAAATTAAAGTTTTTGAAAAATACAAGAGAAATTTTCGCTGATTTTTATGTTATTTGGGGGTGCTGATTTCCTAAAATGCCTCCATTTTTTTTCCATCAGGTTATGATTTTTTTGTAAAATCGATATCGCTGTTTTTGCTAGAATCCTATTTGAAAATTAATTATCTCGAACAATTTTGCGAACTATCTGGCAACAGTGGTTTCTATTTATTGAAATATATGTAAAATAATCGATTCTTGGTGAGACATATTCATTTTTTCAGCAATCGATTATTTTGTATAGGTTTAAATGGATGAAAACCAGGGTTACCAAATCGCAGGAGCCGCCTCTGGTCGAGAGGAAAACTGAACGTTCCCTTGTGTTTAAACTTAAATACATGAACTTATGGTGTAGTTTCTAGAGAAAAATCACCAATATACTATTTTAATTTGTTTTTATTAGGATAAGTTACATGAAATAGATTATCAACGAATAGTTTCAAAGTTAGAAACTCTAAACTGAGCAAAACAAAACCAAACCAAAAACGTTTATTATTTTTATTATTTAAGTACATAGTCTTTTTCCTTTGAAGCTTCTTTTTTCGAGTTTTTCTTTTATAATCAGTTTCAGGCCTATCTCGGGTCAACATCCAACAGTAGTCGGCGAGCATGTTTTTGTTCCATCTTTGATATTTGCGCTCCATATATTTTATGTCTTGATGGAATATTTCGCCCTGTTCTTCGCTCACTGATCCTAAATTTTCTGGGAAAATCCAGACGTGAATGCAGAAAAATGTAATTTGACACTCATGGAGCAACCCTACGCTTGAAATTTCTCCAACATATTCAGTACAATTCCTTCATAGTCGGGATCCTTGTAATTACCCAGAAATACTGACTACATCTTTGAAGGCAACCCAAGCTTCTTTTTCCTTTTTTGTCATGGTAGTCTCACATTGATTATCCTTCATAAGCTTGCGGATATCTTGACCAACCAAGATTCCTTCTTTCAGCTTGGCTTCGGATAAACGTGAAAACTTTTTGCAGAGGTACTTGAAACAATCGCCATATTTTGGAATAGCCTTAACAAACTGCTCAATTAAACCTAATTTTATATTCAGAGGGGGTAACCCTCGAGCCAAGAGAAGGATCTGAGATACGGACGCTCTCGACGCTATCGCCAGAGAGAGATTGCGACGAGAAGGGAGGGATGGCGACGAGAAGGGAGAGACGGCGACTGGAGATATCATTCACAGGCAACAGAGGCTGTAGGCTTCACCACTGGTAGAATCATGGTCAGATAGGGAGGCAAGAAATTCAACGCCGAAATAATGTGTTTACAGTAAATGTTCATAAAAATCCAAGAAAACTTGAATTTTTCAAGAAAACTTGACGTGACAGAACATTCTTATTATTTTTTAAATCAACATCAAAAGCGTGAAAACAAAAAAAGCATAAAGTTCAGTTGTCACTTCCCTTGTATTTTTTTCATCGCAGGCGTGTGTTATAAATAACTAAAAAAATTGTTCTGGTAAAAAAATTTGGCAACCTTGTGTTGCTACATTGATACCCAATTATCGCCTAGTTGCTAGTTACGAGGTATTTTTTTACCAGATTTCTATAGGTCTAAACACAGCTTTCGTCTGCTCTAAATTGAATGCAGATAAGTAGAAACCGGCGGCCCACTAAGCGTGAATATATACGATGAGTTCACATATCGGCGGCGGCACTAGGTCGCCTAATAGGATTAAGTTATTAAATTAAAATTATTCGTAAACTTCGCGGGAAGTGGATTTTTCTCGCTCGTCTCCGCATACATGTTCAGTTAAAATGCAAATTTCCGTGTCGTAAAGCAGGAGATCGCGCGAAGCCGCGCGCTTAACCCGTCTAGCGTTCGCATAGTCTTTTTCCTTTGAATCTTCTTTTTTCGAGTTTTTCTTTTATAATAAGTTTCTGGCCTATCTTGGGTCAACATCCAACAGGAGGCGGCGAGCATGTTTTTGTCCTATCTTTGATATTTGCGCTCCATATATTTTATGTCTTGATGGAATCTTTTGCCCTGTTCATTGCTCACTGATCCTAAATTTTCTGGGAAAAAATCCAGATGTGAATGCAGAAAATGTAATTTGACACTCATGGAGCAACCCTACGCTTGAAATTTCTCCAACATATTCAGTACAATTCCTTCATAGTCAGGATCCTTGTAATTACCCAGAAATACTGACTACATCTTTGAAGGCAACCCAAGCTTCTTTTTTCCTTTTTTGTCATGGTAGTCTCACATTGGTTATCCTTCATAAGCTTGCGGATATCTGGACCAACAAAGATTCCTTCTTTCAGCTTGGCTTCGGATAAACGTGGAAACTTTTTGCAGAGATACTTGAAACAATCGCCATCTTTTGGAATAGCCTTAACAAACTGCTCCATTAAACCTAATTTTATATTCAGAGGGGGTAACCCTCGAGCCAAGACAAGGATCTGAGATACGAACGCGCGCGACGCTATCCCAGAGAGAGATTGCGACGAGAAGGGAGGGATGGCGACGAGAAGGGAGAGACGGCGACTGGAGATATAATTCACAGGCGACAGAGGGGTTTTCTGTAGGCTTCACCACGGTAGAATCATGGTCAGACAGGGAGGCAAGAAATTCAACGCCGAAATAATGTGTTTACAGTAAATGTTCATAAAAATCCAAGTAAACTTGAATTTTTCAAGAACACTTGACGTGATAAAACTTTCTTATTGTGACATTTGTAAAAGTGACATTTGTGACAGCTGACATTTATTAAGTTTTATAGTTTACATATTTAGTCTATTTAGTTTATACACTAGCTGTTAGTAAAGAATTGTATGGAATGACATATTAAATATTCTAGATGTCAAACGAATTTTCTAGAACATGTAAAATTTATAAATACTGGTGTTGTTGCTAGGATAGAGTTAGTTGTGATTTGGATGTTACACAGCGAAGATCAGGGAGTTGTAGAGTGTTGAAATAAACGTGTTTGAACTGAAAAGCGAGTTATTTGACGAGAAGTTCGTAACATTATTATTTTTTTTTAAATCAACATCAAAAGCATAAAAACAAAAAAAAAGCATAAAGTTCAGTTGTCACTTCCCTTGTATTTTTTTCATCGCAGGCCTGTGTTATAAATAACCAAAAAAATTGTTCTGGTAAAAAAATTTGGCGACCTTATGTTGCTACATTGGTACCCAAGTATCGCCTAGTTGCTAGTTACGAGGTATTTTTTACCAGACTTCTATAGGTCTAAACACAGCTTTCGTCTGCTCTAAATTGAATGCAGATAAGTAGAAACCGGCGGCCCACTAAGCGTGAATATATACGATGAGTTCACATATCGGCGGCGGCACTAGGCCGCCTAATAGGATTAAGTTATTAAATTAAAATTATTCGTAAACTTCGCGGGAAGTGGCTTTTTCTCGCTCGTCTCCGCATACATGTTCAGTTAAAATGCAAATTTCCGTGTCGTAAAGCAGGTGATCGCGCGAAGCCGCGCGCTTAACCCGTCTTGCGTTCGCTCAAAAAGAGGGGTTCGCGGCCTAGGCAGCCAAGACTTTGGTGCTGGAAATAAGGCACGGTGCACGAGGGCTTTATTACGCGGAAGGTCTGGAGATATCGTCGGGGCGATATGGAATTTTATGCAGATGCTGAGAGCGACTTGGTTTTTCCCGTATCAGCCGCTATATTTGAAAAGTCGAATGACAAAAATAAATCGTCTGCCATTTTTTTTTAACAAACGAAACCTGCCTAATACCAAGTGGGACCTCATAAGAATACCTGCTTACACTTAAGAAAAAAATAACACCATAGTTTTTCATGAGGTCACAAGACTTATTTTCATTCTATCTGACACAAAAATAAAGTAAAAAAAATGTACAGGGTGTCCCATTTAACCTGACAAATCGTAATATCTTAAAAATTACACATCTGATCAAAAAAAAGAATGATGCCAAACTCATTAAGTTAATTTAAAATAAGGCCCCGCATTTCTTTTTACATATTCGGATTTTACGCTACAGAATCGAAGGTTTTGTTAGAAACTTTTTTTTGATTCGCGATAGATGCCGCTGTGATCGCAGAAAACATTTTTTTTTTTCGTAATTGAATTATTTCTTTCCTATTGTAGTAAACACTATTTAAGGTGGCATGTTAATTAAATAGCATATTATAAAGAGCCATACAAAAAAAAACAACGTAATGAAATCCGGATATGAACGAGAGAGATGGACATAGCGGTTACGTCGAAGCTCAAACGGACTTTGTTGTCAAACATTTGACAAGTGGCTGTCACAATTGTAAAACAAATAACAGCTGTCACATAATGTAAAGCTTTGACAATTAAATAATGTTATAAATTTAAGATAATAGAAATATGTCTTTCTTTGCTCGGCCAACTTTGATGATGTTTCTTTTTTTTTTGGATGGATCGATATTTAAGTCTAACGATAACTTCTTAAAATCAGAGAATCTAGGCAGATGTAATAAGGTATATCGAAGCTGATGCATTTCCCGCTGGGATCTTTTGTGATCTCAGTAGGGCATTCGACTGCATAAACCACAGTATACTGCTCTCTAAAGGTTTTGAATATGGCTTGAGAGGCCAGCCGTTGACATGGGTCTCTTCTTTCATTAAATGACGTAAACAGTTTGTGACAATTCAGCACTGTAAACTCAGTCATATATCTTATAGTAATTCTGATTCTGTCCAAGTAGAGATGGGGGTGCCACAAGGATCGGTCTTGGGTCTCATTGTATTTATTTTAGATATTAATGGTAAATTTTATTAAATTTTAACACTAGCATCTCTCTATATTTTTTTGGAATGTCTCCACAAAAAAATGAATTCCACGTACCTTTCTCTAAACTATCTATAACATCCAAGACAACAGACTGTTTAGGATTGAAAATCTGTAATCACTTGCCTCAAGAAATTAAGTTAAGCTAAAACTTAAACATAATTAAAAGTAGTCTAAAATGTTTTTTAATAAGTAACTGTTTTTATAATTCATCTGTTCTTATAATTTCTCATCATAGTTTTTACGAAGCAAGGTACCCAGTTGGTTTTTGGTATAAGAGTGACTATTGCCATACATTTTGTAAAATGTCATTTTGGTAAAATAAAGAATAGTATTATTATTATTATTATTATTAGTATATAAGAGGTGTGGGTATTAAATAACCGAACTGCTGTCATAACACTTTTTATTCGTTACCAATTACAGTAGCAACTTTTTCGCCTCAATGTAGGTACTCCCCTTGGCGATCTCTACACTGCTTCCACACTTTTGACGATAAAAAACCACGATTCGTCACCGTGTCTAACAAGCTTGGATCCGTGTCAATGTTGTTTAGAATGTCAGCACAAATGTTCATTCTTGATTCCTTTTGCTAGGGGAGTGAGGAGTTTTGGCACAATTTGTGCGCAACCTTTGCGTATGTTGAACGGTTCATGCAAAATCTGGCGAACACATTCTTTGTCGTTTTCTGTTATTTCAGCAAGCCCTCGGATGCTTAGAAGACGATCTTCGCGGATTAATTTACCAATTTTTTCAATGTATTCGTCCGTCTTTGATATTGAGGGCCGTTCGGGGCGCGGATCGTTTTCGGTCGTTTCACATCCCACTTTAAACCGTTTAAACCGTTCAAAAACTTGTGTGCGGGATAAATATTAATTCCCGTAAACTTCTTTTAACATTGCATAAGCTTCTGTAAAGATTTCCCCAGTTTAACAAGAAACTTGGGTTTGACTCGTTGCTCCATCTGAACACTTAACATTTTTTTCGACGCGTCACTGGTGCGTAGACTAATTCATACGACTGCTACAGTCAAACTGAACGACCTACTGGCTTGTCTAGCAAGATTAGGGTGAGGAAAGAATCACCAGACACAGTTCTGTTGAAACATGTCGCGACACGCTCGCAGCGCGCTGGTAACAGCATCAGTTCGGTTATTTAATAGCCACACCTCGTACGAATGGATAAAATTAATACTTGATTTTTTATTTAACTTTTTTAACTAAAATTAACATTTATCTCTCCAAGTGAGAACATACGTTCTCCCAACCAAAATAGCGAGTCGAGCTTTACGCAGAACTACTTCCATTTTATGAACCTATCTGTGACCTTATGACCACAGATTTACAACGCGACATTCCCAATCTCAAATTCTCCCCGCACATGACATTAACACCCATTACAACCCTCCCAGTTACGGAGGAAGCCTTACTGACTCTCTCGACGGAGACTCTCCTCTTTTTGCCCCAAAACGTTATCGCCTGTTAAATTCAGCGATATCTTCGAGAGTGTAACACGAGGTATAAAATTTACGATCGTCCGGGACTTTATTCGGACATGGCTGGGCTACAATAAACTCCGGCAACAAGATAGCCTTAAATATAGAGGATGCCGCGTTCAGAGCCACCACAAAAGGCAGGAAGGAAGCGACCGTGAGGAAGTCCCTTTCACCTACTCGATGTAACGGTACCAGGGAATAACGAGATTTGAAGTTGGCTGTCGGCCTTGCCGTCATTTGTTTTCGGACTTGAGGTAAATGTCAATGTCTTCATACGAGGTGTGTAAATTAAGTAATGAGACTGGCAACGCAGCACCTGATCTGGCAACACCGCAGAGACAGGACTTGGAAGGGCGGTAGGTTAACATGTAATGCACCTTAATACAAGTTTGAACTTGTTAGTCATTTGTTTGTTCTTTGTAGCTGTTTCTGTAAACCGGTTTTTTCTAGTGGAGTTTTAAAAAATGAGTGACATTAATTTTGAGCAACGGGATGCTATCAGGTGTTTTTTCAAGAGCCCAGGTTTTTCGGTTGTTTAAGGCGTTCTCAGAAGGAAGAGAGTCGATTGAAGATAAACCACGAAGCGGAAGGCCTTCATCTTCAAGAATAGATGAAAATGTCGATATAATTTCATTTTTCAAAATACATAAACTGAAAAACGATTATATGAAACGAAAAATGTTGATGAGTGTATTTTTAATCATTAATTTTAATTAATTAGTAATTTGATTTAATAAAAAATCATGAACGCCAAGTGTATTTTTCTGTGTTTCGATGTAAACAAACCTATCCTGGTATTTAAAAAACAACCCCATGTCGAAATTTGATTTGGCAGGATTTTGACCGCAATTTCAGAACCCTACACCTTGCGGACTAAGAAGGACGCTGTCGGGTAAAAACTCCATCCCAGTACACATTTAAACCTCCTCAAAACGTTCTGTGTATTTGGTCGCTGTCCCATCTCTTCATCTCATTTTCAGACCCACCATAAGCCACCCCTTTGCATTTATGCTGGGGTTGCGCTGGTAGTTTGACCTCTGTTGGGCGAATCCATTGATCTTAATGATGCCTAATAAATTGGTGTGAGGTGCCAAAACTCGTTTTCACCCTTTGACAACTCAAACACCCCTCCAGGCCACATCACACCTACCTCCCACTCACTCCTTCTTGTTCCACTCCTGTAGAAATCTGCGTGGGATATCCTTTTTGTCTCGAATTCATGTCATGACATTTCTCGAAGTTGGCGGGATCTACTGCGGACGGCAGATTGAACGCCAAAAGTGATAATTAAAGCCGGCTAAACAGCGCGGCGACCCACAAAGTTTTCTGTGTTAACAGTTCAGTAACAGGGTAAGTTTAACAAAGTCTTTATAAATTGCAACACTGTTGCAATTTATGTCGAGATTGATATTAATAACCCTGTTATTTACGTTGAGATGTGGGAAAACTTTATGCCCGCCGCCCGGATCTGCCGGCTTTAGTGATTATCCAACTCCAACACGCCCCCTAAATATTGTCAGCGCTAAGGGGTTGTAAGCAGGTCTTAATACGTGGGGTGACTCTGAAAGTTTTCTTGAGGATGAACTCTTTTGGCACACCCCGAGTCGTCCGTCTCCTTTACGTCCCATCACCCTCTTTCTTTGACCGCCTCCAAAACAATTTTTTTTGTTGATGAAAATTCCTGAAAGAGGGCTAGTTGGGCAGGCGGAACCTTCATTTGCACTTGCGTTCTTTGTTACTTAGACGCATGAACTCTCAACTGGGCTAGCATCTGCGCGGCAGATCACCGAAACAGCATCTAATTTTACGAGGGAAAGCAAGTTTGGGTGGCCTACCTCGCAGTCGCTAACCCAGTTGAGAGTTTATGAGCCCAAATCATAGTGAATACCAAGTGCCGTGCGTACCAAGCATCTCAGCGAATTTGAGATGAAGGGGAAGAGTGAAGAGGATTTGAAGGAGACGGACGACTCGGAGTGTCCCGAAAAGGGTTCAATCATCATCAAGAAGGTTTTCGGAGTCACCTCACGCATCAAGACCTGCTTACAACGTCAGCGCGGCAAATTTTCAGGAGAGTGGGTTGGAGATAGAATATCACTTTTGGCGCTCAATCGGCCGTTCGCAGTGGATCCCGTCAACTTCAAGAGCCTTCAAGTAATGCCATGACATTTTTTTTTTTTGCTTTAGGTCCTATACCATGCAGCCAGTCACAAAAGGAAATTTAATTTACCAATTTAAAACCTAACCTAACATAATTCTATAAAAAACACCAACAAAACCCAAGGATTTATAAAAACGATAAGGAAAGACGGGGACACACTCTTCACATCCTGGGGTCGATCAGGACGATTTTATACATTAGCCACTACAGGGGGATGCCATGACATGAAGTGGAAACAAACAGACTTCCCACGCAGCCTCTTATAGGGCTAGAACCAGAGAGGATGGGTGGGCGGTCGATGTAGGTGTGGCTTGGAGAATTGCTTGGGTTGTGAAAGGGTGAAAGCGAGTTGTGGCAAACCGAAATTTAAAATTAAATCTAAATTGTGTTACGCTAATTTTGACGAGCAGTTTATTTCGATATGTTAGTACCGAATCCGGCGTGCAAATCACTACAAAGTTTATGGATTCATTGTTAAGTTAAAAAACACTCCCAAACCAACCAAAATTTGTATAAAAATCAATCATATGGAAACGCATGCACATAACTTTAAATTAACTTCAAAGAGTATTTACAAAACCTTCAAAGAGTATTTATTAGTGAAGAACTGTTTCAATGCCTGTATTGTGCATCGTTTTATTTTAAAATACTTTTATATATTTTAATCCCGACCTCACGAAATTGTTTCAATGCCAGATTTTGTTTTAGTGCATCAAAATACATAAAAATTCACTATTTTCGAGGGTTCTAGAAGAACCTTTCTACCTTTATTTTGTGTTTTTCATTTCCAGCCAAGAAAAAGGGAAGGAAGTAAGACCTAATTGAACTGAATAAAACAGATATAATTTCTACACCTAACAGGCACGTCCCACTCAGCAGAAGGGTCGATGATTATGGGGTGGGGCGATTCGCATTTGTTGGCGATTTTGTATCCTTCCTATTTCAATGAGAACATTTTGCTATAAGTTGTATAACGTCACGGTAACATCTTCGTCTCACTTAATGATCGTCTCTCTTCACATTTAGGTTCCCTTCATAAAATTCTTCTCACATACGGTAATATTTTTTACTCAAAACCTCAAATAACGTCGATTTATGTGAGGGTTTGAACCACATACGGCTGAATAATAAACAAATTATTTTCCAAAATTTTGATACTTGATCTCTTTTGATACAGTCTCCTTGATACATAGGTCGAATTAAAAAAAATAATGGGGTGTTTCTTCGCATCTATTGGAGCAGTTTAAGGGAAGGCACCGCAACATTTCAGAACTAACGATCACTCTACTACACATGCGTAGCAATATTCAGCTACGAAACTCCCTATCACGAGTTTTAAATGCGAAAATTGTAATTTTTATCGATCCCATGAAGTCTTATTAATATAATTACATATTAAATATGCGGAGGCTAAATACATATTTGGATAAGTCTAATCTAATGCTAACACGACGTTAATATATTCGTAAACAAGGTTCCCTTTTAGTACCCTCAGGCGTAGAACAAATGAAAACCCCACAACATGACTTAATAGTCTGAACCTTATAGCGAATATTCACATCCTTTCGGGGTTCGGTGGAAGTAAAAAAGTCTACTGTAAGGGAAAACAAAGATGACGGTTGCGATTATAATTTTGTCTAAAACTTTGATTAACTCCATATGGGCACGGCTTTTTTACATTGTTGTCCAAAAGTATATCGACATCCTATGCGTACCAAGAACTCAGGAACAAATGTTATATACTAACTGCACGCATATTTTCGTCATTGCATTCGATATTAATTGAATACGTACTACTCCCATGAATGACACACTTGACAGAGGCACAAGAGTGTGGCCAGCAAGGTCACCTGATTTGAACCCTCTTGACTTTTTAATAGGACTATTTTAAAAACAAAGCATATGATACTAAACCCAACGATTTTGAAGATTTAAAAGAAAGAATACACAATGTTTCAAGTAGGACGCCGCTTGTCTCCGAACGCATTTACACATTTACAACCGTTCACACCACCCTTTTCAACATAAAATGGCAAATTTTTAATTTTCTAATTCACCGTTTGTTAAATTTCCCCCTCAGTAAAAAAGAGGTTTGAACATGAGAAACAATTAATTAAGAATATAGCTAGGAATAACGGTTTCTCAGTCCATTTAATAGATAAATTAATAAGGAAGCATAAATTTAAGAGAACCCTCTACAATTCCACGACTTTTCGCAGAGATACTGACAATTCGAAATTTGTTTCGTTACCACACGAACCTAACCCGCGGACTAGATAAAATCTTTAAAAATATTAATATAAATTTGGTTTATAATTCTAAAAATACGCTACAGACGCTTTTGGGTAACCCAAAAGACAAAGTCGACAATAACGAAAAGTCAGGAATATACGAAACAAGTTGTAAAGACTGTGATCAAAAGTATATTGGGCAAACAAAAAAGATTATTTTGACTAGATTTAAAGAACATATGGCTCATTTGAAACATGGCAGAATGGAAAAATCTTGTGCTGCCCAACACGCTTTTGACAATAACCATAGGATAGAAATAAATAATTTAAAAATAATTTAAAATTAATTAGAAATGTAACAGGAGACAGTTGGATACTTTCGAAAGTTTAGAAATCATTAAGTGTAACAATAGCATGAATAAGGACAATGGTCCGATACCCACCAGTCCACTGTTTGCTCTGATAAACAAAGACAAATAATGGCAACAAAGTTAGTATAAATAGTGCAAGTGTGTAGGTTAGAATTTAGTTTTAATCTTCTACTGAAGATGCCAACTTAGTTGGCGAAACGCGCGTCGAGAAAAGTGTAGTAGTTCGGTGTTTCGTGGAAAACGTCCAGTTTTTTGTTCCTATGTCGAAAGTTCCATTACCCACTACAGCAGAGTTAAGACAAAAGTGTTAGACTTGTATTTTTTCTTTTATCAATTTCATATACTCGTATATTTTGTAAAATTTTCAGTTGTTCTAGATCTTTTGGATCACCCGCTATATTCACTTTGCTTCGTGGATGAAGAAGTAAAGCAAGCCAACTAATTTCATTAACATCAAAGAAAATAGTCTTTTTTACACGGTCCTCTAATTATATTTCGTAAAGGCCGTATAATTGAAAATCAAAGAAATGCTAGCCGAATAAGTCCGAAGTTATTCAGAGATGCTCTCTTCTGTATTCATAAACAGTGCGCGCGTTTGGCGCCTCCGGTCCGAAACAAATGAAAATTGCGCCGTATGACTTAGTGACTCGATCTTTGTATACGCTAACGGACCCTCAGAGTGCGCTGGAATTAAAAAGGGGATGATTGTACACGGCGCCCTCGGCCGTAATTTCCTGTAGAACTCCGAAACGTAAACGGCGAATAAGTTGGGCCTTTTTGTTAATTTTGGACCGAGTCCAAGCGTGGAATTGGACACACTTGCTATTATTGCTGTTAAAATGATACGCAGAGTTTGTTTCAATAAGAGAAAGAATATTATTGAATCGATATATTGTGGGGTAGAGTGAAACGAAGGGTACACTGTAATTTAATATGCCACCTTGCGCCATTTATACATTGCTGTTGAAACAATAATTATTCCTATTTTGCTTTTGGTGCTTCAAGTACAAGATCTTACATCACTCAATAAGTTCGTAGGGTGATACATATAGATGGCGCTACTACTGAAAAAATCCATATGATTTTTAGATAGTACCAACCACAGAATACCTACCCATACAGAAGCGACAGCTAGCTGATTTCGAGGGACCGGAATATTTGACCTCGGGACCTGTGGCGGCCATTTAATAAATGGCAGTAACGTCACTGTAATTTTATCTTCAGTTGACGTCTAAATGTTTACTTTTTGTTCTGTCAAAAAAATAAGTTCTTTTAAATTTTATTTTTTGTGTTGATTTTGAACTATTTTCAAATATAGTACAGTTTTTGTGATATTACTGATTGTGTTTATGTGATTACTCAGATTAGTGACTACTATTTATATTATAACCACTTAGCGAGTGCCGGTGAAAGTATTGAGACATTTTTACGATCGCGATTGGGTATCTACATCCAACATCCAACAAAACGTATTAATGAGAAAGTGATGGAAATACAAGTTTCCAATGGATCCCCAAAAGTATGTAAAGTTGGAGACTACAAAAATTTATTTACCTATAAGAATATATGAATTATAAGAATTTTATATTTTTAGGGCTGCTGTTTGGATTAAAGCGTGTAATAGGGATGATTTATGTAATATAAATCCAGACGTATTACATACCAATTACACAGGGGAACAAAAAAATATTTTTTTTTGGTGCCTGGGATTTTAGACCTGATTTTAACTATATTTGGGAAGCTAAATCTATAGGTGCAATCCGTTTTTCTCTATCAGCTCTACTTTTTTAGATACATAAATTTATCTACATATCTGGTTTCTATGCAGTTTATTGGTTTCTGAGAGTTCTAAAATTATTTTATAATCATTAATGTAGGTGCAATTGTTTTATTGTCAGTCTGTAAATGAGTAAATTCCAGGTAAATCTATAAATAGTGGAAACATTGCCTCCCAGGTACCTGAACTGACCCTTTTATACCCCTAACTCAGGTAAGTCTCGTCAGTTTGTGCCTTCTTGCTAAAGAGAGTAGATCGAATTCGGCGTGTTATTTTCTGTTAAGAAAAGAGTGTTGTGTTATTGAACAGAATTAAAATGAGTTCAGCGTCCAGTTCAAGAAGAAGTTGTGTCAATCAACCTGATGTGTTTTGTTATATATGCGGAGAATACATGTTCCAACAAAACAGACGAGCTATTACTGACTTTGTGAAGCAAGCATATTTGGCATACTTTGGAGTTAAGCTTGGTGATCAGGACAAAACGTGGGCCCCGCATCTTGTATGTAAAACTTGCACAGAGCAATTACGGCAGTGGACTACCGGCAAAAGAAAATGTTTGAAATTCGGCGTACCAATGGTTTGGAGAGAACCAAAAAACCACTTCGATGATTGCTATTTCTGTTTAGCAAATATTAATGGAATCAATCGAAATAACCGCCATAAATGGACCTATCCCAATTTAGACTCGGCAATACGCCCTATCCCGCACTCAGATGAAATACCGATTCCAACATTTCATGAGCTACCAGATATCTCTGATAACGAACATTGTCCCTCTGATCGCTCTTCCGATGCTAATGAAACTAACAGTGACTATGAGGGGACGTCTTCAGTTCCTCAACGCTTCAATCAAAACGAATTAAATGATCTCACCAGGGATCTCAATTTATCGAAAAAAGCTGCTGAAGTACTGGCTTCTAGGTTAAACGACAAAAATTTACTGGAACAAGGAACCAAAAATTACCTTTTACCGTACAAGAGAAAAAGATCTGCTACCATTCTTTTCTCAAGAAGACAATCTTGTATTTTGTCACGAAATTAGGGGACTCATGAAAGAAATGGGACTTTCTGAATATATTCCAGATGATTGGCGCCTATTTATTGACAGTTCAAAGCGAAGTTTAAAATGTGTCCTTCTACATAATGGGAATAAATATGGTTCAATACCGTTAGCTCACTCAACGAAACTGAAAGAAGAATATAACACAATAGCTTTAGTCTTGCAGAAGATAAAGTATCACGAACATCAATGGTTGATATGTGTAGACTTAAAAATGGTGAACTTTCTTCTTGGGCAGCAAAGTGGTTACACAAAATATCCGTGTTTCTTGTGCCTTTGGGATAGTAGGGACAAAACACACCACTGGGTTAGAAAAGATTGGCCTCTGAGAGAAAACATGGACGTTGGGGAAAAGAATGTCATTAACGACGCTTTGGTTGAAAGAGAAAAAATCATTCTTCCTCCGTTACACATAAAGTTGGGCTTAATGAAGCAATTTGTAAAAGCTCTTGATAAGGATGGGCCTTGTTTTGAATATATAGGGGTAAAAATGCCTCAGTTGAGCACAGAAAAACTCAAAGCAGGGATATTTGACGGCCCACAAATAAGACAATTAATTAAAGATCCTGCCTTCATAAATTCAATGAATGAAGTTGAACGAGAAGCTTGGACATCATTTGTTGCAGTTGTAGAAAATTTTCTAGGCAAACATAAAGCTGAAAACTATGTTGAAATTGTTAACAAGATGCTGAACAGCTTTAAATCATTAGGGTGCAATATGAGTATAAAAGTACACTATCTAGACAGCCACTTGGACCGGTTTCCAGAAAATTTAGGAGACATGAGTGAGGAACAAGGTGAAAGATTTCACCAAGATATTAAAATTATGGAGGACCGCTACCAAGGAAGATGGGACATCCACATGATGGCAGATTACTGCTGGAGTTTAAAGAGGGACTGTTTGAAAAAAAACATTCAAGAATGTCGCGGAAAAGAAGTTTTAGAAGTGTCGAGTGACTATATTTGATTTCTTTAATGTTTTATTTGTTTGTAAGTTTGACTTAAGATTGTATTTGGTATAAATAAAATAAAAAATTCGAATCTACTTTTGTTTATTACACTTGAGATTTGAGTTAAAATCATAGAACTCATATTTCTCTAAAATTGTATATCTTAAAAACTGGAGCTGATAGGGAAAAAATGAATACGATATTTGAATTCAGGACATCAAACTGATATAGAATCAGTTCAAAAACCCTCGGCACCAAAACAGCTGTTCCCCAGTGTTATCATTTGTGCGAGGAACACTTCGAAGAGAAATATATTTCTAGAGGTGCAACTCGTAAACGTATATTTGAGCAAGCTTTCCCTACAAAATTTTTACATGTCAAAACATATACATGTGTACAAGGTAACGAATACATTTAAACAAAATAATTTCCTACTTGTGTAGATATGCGTTATGTATCAAAATGTTTGAATTTTTAATTTAATATCAATAGGTATTTAGGTTTCGACAAATACTTTTCTAAAACACATTTTTAAGTAGAATTGGTTGTCATAAAACAAAAATTATGAATGCTTCGGTTTTTGAGATATAGACATATTATATGTACGTATACATATTTTTTAATTGTTTTGCTTATCTTTGTGTCTACATCAAAAACTTTATTTGGTTTCTTATTTTTAATTTTAGAACTTGTAGCAGTGGAAGCTTAGCAGGTAAATCTTTCATTGTAACTAAAAAAAAATATTGTAGCATTTCGTCCTTCAGATTGCAATATTTTTTTTAGTTTTCATGTTTTGAGTAATAATAATGACCAACAAGACTAAATTTTCATTTATTATTCATTGTTTATTAATTTACTATTATTATTGACGTTAGCCATTTATACTGCTCAAAATATCGAAAACTGGTAACCTATTATTCTTTATTTATTTTTAATTTTAAGGTCCAAGCAACAGTTTAGAAATACCTGTGGATACCGGAACTGTGCCATTGGCGAGTACAACCAGCAGTGGAAGCATATAGATTATATATTTTTGGTAAATGTATGTTTACACAGAATACCCTCAAAAATGTCATACTTTACATTTACAAATTGTTCTTTACTTTTACATGTAGTAATATTAATTTGCTTTATTAATCCTAAATTAATTATGATATTATGAAATTATTAAATATGAAGCAAAATATTTATACAAATAAAATACCTGAAAGTACCTAATTACTCTATTGCCGTTTTTCCCTAAAATAATTAAGCCTAAGTGTATTCTAAACAAAACTTGATATAGACGATAGACTTTTTACTTCATGTTACAATTCACTTATTAATTGAACATTTTGATTAGTGTACAAAAACAACTTTTTCTCTAAGTGTACTAATAACTGGCAGAACTGTCAAAAAACATGTTCCCCAAGATCAAAGGTGCCGACACGCTCTGTCGCTTCTGTATGGGTAGGGTATTCTGTGGTACCAACCTTCCAAGCGATATGTGTCAAAATTTCATGACATTTAAGTCATTAGTTTGCAAGTTACAGTGGTTTTAGTGACGCTACTTTTGTAATTTTCAAAACCACGGAAAAATCTGAATTACGTGTGTTGATAAATCATTGTTTTTTAATGGTAAAAATACCGTTAAAGCAAAGCAATGGATTGACAAGTGTTATTCGGACTCTTTTTTCGGACGCTGGTTTTAAACGCGGCCGTATAAACACCGATGATGCTGAACGCTCTGGTTATCCAAATTCGGCAGTTGTTCCAGAAAACAAAAAAAGGCACAAAATCGTTTTGGAAGAACGTAAAGTGAAGTTGGGTGAGATAGCTGACACCTTAATGATAGCAGAAGGCAGTGTATTCACTATTTTGCATGAACATTTGTCCACGAGAAAGCTCTGCTCGAAGTGGGTACCGCGTTTGCTCACTGTTGACCAGAAACAACAACGTGTTGATGATTCAGAGCGATGTTTGGAACTCCAAACAGCGCCTTACACGGATCCATCACTATACTCCAAAGGCAAATCGGCAGTTAGCTGAGTGGATAGTAACCGAGAAAAAGCCGTTCAAAGCGACCAAAAAACACAAAAGTCTGCTGGCAAGGTTATGGTTATACGTTCGTATTTTGGGATGCGTATGGTATAATATTCATCGACTATCTTGAAAATAGAAAAATAATTAATAGTGAATATTACATAGCATTACTAGTGCCTTTGATGGACGGAATTGCTAACAGACCAAATGAAGAAGAAAAAAGTGCTATTTCACCAAGACAATGCACCGTGTCACAAGTCGATCGCAACAACGGCAAAATTACACGAATTGCACTTCGAATTGCTTCAAGTGTGGAGGCGATCGCCGAAACTGAAATGTATTTTGAAGGTTTGGTCAAATCGTTATATAATAGAGGCATATAAATGTTGGAATGAATGTATCATTCTTGAAGGAGACTATATCGATGAATAAAGTCGAATTTTGCTTAAAAGTTGTTGATTTATTAGTCATCCTACGAACTTATTGAGAGATGTCATATATAGTAGACAAAAAAAATCACACAAAAACACCACAAATCACCGCTTATAAAAGACAGACCGAGGGACCACTTGTGAGGGAACACTTTACATTGTTTCGGAATACATTCCAGTTTTACGTCATCTTTTCTGTCTTTTACGTATTTTGAAAGCTCAAAGTTTCCAAAATTAATTTCGCATAAAATTGTTTTAACCTCATATTATGGTCAAACATCCTTTTCACATATTGGGCTGTTTATTATTATTGAGGATTTAAAAGATGTTTAACGTTGGTCCTAAAATGATAAAATCGGCGTAAAAGGGGGATAGTAAATTTAGTTTCTGTATTTTCCATTTAGATCTCGATCTCAGATAAGTTTAATATTTTATGGATACCTTTTTGTTGATAAAGAAATTTATTAAGGTAGAGTGGCTTAGGTTAAATGGGCCCCTTTTAAATCGCCTTTTTTGTTTGCGTTGAATTATTATATGAGGTGTGTAAATTAATTGAGGAGACTGATTTTCTAATTTATTTTTTATTCGAATAGAATTACGATTCAGACTTACTTGGGAAGCCACACAGCGCTGTAGACTGTTATTCCATTCCTCATAGCCGTGCTGGAACTCTTATACTGGAATAGCCTTCAGCAGTGCGTTCCATGCTTTGGCGCTTGGTTTCCGGGTCGTACTCAAACACCAAAGTCTCATCACCAGTAATGACACGTTCCATAAAATGGGTATTATTTTCAATCGATTCCAAAAGTCATGACACCTTTCTCTCCTGATGTCCTTTCTTTCCTGCGAAAGGTTTTTGGAACTATTTTTGCGCAGATTTTTCTCATCCACAATTCGTTAATCAGAATCTGATGAACAGTGGTGTGATTCAACCCTTCTCCGAAAATGTTTGTCTTCAATCGACGATCTGAATGTACGAGATCCTGTATTCTATCGCTAATTTTATCGGTTCTTAAAGTTGAAAACCTCTCACTGCGTGGTTCATTTTCAATTGGCTCTCTTCCTTCTGAGAATGCCTTAAACCATCGAAAAACCTGGGATCCTGAAAAAAAAAACACTCACTCCGTAGGTGTGTTGAAGTTCTGCAAAAGTATCCAAGTCTGAAGCAAAACCTGATAGCACACCGTTGCTCAAAATGCACTCAGTTTTAAAACCAGTTTACGAAAACAGTCACAAAGAACAAACAAATAACTCTAACAAGTTCAAACTTGTACTGACCTATGTTAACTTACCTTCTGAAACAACGGTTCTATATACCAAATATGCAGTAAAAACTCACCCTGTATATGTGTAACCCCAAAAGAGTGACATATACCGGGTGTCTATCAGTTATGGACAACCCGTTTACTAAAACCCGTTTGGCCTGCAGGTACAAACTTTTTGTGGGCAATTTCCTGGCTATCAATAAAGCAAATCAGCATGCATTTGATCTTCGACTTGATCATTCTTGCTTTTTGGGTCTTGGAGAGCTTGAGGTGTGCCATTCCATGCATTGGCGGTTGGATTCCCGGTCATACTCAAACACCCAAGTCTCATCATCAGTAATGACACGTTCCATAAAATTAGGATCATTTTTAATCGATTTTAAAAAGTCAAGACACCTTTCCTGATGTCCTTTTGTTCCTGCCAAAAAATTTTTGGAACATATTTGGAACCATCCTCAATTTGTTCAATTCAAAAATTGTACATTTTTCACTCTTGTGGTCGTCAAAGCTAAAAATGAAGACATTTTATCACCAGGCATTCATTAGTGCGTTAACGTGTAAATTGTTCTGTTCCTAAAAGAGACACATAAACTGGAACAACTTAAAGAATCTTAAATTCAAAATATATTTTTCCCTGGCTTCTCATCCAAGTTTGAGCCGTCGTGATCTTACAAAAATAAAAAAACTAAGGAGACCAGAATGGTCAACTTTCTCAAAAATTTTCCATCTTATAGGTAGATTCTAGAATTATTAATATATGCTAATTATATCTTTAGAAACAAAGATGTTAAAACTGAAATGGACGCATTTTTAATCATGTGTTATGTCATTTTAAAATGAAAATTGTACAGTATCCTTCACAAAGAGCTCATCAAATGGGCATTTTTTTATTAACCGCTTTTTTTTTGATAATGAACTTTGACGTTAACCTACGCTTTGAAGATGATGAAAAATGACCTGCTCGAAAGAAGTCACGTGACTGTCGGTACAGTCAAAAGCAAACACTAAGAAGAGAAGATAATTTTTTACTTTTAAAGGATATTTAAGCTCACTTTTATTACCCGTTTTATAAGCGTTTATATTATAGGGACTAAAAAAGTAGGTAAGCCAAGCTCCATTCCATATCTTTCGGCACGAAAACTTTTCTAACTGCACATCAGATGTTTGGATAAGATTGTTTTATAATCCTAGTAAGTGCTTTCTAATGCATAGACACGCTCGAGAAACGGTTTGAAGTGCCACTTGATTTCCATTCGATATCCGTGAGATCCAGAAAATAGCTTTTTATTGCCACTAAGTCGTCTGTTATTTTTAGTTCGTCTCTAATTTCCGAAATCAATTTTATAAGAAGAGGTATGATATTGTTTTGCAATAGTTTTCAAATATGAGTTTTAGAAAAATACTCCATAATAGTTTTTGATTCTAAACGGTCTATTTAATGATGAACATGAATTTAATGAACATCTAAAATTTCTAGGACCTTCGAAAGTACATTTTTGTCAAATGGGGTTGTCTGTGTTTGGTGCGAGAATGAGTATTATAAAGGTTTGAGTATTATAAAGGCATTAGAGGTATAAGTATAATAAAGGTATTTTTGTTTATAATAGTAATTTTTCCATTATTGTTGTCCAGGACAAATGCCGTCTTTGAGACTGTGACGTGTCTTAAGTGAAAAGAAAAATATGAAAAAAATTGTGTTTTTTAAAGGCAATAATAGTCCTCAAGAAGAAAACAACATATAATCTTACCTATTTCGTTAAAATTATTATACACGGTGGAGACTTTACCTGGAATATATTCGCTAGCGGGGTGGAGAATAATTTTTCAAAAAAATTCCCGAGACACGTCAACTTTTAAATGTATTTACCTACATTTTGCAAGTAATATGAAAAATATAGCCCTTCAGGGGTGGCTGAAACCACCCTCGACATGATTTTTTTCAAATGCAACCCTATGGCTTGTGACCCCTCATTGTAAAGCTGATGGAAAGAGGAATGCAACGCACTGATCAAATTTTAATTTTTAGTATGTTTGTAGGGTTGCATACAATTAAAACAATTTAAAAATTAAATTTATTTTCAACGTAACAATTGTTCAAAATGTGCACCATTCACTTGTTGGCAGCATCCCAGTCTGTGGTAGGTTTCGTCCCTTACATTATGCAACATTTGCGGTGTTATTTTTCCGATTTCCTCTCTTATCCTTTCCTGCAGATCTGCTATGTTGTTGGGTTTCTGAATGTAAACCCTACTTTTAAGATGTCCCCACAAAAAGAAATCCAGTGGTGTAAGATCTGGAGATCTTGCTGGCCACTCAATATTCTTGCTCGCCTCCCAATCCACCTACCGGAAAAAATTCTGTCCAGATACTGACGAACAATGGCAGCATAGTGTGGTGGGGCCCCATCTTGCTGAAACCATAACCTCTCGTCGGTCAAGTTAGGGTTTAAGGGGTTTGGAAATAAATGACATAGCACTGACATTAGTTCGTGCTGGAGTAAACGCAAGTATCTTGCTCCATTAAGAGTGTCATCAAAGAAAAAATGGTCCTATCTTGTATTATTCCGGCCCACACATTAGTTTTCTGTGGGCGCTGAGTATGAAGTTCCCCCTCATCCAATGGGGGTTCTCTTCAGCCCAGTAACGACAATATTGGCGATTACGTGCTCATTTAATGTAAAAGTAGCCTCGTCAGAGAAAACTATCCACTCTAAAGATAACTGGTTTTGATCAATACAAGTCATCAATAAATCGCAAAATTCCACTCGTCGATCTGGATCATCTTCAAGTAGCTCTTGAACAGCTTGCATTTTATATGGGTTTTTTCTCATATTTAAGTATTTTTAAAACTGTTTTGTAATTAAGATTACTATCACGGGCCAGTTGACGGGCTGGAGTGATTGAATTTTCTTCTAGAGCAAGCAACAAATTCAACTACGTGTCGTCATCAACAACAGCCTGCCTCTTACTCGGTACTTTCCTGACATGACCCATCTCTCGATATTGTGCCTCAATTTTACTAATGGTACCTTGATTTAGTGGTGGCAAGTCAGGATGCGTTTCTCGAAACAAGCGAACAACTTCGCATTGAGTTCGCGCCCTATCACCATATCCAATCATCATCAAAATTTCTATTTTTAGTGATTCAGTAAAATAAGACATTTTCACCAATTTGAAATAACACTTCGTTTCAAACTCTGAATACAGCATACAAACTAAATTACTCTTTGCGGCCGTGTAAAAACACTAGCAAACACAAAAAAATAACAAATATCAGTTGTGGCAAAAAATTGCTTGGAATTTTTTGTGGGGACATATGAAAAGTAAGGTTTACATTCCAAAACTAAACAACACACATTTTGAGTACGAAATTGTTGCGTTAAAAATAAATTAAACTATAAAATTACGTTTTAATTGTATGCAACCCTACAAACATACTAAAAATTAAAATTTGATCAGTGCGTTGGATTCCTCTTTCCACCAGATTTACAATGAGGGGTCACAAGCCATAGGGTTGCATTTGAAAAAAATCATGTCGAGGGTGGTTTCAGACACCCCTGAAGGGCTATATTTTTCACATTACTTGCAAAATGTAGGTAAATACATTTAAAAGTTGACGTGTCTCGGGAATTTTTTTGAAAAATCATTCACCACCCTGCTAGCGAATATAATATTCCAGTTAAAGTCTCCACAGTGTATAAATATAAATCATATGTAATCTGAAACTTGCCTTCGACGAAAATTTACCCTCAACTAATATATATGGTTTCAGGAACGTTATTGATATGCAATATAACAATTTTTTTAGCAAAATGTTATCTCTTTAACGTTGACTTATATACACACTTTGCATGAACATGTAGCAGAATGCAGGTTTTCACGGCCATTATTCAATAATTTAATTACATTTACAATTTAAATACATTCCTCCTGGAAATCTCATTTCAGTGATGCGTGGTTGTTGTTATCTTGGTTGTTGTATTGCTGTTCTGGTGGGAGTTGGTGGATGGATTTACTGATGTACCTACTCCCATTACAACACTCAGTGTGGCACATTTATCAAGGCCAAACGACCGACATTCCGACGTGATCGCTGAACGTTTTGGTAGTTTCAATAAGGGCCTGAAGTCAATGAATAGTTTTAAATCACCCATGTAGAGTACGACTATGAGTATTTTGGATCGGATGGATGAAGAGGATTGGCTTCTCATGTTGATCCTGTACTCAGCTGTCGTTTTATTCATTAGTGTGCATAGTGGGTTTAGTGCTAGATAAAACCAAAATGGTGATAGTGAACCATCTTTGAAGATTTCCTTCTTCATCTCAAATTCGCCTGTATTCTTCTAGAGAACCAGCTGTTTATTTCCAAGGCGTTGAAGAAGAGCTCTTATCCGGGGGCAGACTCTGTAGATTTCAAATAGTTTCAATAGCCAGTCGTGAATTATAATTGGTAGTAAGTTAAACTGAGACATTCGTAATTTAAGGGAAAATATAAAACAATTATGAAGTGAAGCCTAAAATAGTTGTCACCCTGTATATAAGTTTTTTACAATGCGAAGAAAATTCAAATTATTGGCAGTACTCCTCTTATCTAGCACGGCATCTCATTATATTATACCAAAAGCGCAATGCAATAATGCAGATTTATTTTATATTCGGCTTTGAAAATTTGCAATTCTATTGTTCTATTACAAAGCGTGAAATAAAATCCATACCATTCAAAAAATAAATTAAACTGAACCCGATAGGCGAACAGTTTTAGAATCTTATATTCTTGACTTATAAAATGATACCACCCATTACCTTAATAAGAATTCTAGAAAAAGTTAATCCCAGCACAATTCATTAGGTCACTGCAGGTTACGAAGGGATTAAATTCAGACGGTTTTCTTGAATATCCCATGCAACGCGCAGCGTTAAATTCTTAGATTCAGCCAGGAGGTTAATTGCGATTGTGTTTCGGTCTTCCAACCGTTGCAAGGTTTAAAACAAGTATTTTTCTCAGCCGAAGCGACGTGTACATTTCTTACCTCGCCGTATCTTAATTTTAACAAAGTTTCGTTCGCCCCTCAGGCCGATATTTCTCTTGATTATCTCTGTTGCGCGGGTGTTTCAGTTTAAGCCCCGCAAAACGCATACTTGAAAATTTACGCGGACTTTATCAAATTACGTTTTAGTTTGCAGCGGAATTTGTTTTCTCTAAATTTAAACTAATTCCCGACAATTTACTAGTGCGATGAATTTGCTGCTCTACACGGCGAGATTAAGTTTAGCGGAGTAGCGAAAAATAAAAGTTTACTGGAAATTTTAAATTGAGAAAAAGTACTAATGAAAATATGCGGAGGGAATCAAAGCAAAAGTTGTTCGCAAAGTCTGAGGCTATTAAACTCGGGGCAGCGGAAAGTTTACGAAACAAAAGAAAAATATCCAGTTGGTGTTTTCTTTGTATTATAAAAAAAATAATATTAATTACGAACAACTATGCAGGGTTTAGTGTAGCTTTTGTAATGTATGTCTGAAACGTCGCGGAATTACCGACGAACACGTCGCAATTACGACGGCAACTAATTAATGCTGGTAGCTGCTTCCACAGAGACAAAAAAATATTTTTGAACAACTATCCTATTAGCAATATTTAAGAGATTAATTAGACGATCCCATGGTTAAATCAAGAGGCAATCGAGCGGCAGAAAAACCTGAATATTTTGAGTGTGTCGCTCTTAGTTATAAGAAATTATAACTAAGAATGAGAAAATATATATACATATATAGAAAATGTCAAACGTTATTTTATCTCTAACAGAAAAATGACTCTTACGTACATATAGACGCCTCTGGGGCGAGATGGGAGGTTAGGCCTTTTTCAAGAGCGCCGACCGGGCCCGAGCTGATGGTCCGTTAAGCAATTCTACAAAACCGATAGACTGTGACGAAGGGTGTTACATTCAAGTATATTCCTTGCCGGGAGTAGGTACTAAAGTTTTACAAATTGTCATCTTAATATGAATCAAAATAGATATTTCTTAAATACTCAATATATGAATTTTACTCTCTATGAAATCTGCACACGGGAAGGGCCGTAATTATTATGTAATTTGTGGTTCGTACACATCACTGTTTCAATCCTCAGGGAAACCCCTTCAAAAACAATTGTATACAAACCACTGCAGATTTTTCTCGCCTTTTCGACATCATTTTACAATAGATTTTTTAACCTAAACTAACCATTTCTTGGCATCTAATATTTGCGTTCAAGCGCATGTCCTGCTTGCGACGACTCGTTTCCCCTGGTCGTCAAACTGACGCCATGAGGGTATGTATCATCTGTATTGTTAAACCCTGAACAAAGCAATTTAGGCGAAATACATGTAGCACTTGACTTTAATAATTTGTCACGGTAAAAACAGATGTATTTACTTAAAGAGGCCAAAAAGATTTTAGACATTTGAAATGACCGGATAAACTAAATTTATGACATATTCAGCCAAATGTAATTCTGTGTGGTCGTTTGTCTTATGCTTTCACTTTGAAATATACCTGAAATATATGTATTGCGACTAAATATTCCGTATTGTTACAATAATTAGAACCACAGAATCGATCAAACTATCAAAATACTTCACATATATATCTGTTATTATTCACATGTCTTAAAGAATCTGGTCTAACCTCGAATAGTTTGGATATCATGAAGAACAATAATAGATAAAATGAAGGATAATTTCAACAGAAAGGATGGGTATCAGCTGAACCACATCCAGATACTGGCATTACCAAGCACTACTTATTTGGATTGTCTCAGTGTCCGAGTACAGGTGGATAGAATAGTAATAACGTCATAGTCAACACAGCACGATGTTGACCACTAGTGAACAGGAACATCAGGATCAAACGAGCACAAAAGAGCAAGGAAGCGAAGCAACAGAGAAATATGCAACCTGATAAAAATTAAGTGCCCACCATTAGTGAAAATGCTTTTAGTGCCAGACAGAACCGAACCGATGAGAGGTTTGGTTTTGAAGGTTTGATTTGACCTTTAAGATTTCCTTCTTGATCTCAAATTGACGTTCCCTCTTGAGAACTAGTTGTTCTGAACGACTAGTTGTTCATGGAGAAGAGGTTCTTATCTGGGGACAGACTTTGTAGACTTCGAGGCATTTCAGTAGCCAATCGTGAGGTACCGAATCAATAGGCTTACTGTAATCGACGTGACTCATATGTAGGTTTCTTTTAACTCGAGTCTGTTTTAATATCATTGCGTCACGTTTGGAAACAAATCATATTTAAATTGGTAGTTTTTTGAAGTAACACATTCATTATTTAATTTTAACAAGAAAAAATGTTATCGGGTGAAGCCGACGTTAGTTGTCACCCTGTATACAAGTTTTTCAAAACGAAAAGAGAATTCAAAACATTGGCAATATTCCTTTTATCTAACATGGAGTTTCATTACATCAAAGGCGCTATGCAATAATGCAAATACATTTTATAAGCCGCTTTGAAAATTTGCATTCCTCGTGTTCTATTACAAAGCGCGAAGTAAAATCCACATCTATCATTCGAAAATTAATTAAACTGAATACGATAGGCGAACAGCTTTTATATATTGTACTCCTCTCTTATAAAATAATACCAGCCATTATAATAATAAGAATTCTAGAAAAGTTAATCCCAACACAATTCATTAAGTCACTGCAGGCTACGAAAATATTAAATTCAGACGGTTTTCCTGAATATCTTGTGCAACGCGCAGCGTTAAATCCTCTCATCTGAACAGGAGGTCAATTGCGATTGTGTTTCGCTCTTCCAACCGTTGCAACGTTTCAAACATGTATTTTTCTCAGCCGAAGCGACGTATACATTTCTTACCTCGCAGTATCTTAATTTTAACAAAGTTTCGTTCACCCTTCTGGTCGATATTTCTCTTGATTATCTCTGTTGCGCAGGTATTTCAGTTTGTCTCGCAAAATGCGTACTTGAAAATTTACGCGGACTTTATCAGATTACCTTTTCGTTTGCAGCGGAATTTGTTCTATCAAAATTTAGACTAATTCCTGACAATTTACTAGTGCAATGAATTCGCTGCTCTACACGGCGAGATTAAGTTTAGCGGAGTAGCGAAAAATAAAAAGTTTACTGGAAATTTTAAATTGAGAAAAAGTACTAATGAAAACATGCGGAGGGAATCAATGCAAACGTTTTTCGCAAAGTCTGAGGCTACTAAACTCGGGGCAGCAGCGGGAAGTTTACAAAACAAAAGAGAAATATCCAGTTGATTTTTTCTTTATATAATATAAAAAAAATATATTAATTACGAACAACTATGCAGAGTTTAGTGCGGCTTTTCTCGACAGTTATGCAGCAATATCCTAATATGACACGTACGGAATGACATGTATGAAACGTCGGGAATCACCCACGGACACGTCTCAATTCCAACGGCAACTAATTAATACTGGAAGCGGCTTCCACAGGGACAAAAAATATTTTTGAACAACTATCCTACTAGCAATCTTTAAGAGATTAATTAGACGATCCCATGGCTAAATCAAGAGGCAATCGAGCGGCAGAAAAACCTGAATATTTTGAGTATGTCGCTAGTATTTATAGGCTCGGTATTCTTCTAGAAAATGTGTAACATTATATTACTCTTAACAGAAAAATGACCCTTACGCATACATGGGAGGCGGGACGGGACGTTAGGCCTTTTTCAAGAGTACCAACCGGGCCCGAGCTGATGGCCCGTTAAGCAATTCTACCGATATTATTACTTAGATTATGCTGTTATACTATTAAATTCTAATACTTCTATTATAATATTATACTATTAAAACCGATAGACTGTGACAAAGGATGTTACATTTAAATATGTTCCTTGTCGGATCTAGTTATTGAAATTTTGCAAATTGTTATCTCAATATCAATCAAAATAGATATTTCTTTAAAACTTTATAGACATAAAAAAAAACGTCATCAACTCTGGCTATGAACGAGAGAGATGGAAATAGCGGTCATGTCTAAGCTTTTCGGTTATGTCAAACATTTGACAAGTGACTGTCACAATTTGTAAAATAAACAATGACTGTCATATGATGTGACAGTCTTGACAAGTAAATAAGGTTATAAATTCGATTAAGAATAGAAATACGTCTTTTTTTCTCGGCAACTTTGATGACGTTTTTTTTTTTTTTGGATGTCTATATGAATGTTACTCTCTATGAAATCTGCATACGGGAAGGGCCGTGATTATTATATCATTTGTGGTATGTACATATCACTGTTTCAATTTACAGGGAAAACTATTCACAAACCATAGTATACGAACCACTGCAGATTTATCTCGCCGTTTAAACATAATTTTAAAATAATTTCATCTCCTAAACGAACCATTTCTTGGCATATAATATTTGCCCGGCCGTGAAAGTCACTTAGCACGTTCCTACCTAGTCCAACCACATGTCCTGCTTGCGACGACTCGTTTCTCCCGGTTGTCAAACTGACGCCATGAGTGTCTGTATCGTCTATATTGAAAACACTGAATAAGGCAATTTAGGCGTAATAGATGTAGCACTTTACTTTAATAATTTGTCACGGTAAAAACAGATCTATTTACTTAAGGGAGGAAAAGGATCGGAATATCGATCGATTTTATTTTTATTTTTTTCTCTGATACTACAACTTATAAGAAGTATTGTCAGAAAGTCATTAGGTGCAAAACTTTTCGAGTTTTCGAGTCTTCGGGCGCTCGGTCTGCCGTCATTACACTTGGCGGAGCAAGTGCTTTGTAGCAGCTGCTCTTTTCTGTTTCTCTCTTTCTAATTTCTATAGGCATGAATAGACTCGTTTGTTGTTATATTTTTCAAAATATACCTGATTTTAAAAAGGTCCTTTTGAAAGACTAAACCGAGTTAGTTTGGTTTAGTTTGGCATCGTTGGCATAATTATTCATGTATCAAACTTTAATCGCGTTTTTCTCAAAACTTTTGTTCTAAGTCGTTAGTCAAAATTTCTCGAAATCCTTTGGATCGATTTCGCCTAAACTTTGCACACTTCTTTTACATATTAAATACTCAGTTCTCAACGAAGGATTTTTTTTTCAATTACAACTTATTTTTAATTAAACAAAAAGAGCAATTTTAGACAAAAAATCTTTTTTTATTGCACCTTTACCAGAAATTCAAAAATGAACATTTTGTTAATTCCTTCGTTCAAATCCAAGATAAACTTATGTACTAAAAAATCTCTTTGGTTTTTTAATTTCGGATGAAGCAATCATGAATTATCCTGACTACCGCATGCAAACTTTTTTTTGAGGTGACTCGGTTCTCACCGCTACCATTGGCTTATTTTTCAATATTTTTTTTTTATGAAAATTTAGCAGAATATTCTTAGAATAATGCTTAATAATGTAAAAAAAAATTAAAAATATTAATAAACAGGGTGATCTGAAAAAAAAATCACAAAAATATGCTTTTTTTTTGTATCTCAGACCCTTTTCCCCCCCTTATAGAAGCCAAAAAGATTTTAGACATTTTAAAGTACCGTAAAAACTTGAAATAGGCCTGAAATATATGTATTTCGGCTAAATATTCCGTATTATTACAATAATCAGAACCACAGAATCGATCAAACCATCAAAATAATTCACATATATACCTGTTATTATTCACATGTTTTAAAGAATCTGGTCTAACCTCGAATAGTTTGCATCATGAAGAACAATAATAGATAAAATGAAGGATAATTTCAACAGAAAGGATGGGTATCAGCTGAACCACATCCAGATACTGGCATTACCAAGCACTACTTATTTGGATTGTCTCAGTGTCCGAGTACAGGTGGATAGAATAGTAATAAAGTCATAGTCAACATAGCACGATGCTAAGCACTAGTGAACAGGAACATCAGGATCAAATGAACACGAAAGAGCAAGGAAGCGAAGCAACACAAAAGTATGCAGCCTGATAAAAATTAGGTGCGCACCTTTGGTGAAAATGCTTTTAGTGCCAGACCGAACCGAACAGATGAGAGGTTTGGCTTTGCAGATTTGATTTGACCTTGGAAGATTTCCTTCTTGATCTCAAATTGGCGTTCCCTCTAGAGAACCATGACTGCATAAAATGTTGGAGAAGAGCTTCTTATCTGGGGGGCAGACTTTGTAGATTTCGAGGCGAGGCAATCGTGAGGTACCGAATCAATAGTGTTACTGTAATCGACGTGATACATATGCAGGTTTCTCCTTTTTACTCGAGTTGATTTTAACCCATTTTTCCGCCAAAGGTGCGTAAACGCACCCTTTTATAAAGTATTTTTTTCTTCCTACATGCATTTTTTTATTATTGTTTAATGAAGTCTACACTCTAACTATATGTTTTCTTAACTTGTAATTAATTTGTATTTGTTTATTAATTCAAAAATAACAAAAATATATTTATTATAACATCTTCAAATTTGTATCTATTTGACTCCACTTCTTCAAATATTTGTAAAACTTCCTAAGTAATACTAATCGTGACTTGTCTTATTTTTTCTAATAGTTCTTAGTTTACCATCAACTATTAGTTTCCAAGAGTAAGATATTTTTGATATGTATTATCAATTTTTAACTGTTTAATATAAAGGTGCGTTTACGCACCTTTGGCATAATACGTTAAAATCTCAAAAATCTCAGTCGAGTTGATTCTTGTCTGTTTTCGACTTTGTGCGGCGATTATCGTGTCCGTCATCGGTTCAGTTGTAGTTTACTGTTAGCGTGTAAGAGGGTACAGTTTATTCAAGACTATCTAGTCGCAACATAATACAATATTTAGATATCAGAATCTGTCTTTTAGGTAAGTAATTTCATTTTTGTAATACGATAGAAAACTTATCAAACATATTTTCTAGGCCGGGAATGTCTTGGAATAATAAAAGAACTCTCACTCTTCAAGAGCTGACTGCCTTGTTAGAGGAGGATGATGAAGTTTTAGATTGTAATATCGTAGATGCTGTGTACGTGCCTCCGCCTGTTGATGAACTCACAGGCGAAGAAGATTTGGATGAAAATCTATTGGATAATGACGATGTACCAGCAGACATTGCAGGCACTTTCGAGGTTCATTTGCATGGTAATGTAAATAATATATCCATGTCAGAATCAAGATCGGGGGAACCTCACCCTAAAAAATCCAAAAATATAAAAAAAATATCTTCCCACATGGGAAAAAAAAGATCCACACTTTACAGTAACGCCAGTTTCGGTAGTAAATATCAGTAAGGAAACGATAGAGGCTAATTTAGGCGGAAAGTCTAAAACGAAAAAAGAAATAACGAACAACCAGAACAGGATAATGGAGAAAATCTCCCTTCAACATCTAATTCGAATAAAGGTCGCCCACCACATAATAGTTTACCCGATGACATTCGGTTTGATAACATAGGGCATATTATTATACAACATGAAAATAAGGCACGAAAAAAGTGTAGATATTCAGTCACACAATTTATTTATGTATTAAATGTAAGGTCCATTTACATTCCAAATGGTTTGACAGTTTTCATAAAAAAAGTAATGTGTGAATACATTTAAACTTTATGTATTTGGCCAAAAGGTGCGTAAACGCACCTTTATTTTTTGTATAAACTAAAAAAAATATATTTTTTGTAGATTTCGTTCTTTGCTACCCTCAATTGTTATAGAGAAATATTAAGTATACTCAAAATTTCTGGATATCTACCCTTGGCCGGTAATGGGTTAATATGACTGCTCACGTTTGGAAACAAATTTTTATATTAGTAGTGTTTTTGGAAGTAAGACATTCATACCTAATTTAATTTCAACAAGACAAAAAGTTAACGGGTGAAGCCTAAGTTAGTTGTCACCTTGTATACAAGTCTTTCAAAATGACTCACAGAATTCAAAAACATTGACAATATTCCTTGTATCTAACACGGAGTTTCATTACACCAAAGGCGTTATGCAATAATGCAAATACATTTTATAAGCCGCTTTGAAAATTTGCATTCCGCGTGTTCCATTACAAAGCGCGAAGTAAAATCCATACCAACCATTCGAAAATAAATTAAACTGAATCCGATAGGCGAACAGCTTTTATATCTTATATTCATGTCTTATAAAATGATACCAGCCATTATATTAATAAGAATTCTAGAAAAGTTAATCCCAACACAATTCATTAAGTCATTGCAGGTTACGAAAAGATTAAATTCAAACGGGTTTTTTGCATATCTTAGCAACGCGAAGCGTTAAATCCGCAGATCCAGCTAGGAGGATAATTGCTATTGTGTTTCGCTTTTACAGCCGTTGCAACGTTTAAAGCATGCATTTTTCAGCAGGAGCGACGTGAACATTTCTTACCTGGCCGTATCTTAATTTTAACAAAGTTTTGTTCGCCCCTCAGGCCGAGATTTCTCTTGATTATCTCTGTTGCGCGGGTCTTTCAGTGTAAGCTCCGCAAAACGTGTACTTGAAATTTACGCGGACGTTATCAAATTACCTTTTTAGTTTCCAGCCGAATTTGTTTTCTCCTAAATGTAAACTAATTCCAGACAATTTATTAGTGCGACGAAGTTGCTGCTCTACACGGCGAACTTAGGTTCCGTGGAATATTGAAAAATAAAAGTTTACTGGAAATTTTAAATTGAGAAAAAGTACTAATGAAAATATGCGGAGGGAATCAAGGCAAAAGTTGTTGGTAGAGTCTAGAGCTATAAACTCGGAACAGCGGAAAAGTTTACGTAGCAAAAGAAAAATAACCACTTGGTGTCTTCATCAGATTATTAAAAAAAGAAATAATTATTACTCTATTATAATTAATTATACAGGGTAGAGAGGGTAGAGTGTTGGTTTTCACGGTATTGACAGTTGTCTACTAGTTTAACATTTTCTTATAACACATGGATAATAACATATGTACGAGTGGAGAGAGGATGTATTGGTCAAATTGAATGCAGTATCTAGTGAAAAACTAAGCAATAACCAGACCAAGAAAAACCAGACCATCAGTACTGGATGAACAAACACGTCGGCAATGGAAGAATACTTATCTATTAATCGGAACCACAGAATCCATTACAGTATACTGAAATTTAGAACGCATTAGAGGGAATGCACATGTTCTCACTGTGGTACACCTAATGTCAATCGGCCATACTGATATCACTGTGAAGGAGGCTAAGAGATTATATTTTATTTTATTTGGTTTCCTATGATAAAATTAGCGTTTGGTTTTAATAATCTGTATTTTTATTTTTAACGAATAGACACTATTATATAACAATACTAAGAGTATACGATAACAATCCTGTAAACAAGGAAAATATCTTGAGATTGACATTTTTTTCACAGGTTTACGTATGATATTTCGGAACTTTGACTTTTGTTTAATTTAACATTGTAAAAATAAAAATCTATCAATCAAATCGCTCTTGGAATGTGTAATGAAGTATTTCGGGGTCAATTTCAAGTACGTTCCTGACAAAGTCGGCATATTGGTATCACTTTGTTTATTCAATTTTTAATGCTCAGGGCAAGTGTAATGCGTTCCATCTAGTGTGTACTAAATCTCGGTATTATAACAACAAAACACTTCACAGATCTACCCACTGTTATTCACGTGCCATAAGACAATCTCTTGAGGAACAATGATAATTTCAACAGAGAGGATGGTATCGGCTGAGCTACACCTAAAGCAACTGCTGATTTGAAGGGCTAAGCAACCCTTTACCAATCACTAACCGATTCGATGTAGAATTAAGCTCAACTTTGCTTGTTTGTTTCTGATTACCGGTTGCCGAGGAATCGTGTCCACAGCGCATCCCTACCTCGAAAACGTGCTCCCGACGACAGGACATAACTCCGCCATTTTTTACTAAATATGTTCATAAAAATTCGCAAATAAAGTTGAAGAATAAAGTATTTAAATGTACTAATTGTTGTTTAATTCTACTACATGCTTTCAGAGAACAAAAACGTCAAAAACGAGGTCCAGAGTAAGCTCGTGACTGCAGGTAACACCTTAAGTGGAAAGGATTGTCACAAACAATTGAACACGATGCAGATCACTTCACAATGACAATGGACACAGAGACAATGAAATATGAAAATCAGAATCGATCGAGCATTACAGAGTAAGAAAGCGAAGCAATACCGAGGTATAAGCCAGATCCAAATTAAGAGCTTGTCATTGGAAACTTCGTTTTTATCGAATATATCAAATCGGTTAAATTACTAAATTGGTAGGAAGATTCTTTACATCTATTATGATGAAATAATTTAAATAACAATTAAACGCCGCATTTTTTAGTTTTAGAACAAAGTAAAATTTTTTAATGGAGATCCAATATAAACCTGGATAACATAGAAACCGTCTTAGGCAAAAATAACTGCAATTTCCGACTGAATTCAGGAAATTATTAGGAGACCTTATCGAAATAAGAGAATCCAAATGGTCATTGACAATCTAGCAGCATTGAAAGTCCTGGAAGCCAGAGAAGTACACTTTAGTACAATTAACGGAAGACAGATTCATTTTTAAATGGATCATAGGCCACCAG
The DNA here is from genome assembly GCA_029963805.1 of Aromia moschata. Classification (NCBI taxonomy): domain Eukaryota; kingdom Metazoa; phylum Arthropoda; class Insecta; order Coleoptera; family Cerambycidae; genus Aromia; species Aromia moschata. The sequence continues at coordinate 63,985 of JAPWTK010000098.1, forward strand.
GGTCAGGAAGTTTTGAAAGAGCAGAATTTTTCGAAAAAAGGTGCAGAAGTTTCATTGACAGGGGGAAACCATCTGTGATTTGGCATATTGGCATATAGGGCTGCCACGATAGCTATAAAGGACTTATCATGATAAAAACACTCACTGGGCGGAAATTCCTGGTATAAGCAGAGAAGATAATCGCAGATTTTCATTAAAAAACGATCATGGAATTAAATAGAAAATCGAATTAAATTGAGTAGAAACCACCTGAGATGTGTGGGCCTATTCACAGAGCAACGTCCTACATCTCATCACAGTTGGTATGAAAGATAATCCCGAGGGTTTGGAGGGGTGTAGAGGGGTATTTGAAGGTGTGTGGAGGAGAGGAACGACTCACCTTTCATATATTATGCGGATGCCTTGGTCGCTGTTAGTCTTTCGAAACCGTTTGCTTCAACAATGGAATCGAAAGAGATAACAGGCACTCCAATAGAAAGTATCTTTAGATTCATTAAGGAAACACGACTGAATAGTCTATGGAGACACAATGAGCATCATTTGCAGTGCATAGGGCTTGAAACTACAATACTAAAATTATGGAGCAATATATCGGATGTCCAAACCATAATAACGATACCTGGCGATAACATTCTATCGTGCTGATATCGATATTCTAGCACAAAGTTTTAACGGTTGAACTAGTTCGTGTTTCACCACTCATTTAGTTTGCACAAACTATAAAGCGGCGGTTACCCCAGCAATTGATAATTGCCAGGGTAATTACAGGGGTATTACGTCAACAGTGGCTGATAGCGGTGAAAAAAAGCACTGGAGCGGGGGTGCAACCACCAGAGACCCAGGCTGGTGCCAACATACACCTGGAGAACTTAGAAGCCCTATCTTCAGGCAGAAATAACTGAAGTTTCCGACAGTGCGCAGGAAATTTTTTAGGTCTTATCGAAATAAGAGAATCCAAATCGTCACTGACAGCCCAGCAGCATTACAAGTCCCGTAAGTACTCGTACAATTAACGGAGCATAACAGAATCATTGTTAAAAGGATCCCAGGTCACCAGGGTTACGAAGTTTTGAAAAAGCACAATTTCTCGAAAGTAAGGTGTAGATCTTTCACTGACGGGGAAAATCTGTGATTTGGCATATAGGGTTGCCAGGATAGCTATAAAATACTTAACAGGAACAGGTAATCGTAGATTTTTATTGACAAACCATCGTGGAATAGAACAGAAAAACGAATATTAAATTGAATAGAAACCACCTGAAATGTGTGGGCCTCTGCACAGAGTAACGTCCTACACCTCACCACAATTAGGGTGAAAGATAATTCCGAGTGTAGGGGTGTGGAGGAGAGGAACAAATCACATATTATGCGAATGCTTTGGTGGCTGTTAGTCATTCCCTTTTTTTTGAAACAATTTGCTTCAATAATGGAATCGAAAGAGATAACAGGCACTCCAATAGAAGATATCTTTAGATTCCTTAAGGAAACACGACTGAATAGTCTATGGAGACACAATGAGCATTATTTGCAGTGCATAGGGCTTGAAACTACAATCCTAAAATTATGGAGCAATACGACGGATGGCCAAACCATAATAACGATACCTGGCGATAACATTCTATCGTGCTCATAATGCCGCATATACACCGAATAATATATAACAGATTAAACACAAAGTTTTAACGGTTGAACTAGTTCGTGTTTCACCACTCATTTAGTTTGCACAAACTATAAAGCGGCGGTTACCCTGGCAGGGGTACTTACAGAGGTATTACGTCGACAGTGGCTGATGGCGGTGAAAAAAGCACTGGAGCGGGGATGCAACCACCAGAGACCCAGGCTGGTATCAACATACACCTGGAGAAATTAGAAGCAGAATTTAGAGAAGAAAGCAGAAATAACTGAAACTTCCGACTGTGCGCAGAAAATTTTTAGATGTTATCGAAATAAGAGAATCCAAATCGTCACTGACAGCCCAGCAGCATTGCAAGTCCCATAAGTACTCGTACAATTAATGGAAGATAAGAGCAGAATTTTTCGAAAGTAAGGTGCAGATCTTTCACTGACGGGGAAAATCTGTGATTTGGCATATAGGGCTGCCAGGATAGCTATAAAGTACTTAACAGGAGCAGGTAATCGCAGATTTTTATTGACAAACCATCGTGGAATAGAACAGAAAAACGAATATTACATTGAATAGAAACCACCTGAGATGTGTGGGCCTCTGCACAGAGTAACGACCTACACCTCACCACAATTAGGGTGAAAGATAATCCCGAGTGTAGGGGTGTGGAGGAGAGGAAAAAATCACATATTATGCGAATGCTTTGGTGGCTGTTAGTCATTCCCTCGTTTTCGAAACCATTTGCTTCAACAATGGAATCGAAAGAGGTAACAGGCACTCCAATAGAAGGTATCTTTAGATTCCTTAAGGAAACACGACTGAATAGTCTATGGAGACACAATGAGCATCATTTGCAGTGCATAGGGCTTGAAACTACAATACTAAAATTATGGAGCAATACGACGGATGTCCAAACCATAATAACGATACCTGGCGATAACATTCTATCGTGCTGATAATGTCGCATATAAACCGGATAATATATAACAGATTAAACACAAAGTTTTAACGGTTGAACTAGCTCGTGTTTCACCATTCATTTAGTTTGCACAAGCTATAAAGCGGCGGTTACCGCGGCAGGGGCGTATCACATTAAATAATATTACGTCAACAGTGGCTGATGGCGGTAAACATTCATATGCATTAAATTTTCATGAGCGGCGCGGCATGGCATAAGCGAACAAATACGATTTTCTGTTTGGAACCTGGTTGGCTGCAATGGGGATGACTTCCATAAAACGAGATTTACACATCGCGAAGGAAAATTAATGCACCCGACCAGAGTGCCGTATAAATAAACCGATGAGGGCAATTCATCTTGCTGGGGCTGAAAGGAACGTCACATTCTGAACAGTTTAAAATGCAGATCCGCTGAAACGTCGTCGGTCCCGTTCGGTCTATCGCATCGACGCGATGGTATCGACACGAGTTACGATGCTGTCACTTCAGGCGCAATGAGAATGGAGCAGTTTTCTATTTTCTTTTATTTAAAAGCATTGATTTAATAGTTTTATATGATGACTTATCGCCAAACTCTCAAGTATTCTTCTGAAAGAATACCCAAGTACACACATACGTTTTTAACCCAGATATGCCTAAAACTGTTTGATGCCTAATTTGCAAGATTTTTTCTAGCAACTATCAACTTTTAGGTATAAGAAATACAAAAAAAAATATTTTCAAAAATTTTTTTTATTAAAAACATTGTTTATTTGGCTGTCCTACATATAGGACATTAGGCATTAGGAATATTATCTATAATATTTATTTATTATAATTTATTTTTATGATTATTATTTATTATGAAATTTGACAAAACATTTTACATGTAATCCTATATCACACTTCTGGCAGCGTGTTGTTGTTTTCTGTTGACACTCACAACACCTAGTTTGTTTTTCTTGCGGAACAACAAGATGATCTAAAAGATCATAACGTACTTCGGAATTGTATTGTAGAGGACGTCTGCCTGTTTGATATGTGTAACTCCTTTTATTTTGTATTAAAATTGTATTGGCAATGCTTCTACGAAAGGCCAATTGATCCATTTTCCCTCCATAATGTTTATGGATCTGCCAAGCATTATGGACAGCCATATCGAGACAATGTGTTATAAGTGGAAAGTACCACTTCTTACCGCGGATAGACACTCTGTATAAACTTATATTTTGATCTGATCGATCTACACCACCCATACTATTGTTATATAATTTTAAAATGTGTGGCTGATTTACTATAATATGTTTTTTTTCTTTTTGAGAGTATCGTTTTACCAAATGTATAGGCTCAATTCCATTACGGTTGGAACAAAACGTGACAATACTATTATCATGCCATTTTATAAATATCATATTGGCGTCAGATACTTTTATATAATCATAAGTTCCACGAGGTTCTTTCTCCATTGCCTTAGAATCTAGTAAGGTGGAATGTGGAATTCTATTCTCCCGAATCGTACCAGACCCGAACATTTGCTTTCTACTAAGTTCTGTAAGTAAGTTGACCGACGAAAAAAAATTGTCAAAAAAAATATGAAAAGGTAAGTTATGCCACTTAGCTTTTAGGGTATCACTATATTCTAAAACAACCGATGTTCGTACTCCTAGATCTTGGTACTTTACACCAATATTAGTGGAAGCGCCTTGATATGGTTCAAACCAATTTATATATCCGTGGCGTGTAGCACCTACCCAGAGCTTGAAGCCGTATCGTATGGGTTTACCATGGATGTATTGTTTACACCCATGCCGTCCATGATAAGGAACCATAGCCTCATCAACGCTGTGGTTTTCTTCGAGAAATGAATGTTTTATAACTGAAACAATTCTGTCGGCGCCAAATTTCTGTACATTTCATTTTCGTTGTCTAAAAAAGAAAAGGCGAAATCATTCGTACATAAATCTTCCCGTAAATAATGCACCTTTTTTTTCATTTTTCGTCTTGTTGCAATGTTTGGCAAGGGCACTTCATCCTCAGGTAACCATTCCAATTCACGGTCAGACTTCGTAGAAATAGGGTTTTTGTTTTTAGCAGTAACAGTCTACTTCGCTATTCATTTGAACCGCTGGCGTTATTTATGTCTACAAGGTCCTCCTCTCCAGAATCTTGATCTGTCAAATCATCGCAAGCGTTATTTGGGGGGAAACAGAGTAATTGTATCTGCCTCCAGGTCGTCCTCTATCATGGATAAAGCTTCGTGTAGAGAGAAACCTCTGAAAGAAAGTTTACGCATTAGTGGTATATACGCCTATTTTCCTAAATATAGGACGACTGTTTTTACCACCAAAATAAAAAAAAAAATGGATGAAATTGTTACAACAAAAATATCTCTAATGCAAACTATAGCCTCTTATTCAAATTAAAAAAGTCAACAGAAGGACCTTTGCATAATCTGTATGGTAAAAAAATACTCACTTTGCAAAATTGACGTCATATTCTGCCATTCCACAAATTGTAAGAAGTTGGATCACAAAATTATTGTACGTATTAACGCCAAGCACAGAATTCGCACTGCAGTGGTCAACATCTAACCTAATACTAACTGGTAGAGACAATTCTACGCCCCCACTCCACTGCGTACGAGCAGCATTAGACTTGTTTGCGCCGTACTACATATAGGTCATTATGCATATCTGGGTTAAATTCCAGGTGAAAGTGGTATGTAATTCACCACCTACAGGTATTGCCTAGCCATAGGTTTCAAGTGACACGGGGCAGTACTCACGACACCTAAATCTCAGCTACCCTTAAATTAACGTATGTCTCAAAAGTTTTCGGAAACAAAATCCAATAAAATTAATTTATAGTAAACATGATCCGATCAAGTTGCCTTTGGAAACAAACCGACCCCGCACTAATCTTATGGAAATTGGGTTTCGGTCAAATTTGCTCATATTACAGGATTTAATAGATCTCGACGTCCTGATCAAAAGTCACGCGGTTTATGGTGCGAATATGTTTTGTAGGAAACTTTTTTTTAAATACTAATAGTTTCTATTCTGCAGGCCTGTTTCCAACTTTTTGGGACACACTATATATATAATTACATATATAAAAATCATAATGCCACACACACACACACACACACATATATGCTCACACAACAATTTGTATTTTAATAATTTATATCATATAACTATAGGTTCCTAAAAATAACAGATTTCTGACATTTAAACGGACCGGTAAACGGACCTAGCTCTTAAACTAAAGCATTCAGAATTTTGTGCCCATGGTGACTTTTGATCAGGATGTCAAGATCTATTAAATCCTGTAATATGAGCAAATTTGACAGAAACCCAATTTCCATAAGAATAGTGGGGGGGTCCTTTAGTAAATTATTCGTTTAGTTCGTAAAGTTTAATATGACATATCATTTTTGTAAATAAAGGTGAATACAATTTCGTACAAGCTTGATCTTTGTTGGTATTTATCAGTTGGTGTACCCAGCGCGATATTGTTAGTATCTACAGAGAGCAAGATATTTCGGTTTCGACAATTTATCAGACGATAAAAGATTGATTGATTGAAAGGGTATATGAAAGTGAAAATGAAACCCAATATTTTAACTCGACTTAATGAGTGAAATTTGATTGAAAGAGCAAAAAAACACATTGGGAATGTCAACGCGTAAGTTATCTTGAAGATACCATATTTTAGTTATCGTTATGGATGTTGAAAAATATTTCACGTTGTCCAGCTCGGAGATCAAAGGTAATGACGGTTTCTATATGGAAAAGGGATAAAACGCTCCTGACAAAGTTAAATTCAAAGGCAAAGTCAAGTTTGAAGATAAAATTTTGGTGTGGTGTGCCATATCAGAGGCTGGCGTTTCACGACGCATGTTGGATGTGTTCGAGGTGAAGCCATCAATGCAGACATTTACATACGAAAATGCCTCACAAAACTTCTCAACACACATCATCCCAACGATCGAATAATGTTCTGGCCTGACTTAGCCTCGTGCTATTAGGCCGTACGATTAAGAGACTGGTTATCTATGGATTAAGATAGATAACCCTCCAAATGTTCCTCACGCGAGGCCCATTGAGGAATTTTGGTCTCACTTGAACAGAAAGGTATATGATGAGGGTTGGGAAGCTCAAAATGAGGTGCAGTTAAGACGCAGAATTTTTCAGAAAATTCGGGAAGTCGACGTTGCTACCGTCCATGACTGATGGGCCATGTAAGAACCAAATTACGTACCATAGAGGAGCATGGACCTTTATCCGTCATGTAAATGTTACGTTTAATTGAATTTAGACCAGTTAAAATTTAAAATGTAAAAAATAAAATATAAAAAAATTACTTTTTAAACACGTAAAACCAGAATGTTCAAGAGGACACAGCACGGCTATTGTTTCAAACGGAAAAAATGAACCTTACATCCACCTAGACACCCGGTTATGCTTTACTCGGTTGATCAATCGAACCCGAGATAAGAGCCCCTGAACAAAATGTCACATCCTCCGAACGCGATATAATGTGATCAATGGTCCGTACGTAACAAATTAATTCATTATCGGTTTTAATTATTAAATTTTAGCAAATATATCTCTTTAATTCTTGTACCTTTACTTAATATATGAATTTGATTCGATATTAAGTCCGTACGAACATCTTCCGACGAAATCCACACACGGAAAAGGCCGTATTCAACTATGTGTTATCCGTAACACATCATTGACTTTTAACCTGGAGAGGAAACAAAAATCTCTCTGGATACGAATTTCCTTTGCTCTTTGGCATATATCACCAATTTATATGTATATAATTTTCTATTTATATGGTCTAATCATTCCTCGGTGTCCCATTAATTCGCCTGCCGTGATCGCCCCGAAATTCTCTTAACATGGACCTGTCTTATTGTTAGTCCAGGCACATGCTTTGCCTTCTACTCGCTTGCCTTGACCACCGAACTGACGCCGTGGAGTGTAGCGTCCTTTTGTATTACGAAACATTTGAACAAAATAATTTAGGTGAAGGTCATTTATCACTTGCCGTTAATAAATCGTCATGGTCGAGACAAATCTAATTACTTAGAAGGCACCAAAAAGATTTTAGACAAAACCACAGACAGCTGTTTCGTTCTAATGGAATGCACTTGCATATCCTTTTTTACTTGGAGTTTATTCTTGGGTTGCACACCATACTGCCTTTTGTTTTTTTCGTTTCTTCGCAATCACCACACTGGTGACTTCCATTAGATAAATGTAAGCATTCATATCTCCTACGCAGTCAGTGTTTGGTTACATTCCTTGTAGATGGCGACTAGCATATCCACTTTCATTTCGAGTGTATATATGGGTTGCAGACCATACTTCCTTTTTCTCTCTTTGTTTTCCATTTCTGGCTCTCCCCACTCTGATGGATTCCATTAGAAAGAAACAACTGTCTGCGGTTTGGTTGAAAGCAAAACTTGTTAAACATACATTTTTGATATTCGAAGTAAGCTCAACTGATTTTTAATATTCTCCTTGGTACCCCTGAAATCTAATAAATGTCTTCACTTAATCCCACAGTAATAATGGAGAGAAAGGACTACCAATTCACGGTGGAACCCAATGACACCGGTCTGAGAAACTTTACAGAAAACAGAGACAAATATGAATTGATATCTGCACACCGAATTTCATCTGCAACCGCTACCGCCAAACAAAGACTTTCACCCAAAGTTACAAACAAAAGAAGTACACTCGACATCCACATATCCGAACTCCATATTTCCGAACTCACGATATTCCAGAACTTTTTCTCACGATATTTCCGAACTTGTACTTCCACACAACCGAACTTGTCGCTGTCGAATGTCGCTGTCGAATGAGCCAGAAAAACCATTTGCGCATGCGCCAGGTTCGGTTATCCCGAGGTGAAGAAAGTTCGGAAATGTGGAATTTTGCGGATCGAAAAAGTTCGGATATGTGGATGTCGAGAGCATACATTTTTATGTAAAAAACAGCTATAAAGCTGCTGATTGTTAAAACGTTTCTTTTTTTTTTTCAAATATAGATGAATAAATTACTTTACATCGCAACTATTCATTCTATTACTGATTACTAGGGTCCGGAAAGTGTGTTACAAAGCATGGTCGGCACTATACAACTTTATGATAATTAAACTACAAACCGGTAATACACGCTGGGACTCTCCCGCGGCGGGATCGAGAGAAGCCTGTATGTAATTTATCCATATGCTGTAACGCGCGCTTCGTTGTTCGATTAGTGTTGGCCTGACGCGCGACGAACAAACAGTAGAAGTTTAAAATAATTTTATGTGTCGTGAGTGATTCAACTAATAAACCTGTGTATATACGTATTGTGCACCGTAGGGGAGGGTGGGGGAATATCGCGCACCTAACGTAGACATTAAGTTTTTTTTTTTACTATTTTATTGTCGTTAGGCTCTACAAACATAACAAATGATTTATCAAACAGTATACTGTAAAAGCACTAGACAAATATTATATAATATATCCTTAATTCTGTACAGGGTGACATTATAGAAATAGTGTAATATGCGCGATTTCACCCAACCTGTGGGGGAATTCTGCGCAGGGGATAGGGTAAAACTGCGCACCATTAGAAATATTAGTTTAATAAAGAAAACTGAACATCTTTATTAAATGAAAGTTAAACATAACTGAAAATATATACATGTGGAAAATGGTTACAAAATCATTATTATTAATAATATTATTTTCGTTAAATAATAGTCTCTTAGTAACTTCTCTTGTTTTAAACACCCATCACAATGATAATTATCTGCACTGTCCCATACACTACACTTTGACTGGGACCATAAACCACAACTTATACACTTATACCATAATTCACCGTCATGTCCGAATCCTTCACATTCAATGCATACATCATCGATATCTACTACCGACTATATCGTCAAGTTCATCGTCATCACAGAGATTTTCTTACTCAATATCTGATTCCTCAGTTTCTTCTGGACTTTTTGTTTTTTTTTTTCGACTAATTTGGTTTTTTGTATGTTTTTCCTTTTCTTCTAGAGTAATTTTTAATGACGTTTTTGTTAATACCTGAGAATGTTGCCGCTTATTCCCAGTTCTGTTAGTACCTACCGTTGGGTGCACGATGTTTTGGAATAGGTGCTAGTTCAGAAAACGGCAAATAAGTGGGACTTGTAACTAATGCGCGAAATAACCCCACTGCTACATCACAACACAGAATATATTATAATCTGGAAAAGTAAAGCAAGAAGGCAAATTACATTTACATATGCTCTAAAGAGACCAATTCACAAATTATTTAATTTCAGTAAATATAGCTTCACTTCTTAGCACTAAACAAATTAATGAGAAAACGGTACCGTTTTACCTCTATCGACATGACAAGACAACCACAGAAAGAATGGGTTTATAGATGTATTTTCCGTAGTTTGAGCTTAGTACTCTAGACGACAGCACTGATTAAATGTGGTTAATTATTACAAAATCTTTGCAACAGCGACGCGCGATTTTACCCTCTGCGCGATATTCCCCCACCTTCCCCTACACGTATTTTTTTACAGTTTGATTTTATGTGGATTTTTGCAATAATGGCACAGTCGTTACCATTTTTGAATGGACTGAAAAATATGAATGAAAATTAAGAGGATTTTACAATAGACGGATCACATATTTTATGTATTCCTTGCAATCATGGATATATACATATTTCGTAGGCGCCGAGAGTGTAAAAAACATTTAGATGCGAATATCCACCAACAAAATATTACTGGTACTGTTAGAAAAGAGGAATTTTGGCTTGATTTGTGCATAATATATTGCGAATGTCGTCTTTCGTGGAACGTGGTCGACAATATTCACTTTGGACGTTTATAACGAGAAAAAAATGCAGAAAGATTACTGGTTGTCGCAACATATGCTCATGCAATAAGACAGTCTGTGTTTCTGAATGACGTAAGCGATAGGTATGTACATTATTAACACATTTTACTCCTGTCTCTCATATTCCGTCAATGACATGACGGATTACGAGTCCGACCCTGCGTTGTAACACACCCTCCGGATCCTACTGATTACTAATTTTGTACAATATACAGAGAAGCATCAACCCATTCATCATACCCGATTTTAAATGCAACAAAAACACAACGAAATGTTCTACTACTGTAATAATATTGATCAATATATTAAATTACTAGTCTGATATAACCGTAAACCAGACATTACACTTTATGTCGTCTACAAAATTGTCTACAAAAAGACAGATATTTTCTGCAACTTTGTAAAGCCTAAACCGTAAAATCCCTAGTTCAACGATATGTTACATGATTTAGCCGGCTTACAAAGACGTCTGAGGAATTTTACTTCGCTAAACTCCTAAACGTTTAGAAACCCAATCAGTTAAAGTAATATACCGAAAAGGACATCTCGTAGCTACGGACTACAACGGAAAACATATCAAGTTAGTTCTGTATTATTATTTTTCTAATGTAGTAGCGTGGAATACGTACTTTTACGATATTGTATCATAAAAGCAGTTGGTATGTACTAGATTGCTTCTCAGTGTCAGTTTATTGGAGCCTTCGTATCAGATTTATTGCTGGTCTTTAACCTACGTCTTTCGAGACTTTATGGTAAGTGTTGTTTTATTCACACGAGTTAAGCATAAATGCTGTTTTATTATTCGATTTGTAAGAGGTAAATTCTCTAACTGGTGGGTTTATGGTCCTCTAATTAGGCCCAATAGACAAAGAAAATTGTTACTGGAACGTTTTCTATTCACTTTATGACATTTCATTATCTACCGTAACCTTAGATTTCATCATAGGATATAATGACCAGAGCTACATACTCGTACCTCAATGAGAACAGATTGGCGGTAAAATGAACGACCCATCTGCTTATAACTAACTCAAAATTTTTTTAAGGGAATAACCATATTTAAATTGGGCATTATCGAACCTCAATCAGTACAAGCTTAACAAAAATGGGTTACATTTAAATTAACATTTAAATGTTTAAGAGTATTTTAGCATTATGAAAAAGAAATTAGAAAAATGCGAATGTATTATAGCTTATCTGGCTGCCCCAAATTTAAGTGGTGACTCTGGATATGTCCGTCCCTTTTAGAGTTAAGGCTGCTTTACAGTTGGCACATTTTCCTGCAGTAATTTTTATAGCGCAAGAAATTTCGACGCTACTTTACAGTGGGCAATTTTAATTGCCAATTTTAGTTGACAACCACTGTTACCAAAATATATAAACTCGCCTGCTACAAGAACGTTTATCCATTTTAAGCAAACAAAATAGACATGATTAAATCAATCTCAGTGAGGGGAAATTCAGAAAACCACAAAATACAGAAATTATAGATATCACAAAACACAATACAAACGACACCCCCGCACGTCAACAACGTTGAGTTTCTGTCAAACAGCTGGCAACGTGTAAAAAATGTCAAATGTCACTTCAAAAAATAAAAAAATCGCAAATAGCCGCAATAGTTATAACTAGGACAGAATTTTTTATGTGCAGGAGATTGCACGAGCAAACAAATACGCAAACATAAACGCGTGAAATAAAATTTGCGAACTGTAAAGTGACCTTTAGACAATTAAGTGATAAAATATATGTTGATATACAGGGAGATTCATTGAGAAAATCTCTAGACAGGAAATATTAGACACAAAAATATTATGAATGAACTCAACATGCCTTATACCAATGTCGCAAGTTTAAGAGAAACAGGGTGTCAAAGTTTGAATTTAGTTTTACATTTATCATAATTTCCGAATAAATAAAAATAATAAAACGAAATTCGAGATTCGGGGGTGTTCTTAGATGAGAAATTTAAATGCGTCTAGGAGGTTAACAGTTTTGATATTACGATTGGAGGGTGCCATCTAAGGCTCATCATGCATTTTTAAAATGGCATAACTTCTTTTCGACTTGATATATTGATTGATATATTAGAAAAATCGATTCGCCTACTTATTTTACATAAAAAAATATTGATTTCACAAAAAAATATTTACAACAGAAGCAGAATAAAAATAAGAACATTTCTGTGGTCAACAAAATATCTTGATGGACAATGTTCATTCAAATGCGATCTCGAAAGAGCTTACTCTTACATTTAACTAGGTACACCTTTTCGATGCAAAATAAGTAGGAGAATCTATTTTTAAAACAGCTAAATCGATATACCAAGCCGCAAAAAATGTGTCTATTTAAAGAAGCATGATGAGTCTTAGGTGGCGCCCTTAGTAGATGATATCAAAACTATTAACAAATTTTAATTTCTCACATAAGAAGACTCCCCAAATCTCGAATTTTGTGTCATTATCATTATTTATTAGGAAATAATAGAGAAAAATTTAAAACTAAATTAAAACTTTGACACTCTGTATCTTGGTTATCATCAACAGTTGGATAAAGGTAAGTTTAGCTAAATCGTATTATTTTAGTCTGAGGAATATGCAGTTTGACTATGTACTATTATTTATGACTCACCGTATACGTAATTGAAATGTTTAGTTTTTACTTTAATTATTTTTATTTTTATTTTACTATTACTTCTTAAATTATCGCACTTTAAACACTTTTTTTAACAGTATTTTCGCAAGCTTCATTGCAACTTTTTTTCTAGAATATCCTATTTTAGGATCGTAATCTACAATTCATCAATCATCACATTCACAGCGGCTAATACCTCGATGTTTTCTGGAAATGTTACAATGTTCCTGATATACAGGATGAGTTTTTATTGGTTATGTGGCCTACAGAATTAATGTTTCACAAAAATTGCTAAAATTGAACATGTGACTTTATTTGTATCTTTTCTGCCGCCTTCCTAAAATATTTCTTTCCGAATTTACAGGGTGTTCATATACATACTGCTGGGAGGCGACTGGCTTCTTTTCCTGGCATTCTTATAAATGGAATACCCCATATATTTTTACAAACTTAGAAATAACGCACAAATTTTAATCGAAGATATGTACCATAACCTCTACCGATACCCAGCCATTGTGGAGATATTTGATGCTTTAAGAAAAATGATGTTAGGATCTGGAAAAACTGTCATACGTTTTTTCCTTCCACTTAATTTATGGCATAAAGAAAAAACATAAAGTACTCCATACTCTGCATTTAACATAAGTCCGAAAATAATGTACCAAGTGTTCAATTTATTGTGTTTTATTTTGACATTGTTTACTTTAAATTGATTTTGTATTATCCGGCTCAAATTGTTTATAAGTCCTTTTAAGTATAAAAGACTTATAAAAAAATCTTCTAAAATAATAAAATTAATAAATAGAAATTCTTAAACAAAATGAGGATCAAATTACTTTTAATTACCACTATATTTTAATCGAAAATCAATTATAATAATATATCTAGATATAACATAATTTTCTTTTTAAAGTACCTCAAAACTGGAAATAATTGTTTTTCATAATAAGGAAATGTACTATGTACATATAACTTATAAGCACATACAGAAATAATGTTGAAGTGCTAAAGATGTTTAATAATAGAAGGACAGCTCCTCCAACAACAGTAATTTATGTAGCAACAATGTTTAAGAATACGTTGTCTTAATTGAAGAAACTTATAATATAAACTATTCTTATATTCTAACAAGAAGAACAGTGTGAACAAATGCGATTAATACAAAACTTGTCACCTTAAGAACTAATCGACATTTCGACCATTATCTGCTATGCAAGCTATCTTTGCAACACCGAACTTATTCTTGAAGCATATTCTAGTAAAAAAAAAAAAAAAAAAACAACACAACGAAAAATAGCCAATGTACAATGTAAAGTACATTCCTGAAGTTTACATCCATGGCTTATTTACATACAGGGACAGGGTGTCACACTGGAACTAGTAGTTACCTCGATTTAAAATTGGTAAAATGTAGCATAATTTCGCATAAACCGCATTTTCATATTTATATTTCAATAATATGGTATGGAGCACCTTGTATCTTTACATCGTGCCAAAAATGAAATGAGAGTCTACTACCCAAAAAAAAGTTACATTGGTTTTTTCAGACTCTAATATCTGACATTTTTTTTTAAAACATGTTCTCGACTAAAACACTGTAAAATTGCAGAAATATATAGGGTATTCTATTTAAAATAAGGAAGTTAGTTGGTGCCTAGAAATGAAGATTCGGTAGTATTTTTGAAGGTGGCATAAAAGGGTGCAAACAATTTCACACATCCCATTTTAGCATGTTTTATGCTAAACAATACAATACTTGTTCAGTAATAAAACAAATACGCAATAAACTAACCCTGTATTTGTTTAAAAAGTATTTATGTGTGTTGCTACTGGCATTTTCAATTGTAAGGTTATTTGGCTGGTAACGACCAAACAAGGAATACATTAGACATGGATTCCAAATGAAGATCCACGTCAACGATTTTGTGTTGAAAGTTTTAACAAAGTGATCTCCACGGTGTAGTAAATTGTCCACAATATACGTTAGTTTCACAAACTTATGTCGCCCTACGCAAAACTGTTGAATATTTAGCTCGAGGGTAGTGGAATTGGTTTCCTTTCTCACGGAGGCCCTCTTTACTTGTCTAACGAAGTTCGAGGACAGTTAAAATAACATAGTAAAGGGAGCATTAGGATTGTTGGATACCTTAGCATGTACCTATAGATTTTTTTTTCATACACATAAAGGAGGATGTAAACTTTTTGTAAGTAAAAACTTTTTGTAAATAATGTTAAAAATATGTATACTTTTTTCTACATTATTTTTGTTAAAAAAAATTTTTTTTGAGATGCTCAATCCGAATTTAAAGCCAGATAATCTTCATCGTTACATATTTTTTTTTCATAATAATCATGGAAATCGTCGATAAGTCAAATGATATTTTTTTTCATACGAAATCTGACAGATTTTTCTCCAAAAAATTAAAATTTGAATTCGCTTTTTCTGCGTACCCTTATCTAACCTCAGAAATGAGACGCAACTTCAAAAAAATACAAGGGTAGTTTATTTAACTGGACCAAATGTACTGAAATTCGAATGCAACTTGAATTGCTTAATCTTTCCGCAAGTTTTTGGATAATCAGTGTATCATTATTTCAGCATGCTGGTGTTGCAAACATGATACTCTTGTCAAAGCATTCACAAGCACTTGTGTGAAATGTGCGCTTCTTGCCATACGATCTCGTGGACCTCAAAGAAAGTTTCGTACTCCCATAGATGACTGCACCTTGTGTGAGATAATTGCTTTGACTTCAAATAGATTGATCCTTGATTCTGGAGTATGGAGAAAACCATGTTCACACGCATGAATAAGTGCGACGTATACAGAACAGTGTGTGAACGATTGCTTCTGCAGCGTTTAACGGACTGACTCATTGAATAAGTATTATGTCGCAGAAGCTTCAAATTCATATTTAGCGAGTCAAAAAACATACGGTTTTGAGGAAAGGCGAGCTGCTGTTTTAAAGGACGTGGTACAGTTCTACCACTTGTGATGGTGGAAATGCTGAGGAATACAGACATGATAGCTAGATTTTCATATTTTCCACGGCTTCACAAAAAAAATAAAAAAATAAAACAACTCCTGTTACATTTGGGATACGTACTATTTATCGGGATTTGGGATTCGTACTATTTCGTAGCAGAATTAAAGGTTCTGCTTAAGGTCCAAATTGACTTTTTTAACAACCTTCTTTCAAGCATTTAATATTTACACTCCAGTATGCGACTAAAAAGTTAATGCAAAACGTATAAAGGCATTTGTCTACAAACCAACATATTGTCCTGACACAAGCCACAACGAAAATTTTAATTTTCTGAAACGTTTAACATGCTGAGAAGTTATAGTTGCTGCAAATAATTTTTTGTTACTATTAAAGAAGAAATTAAACAAGATTAATATTTTTAATTGAATCTAAGAGTAATATATTACTATGGCGATGGTGGTGTGGTAAGTAAGCAGTTTAATCGACTATATGTACAGTTATTTATTTACATATTTACAAGATATGAGAGACCGGAGAAGTCCGGTCTGGAGCCGGTAAAACGCGAAGATAGACTCCGGTCTGGAGCCGGTGAACGGTAAAGATGAACTGACGGAGACTGACTGTCCAAACGGAAAGTACGTTCCGAGACCGATCTATATCACAGGCCTAGGTAGGTAGGTAGGTTCCCCGAAAAAAGAAAAGCCCGAGTAAACGGTTGTAAACTGATTTAGGGAAAACCCAACCGCAGTTAGTTTGGGAAAACCAAACCATTATGCGGGTGTTTTTAGCAGAAATCAAATAGGCCGTACCAGAGGTTTGTCACGTATTTACACAAATCTACAAACGGTACATGCCGAAACGTGAGAATTAAGTTTGTACAGAAATATACATAAATAAGTAGGTACCTACCTACCACGTACATAGTTCAATTAAAATTAACAACAATAGACCCTACATTACCAATAAACCACATTTTGCTTCGAAGACCTGAAGGTGTTTTCTTTTTTGTTCTTGCTTTTTTATCTCAGTGACTATCTATCTCAAGAATATAAAGAAGAATTAATTAGAGTTGGTATTCAGCTCATACAAAACGCCATTCAAAACAAAATCAATATGTTAATTTCTTTATTTCATAATAGGTTTATGGTATTTAATATGTCCCAAAATTAATTCATAATGGTTTAACTCTTTGGGCTTAAAGTGTTAAAATAAATAGTTTTTTTGATGCCTCATAATTATTTTCTCCGTCATCTTTGTTGGAGATGGAAATTGTTAAAATTTTAGATCAGTAAATATTAAAAATATCAATAATTGATATAGTAACATCGAATTGTCATTCTGCTTCTTAATAATTTTACTATAAAACCAGGAAGACGTATGTCAGTTTGACAGATGTGGTATATGTAAATGACAATAATTCCTGTTCACTGTTCTCAGAAATCATGTATCCGGATTTCGACTTTATTGGGTTCAACAGTCGAACGAATAACAGAGAACGAGAGCTCCGGTTTGTTTTCTCGGCAGGAGAACCCTATTTATGAGAAAGCCCTATTTATACACACTAGAGGGCAGTTCCATATGTCACCACTGGAGAAAAAAAACGAGAGTTGCTCATTCGTTATTATTCATCATCAGATATATCATGATCCCCAGATGAGACCCTATAAGGTCGAAATTCGGATCCATAATTTCTGATGACGTTCAATAATGATCGCGAATTAATCTCATTTACATATAAGCTGTGAAAGCTTAACGGATCTGTCGTTAGCGGTGTGCTGCAGGAATGACATGTAGCAGTTGCTGACCTTGTCAGATCCGCTGGAACACGTCGCGTTGTATTTATGCACACTAGAGGGCAGTTCCATATGTCACCACTGTAGATTCTGGTAAAGATTGATTTTTACATGGGGAACAATGTCAATATCATATGTTTCATTTAAACTTTTAATATTACTTTTAATCCACGTCTTATTGTCTTTATTTGCTGCGGATTGCATTATATTTAAAACATATATCTGGTGCATTCTTGTGGAAACTGAATAATTATTGACAAACTACAAATCCTGTTGTTCAATTTTCGGATCGCCAACCATGATACGGTGAAAATATATTTTATGGCCGCATAAGAAAAACATTTGAACATATTGAGCCCATCTATAGAGACTTTTAATCCGTTTATCGGTGGATAGCAAGATATTAAAAAAATCAGGAAATTACATAGAGGGACACTTTCTATGAGAATTATGCGGTATCCTTTCATTTCTCCAAAACAGAAGTAATAGAGAAATTAAATTATGAGATAATGAGATTTCAAAAATTTTCTTACCTTCACATGGAATTCAAAAGCATTTCACTTACCTGAAACAAAGAGAATAATTTTAGAGTTTATTTGTGAGTTGAAATTGGTACAATTACGAGTAATATTAATTTGTTACAATAATAAGACGAATATTAGTTGAATACAATAATAAAAAGTTAAAACACTGTCATTTTAGACATGAAACACAGCCACACAAAAAAAAAAAAAGGTTCTGTGCAGCGAGCATGAGGGTATGGAATCGACAAATTTTTTAACGCTGATTGCGAATCCGAAGACGAAAAATGTATCTATCGTGTCAATTTTTCAGGGCCGGTCCGATTTTCCTAAGTCCGGCCCTTTTGATGCTGGTGACCAGAGGAACAGAGTTGGTAGAGTCCTGTAGCATTGAGAAGTTGGTAGAGATCACGGACAAGGTCATTCACCCATCTTCATGCACTCAGCAATCATTCCACAGCCACAAAAAAAAAAATGGACGTCTTCCACGAAACACCGAACTACTACACTTTTCTCGACGCGTGTTTCGCCAACCAAGTTGGCATCTTCACGAGAAAATTAAAACTAAATTCTAGCCTACACACTTGCACTATTTATACCAAATTTGTTGCCACGGTTCACTGAACCGTAACTGTCTGTTTATCAGAGCAAACAGTGGACTGGTGGGTATCGGACCGTTGTCCTTATTCATACTATTGTTACACTTAATGATTTCTAAACTTTCAAAAGCATCCAACTGTCTACTGTTTGTTATATTTCTAATTAATTTCAAATTATTTATGTCTATCCTATGGTTGTTGTCCAAAGCGTGTTGGGCAACACAAGATTTTTCTGTTTTGCCATATTTCAAATGAGCCATTTGATATAAATAGTGCAAGTGTGTAGGCTAGAATTTAGTTTTAATCTTCTCCTGAAGATGCCAACTTGGTTGGCGAAACGCGCGTCGAGAAAAGTGTAGTAGTTCGGTGTTTCGTGGAAAACGTCCAGTTTTTTGTTTCTACGCCGAAGGTTCCAGTACCCACTCCAAGAGCCACACACACACACACACACAAAAGTTCTGTGCAGCGAGCATGAGGGTATGGAATAGAGAGTTTTTTTAACGCTGATTACAAATCAGAAGATGAAAAAAATTTTCAGGGCTGGCCTGTTAAGGAGCCAGCGGAGGGATTTTCTTAAGTCCGGCCCTTTTGATGCTGGTGACCAGAGAAACAGAGTTGGTAGAGTGCTGTAGCACTGAGAAGTTGGTAGAGATCACGGACAATGTCATACACCCATCTCCATGTACTCAGCAATCATTCTCGAAACCCCAAAGCGATTGAACATCTCAATTTTAAACCATTAAACATATTTTTATACATATTTAAACCATTAAACATATCGGTCCACACATTCTCACCCCTTCTGGGTGACATACCAAGATGTATTCACCCTTCCCAAAAAAATATGTTCAATGGTTTAAAATTGAGATGTTCAATCGCTTTGGGGTTTCGAGAATGATTGCTGAGTGCATGGAGATGGGTGAATGGCCTTGTCCTTGATCTCTACCAACTACTCAGTGCTAAAGAACTCTACCAACTCTTGTTTCTCTGGTCACCAGCATCAAAAGGGCCGGACTTAGGAAAATCCCCCGCGGGCCCCTTAACGGGTCGGCACTGAAAAATTGGCACGATAGATCAATTTTTCGTCTTCGGATTCGTAATCAGCGTTAAAAAATATGTCGATTCCATACCATCGTGCTCGCTGCACATATTTTTTTTTGTGTAGGTGTGTTATTATTTAATAAAAACAATTAATGTACCTCTGTCGAGTATGTCTGGTCAAGATGGGAAAAATATAGCATTTTCAGTTCCAAAAAACACCTTTAATTGATCGAATGTGAGTTTGTGTGAGTGTGTCGAGTTTGGTCCTGTGCGAAATTATGCCTCTCTTATTACAAGTACAGTTTAATATCAGTGATTAATATACGCGTACTACTCAAAATCTCGTAAAAACGCTATGATTTTAGATAGTTACGAACAAAACAAATCTCTTCAAGTACAAAAGACGTGGCCATAGTGATTGTAATTAGCGTAATGTGATTCCTGACTAGGAAAGATACATTCTCAGAGAATAAAAAAGCCTTGTGGAAAAAACAAAAAAAACATCATACGCTGTTTTGTTTTAAAAGTTGCAATGACTTCTAGTCTAAGATCCCGACCTAAGTCGACCTCCCCTCATCCTTTTTCCTAATTAAATATATATTTTATACAATAAAATGTATAAATCAATACAATGTGCTAGGGTTGCCGCGCCATATCCGCGCAAGGCTATTTAATTAAAAATTATTTAATGCAATGTTTTGCGGTCATTACGGTCATTCTTTTTTCTTAAAAGAATAGTACCATTCGAAAACCAAAGATGTACATAAAACGTCAAAGTAAGGTTGCCTACCATTTTTCCCGCCGTATACGGGGATAGTAAATTACCCTTATCGTTTTTCCAAATGAATTAAATATGAAAATGTAGTTAATTTTATTGCGGATATGATTACTCCAGAACACAGAACACTTCTGTGTCCTTCTCTATCACATATATTAAATACGTGCAGTGCTCTCCGTCGCACAGTGGCGCCGAGCGCCACTGTGCCACCCAAATTACTCTACGACTCACAGGATTGATCCGTTTTATACGTGCGTCACCTTAAAATGTTCGTCTTGAGTTTGCCTATCGTCTTGAGTTTGCCTAAAAATTTACTTTCATGGAAAAATGGCGATTTTGGGTGCAAAAGTTATCCTAGCGAACGCAACATTGAGTTTTTACAAAACTTTTTTTGAAGGAAACTCTTCCTCTTGACAACCCCCTACAACCCTGCGTACGTCAAATTGCGAGAGAAATTGGCCATCATGCCTAAAAACGACCATAGTGATCCAAAACTATTGATGCGAAAGGAAATTGTTCCTCAAAAATCTATTGGAACAAAAATCTAAATTTGTTTCAATAAAAAGTGTTTGTAATCAATCCAGCAATACGTACAAATTTTCTCAGAATGTTTGAGGATATTTTTGGCCATTTAATTTGGCCAGGAAATCGCCAAATTCCAAAATTTCGGAAATTTTCCAAAAATTCTGCAAAAATTCGGACATATTCCTTAGGTGATACTGAACACTTTCCGTTCAATCCAAAAACCAGAAAACGAGAAAAAAAAAAACAAACAAAAAAAAAAAAAAAAAAAGCAAAAAAAGAGGGATACTAAAATACTTAACCTCCTCGCGGTGTGTCCTGGGTAATGCTAATAGAGTATTTTTCACATATGTTACATCTAATCCAGTTTGATTACTAATTAGATATCAAGTTCCTGTCCTTTATTATGAATAGTTACATCTCATTACATAAAAAATGATTCTCGAATCCAACGTGTAAATACTTTCGACCCAAAAATAAGGTTTAACAGCAAGTAATGGAATAATTTTGAGCTACCAACTGTTCCCAGAAACTCAGTGTTCAGTTTCTACAAAAAAAAATCGAGGAAAATAGTGTTAAATTCAGCCAAAAATCAAACGTGCCAAAAGAATGACATGTTTTAGAGAACATGTCATTGCACTGAAAATGTTTGCAACTTGATACGAGGGTGGTATCGGTATTGTTTACGAATTTCTAGGGACAATTGTGACTTATCAACAGAATTACCAAAAACAACCCAAGGGCATAAATGTCCTAAAAATGTATCTTCATCCCCTCGGATGAGTTTCTCGTAAAAAATATCCAAAAATGTGTAATTTTCGCCGTTTTTAGGAATAGAGAACAAAAATGGTCTTCTATCCCCTTGGGAAATCTTAAGCAGTTTCTGTTCCATGACTGTCTTTGAAAAGTTAAAGATTTTTCAGAAAAAAATTGATTAATGATTTATTGATAATGAACTATAATGTCGGAAATGACCTTTATGAGAAACTTGTATTGAACGAAAAGTGTTCAGTATCACCTAAGGAATATGTCCGAATTTTTACAGAATTTTTGGAAATTTTCCGAGATTCTGGAATTTGGCGATTTCCTGGCCAAATTAAATGGCCAAAAATATCCTCAAACATTCTGAGAAAATTTGTACGTATTGCTGGATTGATTACAAACACTTTTTATTGAAACAAATTTAGATTTTTGTTCCAATAGATTTTTGAGGAACAATTTCCTTTCGCATCAATAGTTTTGGATCACTATGGTCGTTTTTAGGCATGATGGCCAATTTCTCTCGCAATTTGACGTACACAGGGTTGTAGGGGTTGTCAAGAGGAAGAGTTTCCTTCAAAAAAGTTTTGTAAAAACTCAATGTTGCGTTCGCTAGGATGACTTTTGCACCCAAAATCGCCATTTTTCCATGAAAGTAAATTTTTGGACACAAATTACAGAAACATAAAATTCGAAATCAAAAATCCCGGAACAAGGGTCGATAGGCAAACTCAAGACGAACATTTTAAGGTGACGCACGTCTAAAACGGATCAATCCTGTGAGTCGTAGAGTAATTTGGGTGGCGCCGCGCCTTATCTCTTACTCAATTATTCATACTTTAAATCGCGGCAACCCTAGACTCTGCGCACTTTCGCAAAGGCAACCCTATACCATCATATCCGCAATAAAATTAACTACATTTTCATATATAATTCATTAGGAAAAACGATAAGGGTAATTAACTGATATCAGTTAATCAGTTAACCTGTTTACAACTGGCAACCCCGTATACGGCGGGAAAAATGGTAGGCAACCTTACTTTGACGTTTTATATACATCTTTGGTTTTCGAATGGTACTATTTTTTTTTTTTTAAGAAAAAGAATGACCGTAATGACCGCAAAACATTGCATTAAATAATTTATAATTAAAAATAGCCTTGAGCGGATATGGCGCGGCAACCCTAGCACATTGTATTGATTTATACATTTTATTGTATAAAACATATATTCAATTAGGAAAAAGGATGAGGGGAGGTCGACTTAGGTCGGGATCTTGTACTATTCCGTATAGTTCTCAAATTGCTCGATACCAGTGGCCACTGCGTTGGCGTTTCAATTTGAACGTTACCGTCGTTTCTCATTTCTCTTTTACCTTTTAAAAATGTCTGCACTCTTCTGCATAAAAACAAAACAAATCTCGGAATGAGAAAATTTTAGCTGGATACGTATTTTGTCGCGTTAATTTCGTTTTTTACTACTTTTTTACGGTGCATTTATTTTATGCGTGTCACAAAAACGTAGCATTAATTTCTGTCAGCCATTGTTTTTTGGGCCAACTGACGTAGGTAATAACTTAGGCCTGATCCTCACTATTTTCACGTCATCAAATTTTAGTGTTGGTTTTGATAAACCCAGTATTGTTTAAAGTGGCTGCATACAAATTTTACCATTTTACATTAGAAAACTTTAGAGAAAACTCTAAATGAAAATTATGAGATACAAATTTTATTAACAATATTAGGCCTTTTTTTTTCAGGAAACACTGAGAAATATATTGAGATTTTTTTCAGTATGAGTTAATTCCTGTACATGTAGAAATTTTCCGAGGAAAATGAACATTATTTATCAACTATTGCTGCCTGGTTTCAGGATGATGGAGCACGGTGGCTCTAACGACCTTTCTTGGGTAAAACTTATACATTTGACATCGACATGAATTTCGGATTTCTATCGACCCAGGAGCACTACTGAGCGTTTAGGATACTTTGAGGAACCTCGTCGGGAGTATTACTTATCCCTTTATGCGTATTGCCAACCTTTCATGGGCCAATGTTACATAAGTATGGGTAATCATTTTCTTCTGTGTCGTGAAGATCAAAATAGATAGACGTTTGTTTTTGATAAGACTAGTTACTTAAAACGCACTTATTAGCAAAGAAAGAGAAGAAAACCTGATTTATAAAAAATGAAAGAAAAAATAATGTTTAGTTTCGTTTATTTTTATAATTAGTTTCGTTTATTTATTTTTTTTTAGAGTTTATCAAGCCTGTATCAAAGTTCATGTCGCTGTCTCCTAGCAGTCAACCTTGTTGCAATCCGTATTAACTGATACTTCTTTTTGGCAGCTGAATCGCTTCTTCACTGACACTGCCACTGAGATTACTTGTGTTTTTTTCTCAGAGAATACATTACTGGGTTCGACTTCCTCGTTCGTTGCTTTCCTCGAAAATTTTCTTGATTTGTTTTTCCTTTAGAGACGGAAGTTCTTTGAGGCCTCTTGGACCCCTTGGGCCTTTTTCCAACATACCAATATTAAGAGGACTGATTGAAAATTGACAAAACTCCGAAATTCTCAAATATTCGCAGATGAAAATTGTAGGGCACTTAGTCAGAACCATCAAGTATTATATTAATAAATAAAAATGGTGAGTGAAAACGGAAGATTTTGTATATATCCAATTGTTTAAAACATTCCTACAGATTTCATATGCTTATCCATACAGTGTGGAACAGCCAAATGGAATAAATCCGGGAGCCCCATTATTATACATTTTTTTAGGAAATTCTGAGACACGTCAATTTGTAATTCTAAAATGACATTTTGCGACCTAAGGAAGTTTGGAAGTAGGGGCTTGTGATACTTCATTTGAAAGGTCTTTTAATTCTCTATTCAAAACTGCTATGATTTTAAATTTTATTGCAGAAATTAACAAGAAAAAAAAGTTTCTCCAGCGTAGGAAATTCGTTACATTAAACTAAAAAACAAATCCTTATTAATGCAGCAGATGTCCAAAATGCATGCCTCCAGCATCTGCAAGTGTTATTCATTCTTCTTTTTAAGTCAGCTAAATCGTCGGGTTTGGTTTTGTAGATCATACGTTTTACATATCCGCATAGGAAGAAGTCTAACGGCGTGAGATCAGATGATCGTGCAGGCCATTATACAGAACCACGTCTCCCTATCCAGCGATTTGGAAAGATCGTGTGGAGATATTTCCGGATATTGACTTCGTAATGTGCTGGTGCACCATCCTGCTGGAACCATATTGCATTACCTGGAAGTTGTGGGTTTCCTTAAGCTAGATACAAGTTTGCCATCATCGGTACAACATTATTTTGGAGCGCTAAATAAGTTTATCCATTGAAATTGCCGTCAATGAAGAAGGGACCAATTATATTTTCTCCAATTATCCCTGCCCAAACGTTAACTTTCTCAGGGTTTTGCGTGTGTAGTTCCCTCATCCAGTGAGGATTTTCTCTCGACCAGTAATGACAGTTTTGGCGATTAACATGGTGAAGTGTAAATGTAGATTCATCCGAAAATAAAACATTTTCTATTTGTAAAGTATTGCCATCTATCATTTGCATCATTTGTTCACAAAGGAGTTCGTCTATCAAAATCGTCTTCCGCGAGTTTACTAGTTGGTACCAGTTTATATGGGTGGATTTGATTTTCTGTCAATACGCGGAGAATCGAGGAATGGAATGGAATATTTAATGCTGAAGCTGTTTCTGATCATCACTAAGTTTAATGGGAGGATTTTCCTTTAGCTGCCGTACATGTCCACGTTCTCGAAACTGCTTCTCTGTTTTACTTACGGTACCTTGAGATATCGGCGGCAACTCCGGATATTTTTTCTTGAAATAGGTGAACAACTTCGGCCTGCGTTCGTGTTCCGTCTCCGTAATCAATTATCTGCAGAATCGTTATCTTATGAATTTCTTTAGTTTTTATCTTATAATAGGGAATGTCGGCAATTAAAGACATTTATTTTTTGTTATTATTAACATTTCAGAACCTAAAATTGACAAATAGTGGAGAAATAAAATTTTCTACGCTGGAGAAACTTATCTCTTTTTCTTGTTAATTTCTGCAATACAATTTAAAACCATGGCAGTTTTGAATGGAGAATGAAAATAAGTTTCAAATGAAGTGTGACAAGCTCATACTTCCAATTTGAAAAATTAGGGTTATATCACCTGAAGGGGATTTAATTTAGGGGTGACATTTGTACGTCACAAGATGTCATTTCAGAATTAGAAATTGACGTGCCTCAGGATTTTCTAAAAAAAATGCATAATAATGGAGCTACTGAATTTATTCCATTTGGCTGTTCCACACTGTATAAACTGCTCGTCAAAGTTAGCATAACACTTTTTAGATGCACGCAATTTGCGTTCCACTCGGGCTAGGGGTGGCTTGGACGGGTGTTCCAATTGTCAAAGGGTGAGAGCGAGTTGTGGCATCCCACAGCAATTTATTAGGCAACATTAAGATCAATTTAATCGCCTAAAAGAGGTTTGATCATGCAAAACCCAATGTAACTGTAGAGGTGGATCATGGGGACTAACAAAGAGTTGGAGGGATGAAACAGCGACCAACCGCTCAGTATATACACGGTTCGACACTGTATGTACAGTACACGGTGTCAATTTGAAAACGAACAGCATTTAATATTGCCTAAACTATCAAAATTTCATTCCAGATTCACACATTTCATTTCATTCCACACATTCATGAGGTTAACTACCAATTTTTGACAAAAAAAAAATGATAAAAAAGAAATATGGCGCTTATCTACATTGTACAAGATTGTACAAGAAACTCAAAAATGGCAAAAGAAATAGGGGTTGCCATTTAAAATTTTAGGGGTAGGTGCCCTGGGGGTTAGGGGGTTGAAAGTAATACGACAACAAATGCCTCAAGAGTTGTCCCCCTTGATATGTAAATTGACGTGTTTCGCTAAATTTTGATACTGTCATTAGTTTAGGCAATATTAAATGCTGTTCGTTTTCAAATTGACACCGTGTACATATGTCATGTGTTACTTCAAACGCGTTGTTTAGACTGTGTATATGGAACGAAGTGCTTCTGAAGACACCAATATACGCTTGTTAACAGGGTAGAGTCATAAAATAAAAGGGCATAAATGTGCCCACGTCTTCAAACATTAAAGTAAATTTAACCCGTTTCGTTCAAAATCATGTTTTCGCTATTCAATCATTAATTCTTAATTACCTTAATTCATAAGGTATCGTAAAGTAATTACCAATTATTCAAAATTCGAAACTAAAAAGCCTAGTCACACTACCAGAGCATTTCGCTCCAAGTCCAACCGCGCTTCAGTTAAATATTCTTGACCGACCGAAACGGGAGCGTGATCGGACCGGAGCTTGAGTGTACGCATAGTATGAACATGTAGATATATGTATTGTTTTTGAGAATATTTTGCCGGACCGAGAGCGAACTGTGAGCGGCTCGATAGTGAGGATCGTGCCTGACATGCCGTATGATTTGCTGAATCAGGTAAGACATAAAATACATTGTGGCACTGCAACTTCTGATGCACTTACGTGATTTAAAAGGAAGTTTATTGGTCTTCCATCGCAGGGTAACTTTTTTAAAGATTGAGAGTTGAAAGAAAGGAATGGGTTGTAGAGGACTTGATTTGAAAGATATAGTTAGCTAGGAGTATTGGATACATGATGAAATGGACATGGAAACATACAATGTTGTTGTTATTTTATACAATGTGGAACAGCCAAATGATATAAATTCAGTAGCTCCATCATTATGCATTTTTTTTTAGAAAATCCTGAGACACGTCAATTTCTAATTCTAAAATGACATCTTTCGACATAAAAATGCCATCCCTAAATTCAACCCCTTTCAGGTGACAGCTACAACTCCTAACTTTAACCTAACTAACTTTTCAAATTGGAAGTAGGGGCTTGCGATACTTCATTGGAAAGGTCTTTTCATTCTCCATTCAAAACTGCATTGGTTTTACATTTTATTGCAGAAATTAACAGGAAAAAAGATAAGTTTCTCCAGCGTAGGAATTTCGTTACATTGAAATAAAAAACAAATCATTATTAATGCAGCAGATGTTCAAAATGCATGCCTCCAGCATCTTGGCAGCATCCTTGATGTAAATATAAATGTGTTCTAACGTTAGTTAACATCTGCGGGGTAATCGACCTAATTGCAAGTGTCAATGCCCATGACGACACTGTGT
This sequence comes from Aromia moschata, assembly GCA_029963805.1. Classification (NCBI taxonomy): domain Eukaryota; kingdom Metazoa; phylum Arthropoda; class Insecta; order Coleoptera; family Cerambycidae; genus Aromia; species Aromia moschata. The sequence continues at coordinate 92,336 of JAPWTK010000098.1, forward strand.
CGGCGTGAGCATTTTATTAGCAGTGCCCACGACGCACGTGTGTCGGCACTGTTGTCTAGATATTAAATATTCTATTAAAAGATCGGCACTGTAGTTGAGCACTAGATGCGAAAGGGGTACGTTGTTAAAGGTTGTAAAAATATTTATCTGTAGGTACGTGGTCTCACATATTTTTATATCAACTACTATTACTATAAGCTATTATACCTGTTGGTACTGGGTGAATCGTGTACTCTATATTGTGGGCATTGAACGTGTTAAGTCAGCTAAATCGTCGGGTTTGGTTTTGTAGACCATACTTTTTTACATATCCTCACAGGAAGTCGGAACGGCGTGAGATCAGGTGATCGTGCAGGCCATTCTACAGAACCACTATCTCCCTATCCAGCGATTTGGAAATATTGTGTGGAGATATTGCCAGACATTAACTTTGTAATGTGCTGGTACACCATCCTGCTGGAACCATATTGCATTACCTGGAAATTGTGGGTTTCCTTCAGCTGGATACAAGTTTGCCATCGTCGGTACAACATTATTTTAGAGCAGCGCCAAATACGTTCTCCATTCAAATTGCCGTCAATGAAGAAGGGACCAATGATATTTTCTCCAATTATTCTTGCCCAAACATTAACTTTCTTAGGGTTTTACGTGTGTAGTTCCCTCATCCAGTGAAGATTTTCTCTCGATCAATAACGACAGTTTTGGCGAGTAACAGGGTCGTGAAGTGTAAATGTAGATTCATCCGAAAATAAGACATTTTCTATTTGTAAAGTATTGTCATCTATGATTTGCATCATTTGTTCACAAAAGAGAATTCGTCTATTGTATTCCGCGAGCCCATTAGTTGGTACCAGTTTATATTACAGGTAGTAGTATTGACAGAAAATCAGATGCACCCAGCATCTGATTTTCTGTTAATACGCGGAGAATCGAGGAATGGCTAATATTTAGTGCTGAGACTGTTTGACGACTCGAAGTATGTGGATTTTCTTCAAGCATAAGCATTACATCCAATTTCTGATCATCACTGAGTTTATTGGGAGGACTTTACTTTAGCTGCAGTATATATCCAGGTTCCCGAAACTGCTTCTCTATTTTACTTACGGTACCTTGAGATATGGGCGGCAACTCCGGATATTTTTCTTGAAATAGGCGAACAACTTCGGTCTGCGTAATGAATTTCCTACGCTGGAGAAATTTATGGGTTTTTCTTGTTAATTTCTGCAACAAAATTTAAAACCATAGCATTTTTGAATAGAGAATGAAAGGACCTTTCAAATGAAGTATCACAAGCTAGTACTTCCAGTTTAAAAATGTAGGTGTTGTAGATATCACCTGAAGGGGGTTGAATTTAGGGATGACATTTTTAAGTCGCAAGATGTCATTTTAGAATTAGAAATTGACGTGCCTCAGGATTTTCTAAAAAATGCATAACAATGGAGCTACTGAATTTATTCCATTTGGCGGTTCCACACTATATAAACTTCTCGTCAAAGTTAGCATAAAACTTTTTAGATGCACGCAATTTGCGTTCCACTCGGGCTAGAAGTGGCTTGGACGGGTGCTCCAATTGTCGAAGGGTGAGAGCGAGTTGTGGCACCCCACAACAATTTATTAGGCAACATTAAGATCAATTTAATCGCCTAAAATATTTGATCATGCAAAACCCAATGTAACTGTGGAGGGGTGGATCATGGGGGCTAAAAAAGAGTTGAATGAATGGAACAGCGACCAGCCGCTCAGGATTTATAGGGAAAGTCTTAATGTGTGCCAGGATACGGTTTTTACAAGCCAGCGTCCTTTTCAGCTCATCCTGTACGTCTTTGAATTGCCGTTTAATTTTTTCGGTGTTATTTAGATACACCCTGTATAAATCTAATAAAAATATGACGGAGCAAAATTGTGTCAAATAAATAAAACTAACGACCGAAATCAAATATCTGGGTGACTGGAGTAATCTTTGACGGGGCAAGCTTTGTACTAAAGATAAGCTCATCTTAGATTATAAACATCGTTTACGGAGAAAGAAGGGTAATATCGAGCGTGCCTTTTTTCGTAATAGTAGCGTAAGCTGTCGCTGGTGAACTTTATAATCTATGAAGATTTCTATCTGCGCTTACAAAAGACAATTTTATTTCGCATTAAAGTTAATAAGCTCATAGAGCAGCTTTCTAGCTACAATGTTTTTGTTAAAGACGAAATTAAGGTGGCTTTACGTTCATGTGTATGCATGAGCTGCATGTTACGTCAGGCCACAAAATAAATATCCTCGTAAAATAACTGTCCTTCAACTTTATATTAATTCTGAAATTACTTATAACTTTATTTTACTACATTACGGGTAAAATCTTTATCGGTTAATTCAAGCCAGTCAAGTAACCCAATGTCAGTAGCGAAGTGTCGATTTAAATTGAGTGAAGGAGTAGATATTGAACAGTTGAAGAGCAACAAGCATTTTTTGCACTATGGAAGACGACATAAAAATGTTTGAACCGTGGAATGCAATTTCAGCACAATTTTTTCCTTTCCATTAATAGCAAAGGAGCAGATCTTACTGCTTTTATTTTAAGTTTATCTTCTAAAGGTAAATTAACAAAATAACCATACCCTTTAACTAAAAATAAAATAAATTAAAGTTCTTAAAACTGTCAACAAGACAATATAGTACGTACTGTTGATATACAACACGAGTTTCACCTCATGGGCGACTTAAAAATTCACTGTTTTACGCAAACTCAGAAATCAGGTTTGCCTTTACCCGGCTCTTTTTCTTTTTGACCTTGGATCATGGTATGGGGTGAACCTCAATTTCCCTATTCCCTGACTCCGCCAGTAAGAATCTGATACCCTTAGATAGATAAGTTCTTCAGGCAAGCCCACAAGACGATACCCAAGCCTGCAGCCATCTTTGTCACTGGAGGACCGCAAATTACTTCTAATCACAGCGGAATTATCTGGAGATATCGTTTGGTTGCACAAAGCACCGTTTGGATCTAACTTTAATACACATATAAAGCGATTTTACTTTCAAAAATATTATAAAGTACAAAACATAAAAAACTGATTAATTAAAAATAAAAAACACCAAAATACGCCATTAAAAAAAGGAAATAAAATAAATCTAATGATTTGATGTTATTAAAAAAAATAGTACAATGTCGACAGAAATGATACGAAACAAAGAACTAAATGAAACATCCAAAAATGAGTGAAAATTTTCAAAGTCAGAAGTCAAACTTTCTTCGAAAAAAGATCTTACATTAAACTCAAAATGTACTTCCAAGCAACGTACGAAAAGTTATAAAATTGTTTCATTAGCAAGTGAAGTGTAATTACCGCAATTAGTAGTGAGTTCCCGTTAAAGAAACTTCAATATATTAGAAAATGAAAATAAAGCTGGACAAATTAAAAACTGATAAAATCTGAATCTGACAAATACAATCTGAAAACTTGAACTTAAAATGTATTCAGTGTATCACTCGAAAGTCTGCATGAGCTCTCTAGCTCATGCAGACTTTCGATTGGTTAGTCATGGAGAGCAAAATATCAAAAATTCAACCAATTTCACCGATGAACACTTCCCATGAGAATCGTGATTATCAAAGCACTACCTGGAAAGTACAGAAATCATAAATTGTATTTTTACCGTGAAAGAGTCAACCATTTGAGGCAACATATAAAGTAGGAAATCGCATATAAACATTACAAAAATTTACAAACAATTTTTGAAGTTTCGTTAATGCACTAAATCATAAATCACGTATTCCTGAATTTATGGAATACTGCAATGAGTCTGTCTTCAGCTTCCACAATTGTAAATGCTGTTGCAAAACATTAAAAAAAAATCTTATTTCTGATAATTCACTTTCTGTTCATAATTTGGAAAACTGAAATGTTAAACAATACTTTTTTTTCGATTACTGAAATTTCTGAAGAACGAATACTAAAGGCTGCAAGAAAATTAATGAACAAATTATCAAGTGGGCTTGATAACATTCTATCAATGGTAGTCAAAAATTGCATACAGTGTTTTTACAACCACTCAAATTTATTTACTGTTGCTCTTATATATGTATTTTCTAAATTATTGGACATAACTTTAGCAGATCTCTATGCACATATTAACCCATCTATCTCAAAAGATCAAAACGTTTCGTAAAATCACGTGGTACAACATTTAACTTGTGTATATTTAAACAGTATACATCGAGTGTTCTAGATTCCAGAAGTCAAGTAGACGTCATATATGCGGGTTTTAGTAAAGCTTTCGAGTCTCACATAAAATGTTACTCAAAAAGATGAGTGGCTTCTGCTAGCTCTGGAGTTCCTCAGGGATCCAATCTTGGTCCTCTCCTTTTTATTATTTGTATGATATATGTAACTGATCACATTAAGTCTTCAAAATTATTATTCGCGGATAACTTGGAAATTAACAAAAAACAGGGTGTAACTCTGATTGTCACCAGTTAGAACGCAATTTGACATCCTTAAACGAATGGTGCACCAAGAAATAATTGTCACTTAATATTAAAAAAATGTAGAATAGTGTCATTCAGTCGTAAATTTAATATGGTAACATGATTATCAGATTGATGGTAGGCTGCTGAGCCGAATTTTAGAAACTAAAGTACTTAGCATTACGTTTTATTCAAAATTAAGTTTTTCTGTGCATATTAATAATATTGTTTCTGAGGCTATCAGATCATTGGGTTTTGTTATAAGGAACACCAATGATTTTACTTCTATGCAAACAATTAGCACATTTTACTATTCATTAGTAAGAAGTAAAAGAGAGTGTGGTAGTATAGGTGGTACTATATGGAATCCGTATTATGAAAAATACATATCATTTTTTGAAAGTGTCCAAAAAAGTTTTTAAAATTCCTATGTTACAAAAACATAGTGCTTATCCGGTGAGAAATTAGGAATACGATCTAATTAACGAATTGTCTTTTGTTTCTCTGAAAAAAAAAATACGTGAATTAGGAAACTGTCATTTTTATACAAAGTTGTGCACAGTCATCTAGGTTTATCAATTTTATTAAGTTGTTTAAATTTTAATTTAAGAACCGCGTTTATGCTCTAGGAGTTCTTAAATTAAACGTTTCATATTACGGTTTCTAACTCATATCACCATTTTCATTCCCCAATAACTACTGTTATGTGTAGAAGCTACAATAATTTAAAGGACATTGACATATTTTTTTCATTAAATAGGGCAGTTTAAAAATAAATTCAGGGATTTCTTGACAAACTAAACACACGTTATTTTATTATACACCCCTTAATTTTTGTAAAGCTGCTGAATGTATTAAAAAGGTGTCATTATTTCAATGATACTTTGTATATCCTCAAAAATTTGCAACTTTATAACAGAGCAGAAAATTACTTCCACAATCTGAGCACAACATTCAAAACACTCCAGTTTTAAAGCTCTTTTGCTGATAGCCGTAACTACATCCGCGATAAATTTTCATACAGATTTTGAATAAATTACCCTGAAAATGCGGCTTCAACGCCGCGACTATTATACCAAAGACTTTCCGTATATACGAAACTCTTTCTAAATTTGTACGCTGGACTTTTTTACGTGTCAAGTTTAACTTAATAAAATTCAGGAAACTTCGTCTATAATAACTATTTAGTATTCTTAGACGAGCCGAACTTTGTTATCACACCGTAAGACGAATAATTTTGCGAGCCGATGAAATATGATTCTTCTGTTGAATACGTCAAACTCCTGAAGTTCAACTTGCTTAATAAGTAAACTCGGGGTGTTTGTACGAATTCGAAGAAAGCTGAACAAGTTCATAAATTTCAATAACTTTATGGAGAAGCCGTATGATAATTGGGTTCATATTTAATGCCGAAGCGAATTTCATAAAATACATTCACAAAGAATGTATACAGCGAAGAAACGAGATAATATTTACTTTTTGCATGTCTACAGTTAGTTTAACAATCTCAGAGGTCTAACTGAACAGTTCATCGTAATATTGTGCGATAATCCCATTTAAGAAAACGAAACAAAAAGCGGCACAAGCATATAATTTTTACAAATAGTTTCCATGATCGGATTACAGAAGGCAAAGGGTTTTCGTTTATAAACTGCTCGTCAAAATTAGGGGAACACTTTTTAGATTAGCGCCATTTGAGTTCTATTCAAGTTTCTAATTTTCGGTAGCCTATAGGCTTTGTTTGAATGACCCAAAGTCACTATGCTGTGACTTAAGCGGTTCGGCGTCCACACCTCAAAAACCAACCCCATGTCGAAATTTGAAATCGCAGGATTTTGATGGCAATTTCAGAGACATACAGGATTGACTAAGAATGACGCTGTCGAGTAAAAACTCCATCTCGGCACACATTAAGACCTCCTCAATAAGTTTTGTGTATTTGGTCGCTGTTCCATTTCTTCAACCCATTTCCAGACCACCTAAGCTACCCTTTTGCATTTACGCAGAGTTTTGCGTGGTTTGATCTCTGTTGGGCGATTCAATTGATCTTCATGCTGCCTAATAAATTGGTGTGGGGTGCGACAACTCGCTTTCACATTTTGACAACCCAAGCACCCCTCCAAGCCACACCTGCTCCTACTCTCCCTCTCGTTCCGCCCCTGTAGAAGGCTACGTGGGATGTCTATTTGTCTCGAATTTATGTACCGCGTTTGCAACAATAAAAACAACAACGTGATTCACACCGCTATTTGGAGCTATTTAGGTGAAAAAAAAAAGGATTTTTTCATGCGATATTTAACAATGGATCCATAACTACACTCCAGAGTCAAATCAGTAATCAGCTGAGTGGACAGCGGTCGACGAAAGCCGTCCAAAAAATACGCCATATCTTTTTCCGTATTTTGGGAACGCTTATGCGTATCCCAAAATCGTCTATTATCTTCATATTATATTCATCGACTATCTTGAAACTGAAAAAATGGATCAATAGTGAATATTACATAATTAATACGTTCGAGTTATTAGTGCGTTTGAAGTACGAAATCGCGAAAAAATGGCTCCAAATTAAGAAGAAAAAAAGTGCTCTTTACCAAGACAATACACCGTGCCACAAGTCGATCGCAACAATATCAAAATTCCACGAATTGCACTTCGAATTGCTTCCACATCCACCGTATTCTCCAGACTTAGCCCCCAAGCAACTAATACCTGCTCGCAAATCTCAAAAAAATGCTCGCCGGAAAAAGATAAGGCTCCAATGAGGAGGTGATCGCCGAACCTGAAGCGTATTTGGAGGGTTGGGCAAATCGTTCTCTAAGAAAATGCATAGAAACGTTAGAGAAGCGTTGGAATTAATGTATCCCTCTTGAATGAGACTATGTTGATGAATAAAGTCGAATTTTGCATAAAAGATGTTTTATTAGTCATCCTACAAACTTATCGAGTGATGTTATAGGGTAAGGTAGCCAAAATTGTACCGGCTCCTAAATTGTACCGTCTCTGTAGTTCATAAATGTGGAACTATGAGCGCCATCTGTGTACCACTCAACGTTCTTCTAACATCATCCAGTTCACCGCCCAAAACTGATACTCGTCCCCGCACGCGTGGTGGAAATAAGTTTCGTTAACCGTTTTGTGAATTTTACAAGTAAGTTTTTGCAACTTTTACACTAACCTTTTAAAAAAGTTACAATAGGCTTTTTGATTTCGCTGCCTATTACTTTTAATCTGCATTAACAACAGCGTATTTACATGACATATGGTTACCATAACCTCAAACCTGTAACTCTTACTACCATAAGTTTAACTAACATGAGCGGTTGCCTAATTTGTATCATCTATTAGTTGCCGAAATTGTACCGGTACAATTTAAGAATCTCTCATTTCTTATTTTTTACAGTGAGTTTAAACGTCCAAAAAAAGTAAGAAAAAATATGGGGAGTGGACAGAAGAAAACATGAAGGAGGCTATAATAAAATACAAATCAGGGCGATATGGTTTAAATTAAATATGCAGAATGTATGAAATTCCAAAGCCAACATTTATCAGACACTTTAAATCGTCTAATATTAGAGCCAATGAAGGGCATAAAGCTTTAGGTCGATGCAGCATTTTCAGTGTGGAACAAGAAAAACAGTTAGAGGAGCACATATTGACACTAGAGGGCATGTTTTATGGAATAACCATAAAGGATGTTCGTAAAGCTGCATATCAGTTAGCTGAAAAAAATAATATAAAACACAGTTTCAACAGTGAAAAAAGGATGGCTGGGAAAAAATGGTTTTATAGTTTTATGCACCGACATCCAACGATTACCTTAAGGCAACCGGAATCAACTTCATTAGCAAGATGCAAAGGATTTAACAGAGATAATGTGTTTGGTTTCTTTCAAATATTGGAAAGGGTTGTAGATGAAAATACACTAGATGCGACCAAGATATTTAATGTTGACGAATCCGGATTTTCAACTGTTCAAAAAAAAATCAGAAGATTTTGGCGCGAAGAGGCAAACACCAAGTTGGAACGATAGCAAGTGGGGAAAGGGGTGTAAACACAACCATGGTTGTTTGCTGCAGCGCTGCAGGTCAGTATGTGGCGCCGATGATAATATTTAAAAGAAAAAGGATGATGGTAGAACTGGGCACTGGGGCACCACCAGGATGCTTAGTGGAAATTTCTGACAGCGGTTATATTAACTCTGACTTGTTTGTTGTATGGTTACAACAATTTATCAGTGTAGTCAAACCAACTAAAGAAAATAAAGTTTTATTAGTTCTCGATGGCCACACTACCCATTCAAAGAACCTTGTAGCTGTGCACATGGCTCGTGATAATGGCGTCATTTTATTGCAACTACCTGGCCATACTACACATAGACTTCAGCCACTCGATGTTTCTGTCTTCAAGCCCTTAGAAACCTATTTCAATCAGGCAGTTGAAAAATGGATGAGAGAGCATCCGGGACTGGCAGTGACTCAATTTCAGGTTGCGGAACTGCTCGGGCAAGCTTATGGACAGGCAGCAACTATAGAAAATTTCGTGAATGGATTTCGTAAATGTGGTATATGGCCAGTAAACAGGCATGTTTTTACTGACGTCGATTTTGCTGCATCTGACGCGTTGCTTAACAAAGAAAACATAGACCACGTGGATGCTCAAGTACTCGTAGACAACCAAATCGGTGATAAACAAATTGCAGAAGAAAACTTGAGTGATTATTCCGATGACGATGTCCCTCTGGTTCAAATCTGCAATAAGAAAATGTTGTTATCTAAATCTACACCAAATGTTTCAATTCAAGAAATATTGCCTTGCTCAAGTATAAGTGAAGCCCAAGAGACCAGAAGAAGCAAAGGTGCTCAAAAAGCGCAAATTAATACAACAACTCCGTATAAAGAAGAACTTGAATTAAAACAAGCTTCCGTAGACCAAAAGAAATTATGTGCAGCCAAACGAAAACTAAGTTCCAATCTTCAGATGCCAAGCATTCAGAAAGCTCTCGAAAAACAAGTGACAGTTCAACCAGACTCTCAGATGCCAAACTCTCCGAAAATTCCCACAAAAAAAATTAAAGTTCAACCAGACCCTCAGATGCCAAGCACTTCGAAAGCTTCACGAACGAAAATCATTATTAACACTGAGGAATGGTATTGTCGACTTTGCACTAATTGTTTCGTAGAAGACATGATTCAGTGCAAAAAGTGCTTAGGATGGGTACACGAATCCTGTGCCAATATAGTTAACGCGAAATATTACATATGTGATATTTGTGCTTAAAATGGAGGAAGGATTGAGAAGTTTTTTAATAATACAGATTTTATTTTATTTCCAGAACTGTTTTTTGATTTGTGTTATTTATTTACATATATTTTATATTTTCTAAGTTTTTGTAATATAAATTACTATGCCATAATAAAAAACGACATTGTTAAAACTACCTCCTTAGATATTAATTATGTATCCAGTTTTTATTACGAACCTAGATCGCGTCGGTACTGAAAGAATACCCGGTACAATATAAGACACTATGTGGTACGATTTAAGAAACTGGTTTCTAAAATTGTACCACTTGTAAAGGTTTTTAGAAAATGATATGTAGAAAAAACAGTTGTTTGTAAAAAAAAATCAAAAAAACATTAAATCGCAAACACATCATAGATAAACAAACGAAAATTTTTTGTAAAATTTTTCAAGATTTGTAAAAGTTATGAATAAAAATTTGAAAACTGGTCCAATATAGGCTACCCTACACAGTAGTCAGTAGGACCGCAACGGAAACATTTTAATCATTTTCTGATGATGCCAAAATGGTTGGCGAAAGCGCGTTGTGTACAAAAAAGTGTTTTTGTGTTAAATGGAAAAGTCAAGAGTGAATCCATGAACCCTTATCTTTCTATCCGTTTTGATGTGATAGGTAGGTAATAAATCAGGAAATTTTATTTGTGCAAAGCCGGAGAACAGTTGTCACGTTCCCGGCCAACCTATTAAATAAATGTATTTCAAGCCGCATATTTTTGGGCTTCCTGCGTGGGGATGCAAAAACCGCACGCCGCGTGAGGCCTTCTCTCAGCGCCTACATGATATACGTTTATTGGCCTTCTGCGATGGGGTCGACCTCTGCGGAAAGAGCCAGTTCTTTTAAAAGCGACGTTGCATAAATGTCATTTGATCTATTAGCGTGTTTGCAAATTTCTCAACACGTTAGTTATGTAACGTGTTGAGAAGTTAGTTATGTAATATTCATCGAGAGATACGAGTTTCCAGTTCATGTTGAAATTTTTTTAACGACTCATCATATTATGCAGTTTTTAGTTTATGATAGCTCTAGGAAAGTAGATTATGAAATTGTAACTGAAGAGGTCATGATGAGAAGATTACTTAGGTTAATAAGTTAATTCAGAAAACAAGAATTTTTTCTGTTTTACCATGTGTTGAAAGTGGTCTTCACCAACCTGACCCTGACCAAGACGAATTGAACACTTTGCACACTGCGCTCGATATTAGCTGAACCTGTTTGTTCCATTTCAACACGAATTCTCTGCCGCAAAGCTTTTTTCGAGTTAGAAAGTTGTTGAAAGTCTAGCAAAATAAGCCCTTGATTTTAAATTGATCGACTAATTGTAAAATGTGATTTAAATCCGGAGAACTTGGTGGCCATCAGTGACACGCGCCGATCTATCAATCGTCGATGAAATAATTCGTCCAGATATCTATGGATTTTCTGAAATGTACATATAATAATAATAATAATAATAATAATAATAATAATAATAATAATAATAATAATAATAATAACAGTAAGTGAGTGCTGACATACTCTTTCGGAATCGTTAAGTGGTCTGTTACTGATCTCGATGAGCTCGACCGACTTACCAGGCGGCTTCTAACTAAATTCAGACAATTGCATACGAACTCTTCAGTAATTCGACTCTACCTGCCTCGAAGACGAGGTGGGAGAGGTCTATTGAACATCAAGAATCAGTGCCTTAACCAAGAAGCTTCCTTAAGAAGAAAGCTGCTAACGAACAGGGACCCGCTAATAACAGCAATAGCAAGAGAGGACGCTGGATACACGCCTTTGAGCCTGGGATGTGAACTTATTCCGGTCGACGTACCAACAGAAGAGGAGCTCCGGACCCAGTGGATGGAACATGCTTTGCAGGGACGTTTTCCGAAAATGCTACAGCCAGACCACATCAACAAAAGAAAATTCGTTAAAATGGCTTACCGACGGCTATCTGTACCCCGAAACCGAAGGCTTCTTGACTGCCATTCAGGACAGGGTTATAAAAACAAGAAATTACCAGAAGCATATCCTGAGAGACGACGTCGAAGACATATGTAGGAAATGTGGATCTGTAGGCGAAACTATAGAGCACGTAATAGGAGGGGTGTCCCGCGCTAGCAGAGTCAGCATATCTCGGCAGGCACAACCAACTTGCGAAGATGGTGCACCAACAACTGGCACTTAAGTATGGCCTGTTAGCGACGGCTCCGCCATACTACAAATACACCCCGGAAGCTGTGCTGGAATCGGAAGTAGCAGTGATGTACTGGGATAGGCTAATCATCACCGATCGAACAGTGGACTTCAACCGACCAGACATTGTACTGATCAACAAGGAACAACGAAGAGGGATCATCATAGACATCGCAGTGCCACTTACTCACAACATTCAGAAGACTGAACGGGAGAAGATCGCGAAATACGAAAATCTATCAATCGAGCTGAAGCGCCTATGGAAACTGGAGAAGGTGGAGATGTACGCCCTAGTAATATCGGCAGAGGGCGTGATGACGACCAGATTCGCCAAGAACATCGCGGCATTAGGACTGTCTTATAATATTATTCGAAATGGCCAGAAGGCAGTTGTACTACAAACATGTCATATTGTAAGAAAGGTTTTGGGACAGGATGAATTTCCTCCCCTCGCCTGAGCCTAATTTCTGCTGGAGGCGGGGATGAGATATCAAGCCATCACTGTCTGCAGCAGGAATGGGTGAATGTTTCCCAGCGTTTACGCTGAGAAGTGTGACTATAAAGTCGGCGAAATAATAATAATAAATAATCTTTGTTTAATAATAATGCAAATTTACATACATTATCCTTATAATACACACATAGTTAGTAAATTAGACGAGTATTGAAGTGGGAAATTAGTAAATTACATATGAGAGTTACATTATTATTAAAAAAAATAAACTAAAAATTATCATGTTATCATAATAATATATGATATATATTATTATGCCTCCGAAGTATTTTTCCTGCTGAATACAAATCTGGTGTCCGAATTGCTCCATTGCCCTTCAATATTCAGCAAAATGCTGATGAATCTTCAGAAAAGTGAATACTTTTCCCTAATGAGCTGTACTTTATGTATGATATATAGTTTCCGAAATATTTTTGTCCACTGAACACGGATCCTGACTGAATATACAGGTAGATGGTGCAATTTTGATACCGAATCCGTGTTCAGAGGACAAAATACTTCGGAAACTATATACCACACATAAAGTACAGCTCATTAGAAAAAATCGTCCATTTCCTGAAGATTCTTCAGCATTTTGCTGAAGATTGAAGGTTGATGGAGCAATTCTGATACCATATTCGTGTTCAGCGGGAAAAATACTTCGGAGATCATGTATCATACATAAAGCACGGCTCGTGAGCATAAAGTCTTAATTTTTCTGAAGATGCTTCAGAAAAATTAAGCTTGCTGAAGACTGAAAGGTGAAGAGTGAAGGGTATCCAGAGGGAAAAAATCTTTCGGTGACCACATATCGCATGTACATTTCAGATAACTGTTTTTTTTTTTGTAGTAGTGTAATTTTAAAAAGAAAAGACTAGTTGATGTTGTTATTTATAGCAAGTATAGTATAAAAATGGGTACTTTCTTTAGTTACAAGTACCACATTTAATTTGACGTTTCTCTTTACTGCAGGTCGACCTTGTCGCGGTACACCTTTCACAGATCGAGTTTGTAAATGTGGCAAACAAAATATTCCCTGTAGATATTGTAATAGGGGATTTCTCAGTGAATTAATTTGCTAGGTTTTGCTCGGAGTTGCTAGGTGTATCTTCATTACACAATTGTAACATTGGGTTTTGTTTTTCTCACAAATTTGATATACATTTTAAGAATCCAATTTTATATAAGAAATACTTTGCTTGTTGTAGAATATTTCATCATAATGTTTTTGCAACTTTATGCAAAGCACTGCACTTTAAGGTTATTAGGTGTCTGAGCGATTATCATACAATTATTAAGTGAATCAATTGTGAATTTTTACCATCCGAATGGGTATATTGAAAAATACTGTAATTTTAGATAATTAACACACTAATAATATAATCGGCAAAGAAATTTCAAAAGACGTGTAACGGGAACTCCTGCATTGTAGTCCTATTCAAGGGAGTAACCTTGAAATAGCTAAAGCTATTAGTGGTTTGCCGCCCTAAGAGGTACTTAACAAGTCAAAGCCGACCATAAATTTCAAGACTAACCAGCTGGAAATTGTATTTCGGGGTATTCCTTTTATACCATTTGAATCTGTTGTTGCCTAGAGGGCCATAAATTACGTTACTTACGGCCAGAATTTACTAGCCTACGTATAAAGTATGAGGTATGTAGGGACATAATGTGACGCTTAAGGACAAGTTTTTACATTAGGTAAATAAGCAGGCTAGATTTCTTAGGGTAGATAATTTTTCCAAAAACATAAAAATAGAACTAAAACAAAGAACATTTTTATTTTATCTGTATTTAACCTTGACGAAATCCATTTTCATTGACAGTTAAGATATTTCCTTACATATTGTAATCTTTATCACAATATATAGAATACTGCCCTATGTTTTTCCCAAGATGTAGAATAAGAAGTTTAATATACATATTGTGATATTTATTCTACATCTTGCGATTCAATGGTTATTTTTTTTCAATTGCCAAACTTTTTTATTAACATTGGAATGGAATACATGATTCTATTTAGTCTAAATATTTATTTGCCTTTTATTTGTTATTTAAATTGAACCACAATATAGGTAATTCCTTCCAAGCATCTGTCATATAAATGAGGTGTGGAGTCCTGGATGGCACCCTTTTCTAAAAACAGCGATTCATATGTATCTCTCCGATGTGTCCTAGCAATTTTTCAAAAAAATTTCCGTGACAATTTGATCGATTTAATCATGTAAGTATTCTAATCTCGTTAGTATGCGTGTCCCCTGCTATAACGCTCGATTTAAATTGTTTTGTTTATCTGTCTCAAGAATATCACATTTTCATATCTCAACTCTGATTTTACGATTACTTCCCAACTGACCCACATCCACGTAGGGGGTCAGTTGGGTTATTGAGGTCAATGGGATCATTGTGGTCATGGAATCATTGAGGGCAATGGGATCATTGGTCATGGGATCATTGGAACCAACAGGGTCATTAGTTGTGAAATCTTTGGGATAAATGGGAATATAAATTGTTGTCAATGGGATCATTAGGGTCAATGAGATCATTATGATTGGGGTCAATGGGATTATGGAGATCATGACTAGTAAGGTCGTGGAATAATGGCTCAATGGGATCATTATGGTCAATGAGATTTGTGATGTTTATTGGGTGTTTGGAGGTGCCAACTGAAGACATTTAATTTTAGATTCGATTTAGGTTTAGACACGTTTACCGAATCTAGAAGTTAGCATAATTCTAAGGATACTCAGATAACATTTATTACAGTACATTATTTGGGGCACCACGGGTAGCCGAGTGGGTTAAAGCACCGTCTTTCTGTGCAACCTCTGTGCGCGTTGTTCGAGTCCCGGCCGGGGAAGACGATTTTTAATTACCTCGCTTTCTCTGTCGGGACTTGATATGCAACCACTAATACACTAGTATAGGCGTGGATGCATAGATGCCAATCCAACCGCACATGCCCTAGATATGGTAATGTTCTGAGTTTTCTGGGGTTCCTCAGAACTGTAAAGCAAATGCATTACCGAAATAATCTTAAGTCGCTCCCAGTACGCTATGGCAAATAATAATAATAGCCACCCCTTCTCCGCACAGATCCCTGAGAGGACCTATGGGGTTACTCTTCGGAGTAATTATAGGGTGAGTATTATATTATTATTACAGAGTACAGATTATTGCAATATCCATCTGTGCCCATTGCAATAGAAGTGCAATACATGTACCATTTTGGAAAACTAATAAGGGAAGTAATCCCATTTTGTTGATAAATAATATGAAAAAGGTGCCCTTTTCAAATTAGCATGTGGAATTACACGTTTTAGAAGTTTATCATTAGCAATTATCAAAAATTGGTCTACCACGTATCCGAAGAAACTGTTTTAGAATTACAGCTGTCGCTTCTGTATGGGTAGGTATTCTGTGAGTATCACAATGTTAAAATACGATTCGCGATCATATAACGTGAAAAACGAATATATGATAACAAATACACTAGGCAGAAATTAAGGGATATAAACAATCCTAAATTGTAGGTGATTTTCAAAGAGTCGTAACTTGGGGAAAAATGGTGGTAGAGAGAAAAAAAAAGGAAATTGAAGCTCAGTTTCTAGTTTTTGGATCTTGTTTAAATTTTTTTTTGCCTCAGCAGTTTTTGAGTAGTCAATAAAACCATCGAAAACATTTTTTTTTCGAAATTTTTTGCTTCACTTTTAAAAGATCCACCGACATCAATAATTTTGTTTCGATAATTACATCATAAAGATTTCGACGATGATTTTTCGCTAAGTTATCGTCGTTCTATGCAAAAAAGTCATTTTTTACTTTGGTAATCAATTATTCGGTAAATAATGAAAGTCCAGAGTAGGGTTTTGAAAACTGCAAAGTATCCTTTACAAGTTATAGTGATTGATTTTTGTAAAACAAATTGGTATACTTTCTGATTTTGCATTTTTTCTCAAACACACCTATTTGTTCACTGCTATATGACATCACCCAATGTTATGTTACAGCCACTATACATATAACGGCACCGGCATCCTACGAAACCAAAGCTTTACAGGTACCTCATTATTTTTGTAATATAGTTCTATATCTAAATTAACATCTTGTTTTTATATTAATTTTATGTAAATCAAAGAACGGGTTTAGTATTTTTGCACAAAAGACGTATTGGTTTTTGTTTTCGTAATTACATAGACACACATATAGCGGATACAAACACCACATCTACATGATTGTTTTTCTTCTAGCACGATAAATTTCGTTTATTTCTAGTCAACGTTGCGTGTTTCTCAGGTAAATATGGAAATCATAAATAGAATAGGAAAAATTAATTTAAGGCCTTCCGCACAACTTGGAAGTGCCCTATTTCATTTTTGTACTTCTTTCATTTCAGAATTTTTGTGACATCAAAATGTAGATCATGTATGGATATAAAAAAAACTAATGTAATCCATATTAGGCTATTATATTTGCAGAGCCGCTAAAATTACGTAATGAGTTGACCTTTAGAAATAGAAATTAATTTATATTGTTTATTATTAAAACACGAACAGTTGTACGTTGGAAATTTGGTATTTGGTAAATAATATTATTGCATGTGCTCGTATTTATTTGGATAGGAATAATGGTAATTAGTTATATAAAGTAAAATAAGGATAATGAAATATACCAAAATCATCCAGGTAGTTTTAATGATAAATTATAATAGTATTTATAAATATTCTCAATATTAACAATACTGACCAATGTTGCCTGTCATACATAACAAATAACGAATATTAGGGCCGTAATGGCTCAGATATTCCAGAGTGGCCTTTTTAATGACTGGTAGTTCCTGTAATTGAAATACGCTCTGAGTATTCCATGACTTAAGGGTTATTTCACCCAATGAATGGGCCTCAAAGTATGCTTTGTTTTATACACAGGGAACGAATAACTACATTATTATCGTCTACACATCAGTACAATACATGTAACGTTCTAGTCAATTACTCTATCCATAATTGATCAACATTAATCCAACTTATGATAGGGAATGCCACGAGTTGAGATACTGCTCACTCCGAGGGCGATAAAACAGCCGTGGTCCAAATCTACTATGTTACCTATATGACATTAAAAAAAAGGAGAGATTTAATCTTCTTCTAAAGATGCCAACTTAGTTGGCGAAACTCGCGTCGAGAAAAGTATATTAGTTCGGTGTTTCGAGGAAAACGTCCAGTTTTTTGTTTCTACGCCGAAAGTTCCAGTACCCACTCCAGGATATATGACATTATCACAGCATAGAGTCGGAGTCAAGTAAACGTACTGTCTATGAGCTGGTAGTGAGTAGCATTTCATATGAATGCCTTACGAATGAAATATGCCTATGTATACCAACATGCACAGTAATATAACTATCCAGTAGTACATGACAAAAACTTAGCCCTTTGGTTTAAAATATTTTTTCACTCCCCAATACATAGTTTAAAAGCATTTATCAGTATAAATGCTTTCCTAGCGCTTTTAAGTTAGTGACCTCACCAAATATAAACACATGGATTATATATGGAAAGTATAAGCACAAGAATGGACCAGTTCTGTCTTTGCAAACAGACCCATAATTTCATATGTATTTTGATGCACTGAAATCAAATTTTGCAAAAGAAAGTTCTACCGCGTTAATTTTTCTCTTCACCTTCGTTAACCGCCGTAAAGTTTTATAGAGAAAAAATCTTCAATTATTCTTCATAACTATTGTACGGTTTTTTGGGTCGTTGATCACAAATCTGAAGAATAAAATTCGACTAGACAGCTGACAACAAGCTGCCAAATTTCTCCAACATATAAAACATTAAAATATTAAATGCATATTAATAAGTTGTTTGAGTTGCTGATTACGATTCTGAAGTAAAAAATTAATTATGACATAATGACAACGTCAATAAATTGTCAAAATTTCTCTGAGGATGGTGAACACATTATTGCGGTATCGAGACTTGAGCATCAAATGAGAATTACTTGAGAATTCAAACTCTTGTTTTAATTTTCAATCAATTTTTGACATGACGAAACCAAATGCCAATGACATGCCACATTAGAGAGAGCCATCGAAAAAAAGTCATCAAATCTGGCTATGAACGAGAGAGATGGAAATAGCGGTTATGTCGAAGCTCGAAGGGAAACTTTGTTGTTGTCAATCTTTTGACAAGTGGCTGTCATAATTGTAAAACAAATAATAGCTGTCAAATAAAGTTATACATTTAAGATAGAATAGAAATAGGATGACTTACTTTTTTTGCTTGGCCAACTTTGATGACGTTTCTTTCGATGGCTCGATAGAATGTGACATTTTAAGATCAACTTCATTTTTCGCAAACTTCCTCTGTTTTCTGGTACTTCATGTTTTTTTTTTTTTAATTTTTTGTTTGGCTGAGATAAGATGTTTGTCTCAAACTATCTATTTTTACAAATTCAAATTGTGTTACGTGTTTAGTTTTCACTACGGAAGAGTATCTGGCTTTCACTAATTGCTGATATATAATAGCTTATTAGTTCCGCGCGAGGGCGCTGTTGTTCCGCTGTTGTGCTTGCAGGTTTGCCAGTGCGCATCTCTGACCATTTCGATAGTCAGTGGTCGTCCTTTCCAATTTTGGATGACCGACGTCCATTAATGATCATTTTTCCTGTAGCTATTACACGTGTCGAGTCGTAGAATTGCATTTTTTGGGATTTAAACGCTCGATCCGTTAATTGAATCTTGGCTGTGTTGATGCATATATTTTCGTTTTGTGGAGTCGAGTTTCAATCTAAATTTCTGTAGGATATACAATTAGTTAAAGGTAAGAACACCATGTCAATGTTTTTTTTTGCATATATTTTCGTTTTGTGGAGTCGAGTTTCAATCTACATTTCTGTAGGATATAAAATTAGTTAAAGGTAAGAACACCATGTCAATGTTTTTTTTTTTTTTGTATACGCTACCATATGGCTGAAGTCCTATTTCGTGTAATTCACTTTTAGAGGGATTATTGTCTTCCAACATCGGACTAGTTGTACGTTGTGAATATAATTCTGAGGTTACCAGAATCTACATTAATCACGTTACCCCTCTGGACGTGTCACCTATTGATATTGCTGTACTGGGTGTTTGTGGAGAAGTGCCGTGCCCTCAGAGTGAGGTAATTTGTTTTCTTATGTTTTATTACACTGACTTTACGTACGTAGTTTTGGGCTAAGTTCTGGCTAGCACTTAGAGTGCCTTCGTTGTGTACAACAACTTTATCTTTAGGGTCCTTGGTACGGGTTCTTGAGTACAGGTTCCTTGTTATGGGCTCTGAGTTGACGAGCTCCAGAGTGTGGAGCTGTTGTGCCAAGGCTCGAGCGCTAGGTTCGAACCATCGAAGACAGGGGTTGAGTCCTACTCCCCCGAAGTAGGAATCCAGTGCAATGCTTGCTGTACGTCCCCTTGCAGATGATTGAACCCGAACTACGGAGAACATTTTTCCTCGTTTTTATCACAACAGCTGTTCCAGTCAAGTGAGTGTGTCATTCCGACTGAAATTTAGTCCACGTTAAATATGTTATAATATTGATATTGTTACGAACGCTGGGCCAGTCCGCCCCTGCCTGTTTTGACGCCGGCTGACCAAAGCAGCCGATAACCTGTGCTGACGTAAGACGCCCAGAAAAGCCACGAGTATTCGCGGCGGTTCGACTTCGCGCGCTGGAGGCTTCTCGTAGATACGCGACCCTTCTATAGGTGTATATAACGCGGGGTATCCAGGCGCGACAACACAGTTCTATTTAAAACCGGCGCGGCTTACAACGCTCAAGATAAATTGTATAGAAATAAATTAGTGTAAATAAATAGTGTTAGTTTAAAAGTGCGAGTTTAATTTTTCACACCTCACGAACCCGAAATAAATAAAACGTTACATTGGTGTCAGGTGTTGCGTGTGAAATAAAACGTTACATTGGTGTCCGGTGTGAGTGTGAAAAAAAAAACTGAACAATAAAGACATTTAAATAAATAAATTCGCGATAAATAAATTAAGTGAAATGGCTTCAAGACAGGTATTTTTAAAGGACCTTAAAGTGGCGGATTTAAAAAGGGAACTTGAAGAACGGGAGTGCGAGACGACAGGGAAAAAGGCCGATCTACAAAATAGACTTCGAGAAGCTCTGGAAAATGAAGGTGAAAATCCCGATATATTTTTATTCGAAATTGCTGGCGATATAAATTCGGCGTTGCAAAGTTTGGAAAACAAATTATTAGAAAATGCCACCAAAATGCAACAGGAACTCCAGGAATCGTCTGGAAGCTTGGAGAAAAATCTAGAAGAGAAACTTTTAGAAAATGCCACCCAAATGCAACAGAAATTAGAGGAAACGTCTGGAAACTTAAGAGGGATGGAGCAAAACTTAAGAGGGATGGAACAGAAACTAATAGAAAACATGGATCAAAAACTACAAGAAAATTCTAGTTGCCTCCAGAAACAAATAGGCGAATATGTGGACGGAAAATTTGGGGAAATGGAAAATAAGTTAGTAACCGTAGAAGCAGAATTCCAGAATAAGTTTCTAGAAATGGAAAGAAAAATCGCAACGCTGAGTTTAGGAAGTGGGGAACAACAACACGTGGTCAATACCGCTCTGAAGTCACCTGGTAGCGACATCGACAGGTTGAGTAAAGTCGAGTTGAGCAGTCACATGGGAAATTTCGAAAATTCGCATGAAACCACCACAGTTTGATGGTAAGAGCTCCTGGGTCAATTATCTACGACAATTTGAGGCTGCAGCGAAGGCAAATGGTTGGTCATTGGCGGAGAAGGCTACAGCGCTGACGTTAGCGCTACGCGGCGATGCAACGGATATATTGCAGACGCTTTCTCTTGAAGAACAAGAGGATTACCACCAACTTGTCCGACACCTGGAAATGCGATATGGTCAGTCCCATCTTGAGCATGTCTACCACTCGCAGTTGAAGAACCGCTATCAGAAAAGTAACGAATCGCTGCAGGAATTCGAAGCGGACATAGCGCGGTTAGTTCGTTTGGCATATTCATCTACGCCGGAGAACGTCATGGAACGACTAGCCGTGCAGGCATTTTTAGATGGTCTGCGTGATACTGAGACCCGTCAAGCCCTGACTCTCGCTCGTCCCAGCAAGTTGGTGGATGCTTTGGCGCGAGCTTTGGAATTCGAAGCTGCTAAAGAGAGTTGCAGACGTCAAGCTACGATCCGCAAGATGGAGGAAGATCTTGAAGAAGGAACATGTAATGAAGCAGAGATTAGGCGAGTCGCCAAGGAGATATTGGATAAGAGGCCAATTCGGCGTTGGAATGGTGCTAAGGTACGTCACATTCGTGGTCGCCGTATTGAAAAAGAAGAAAGCACCGCCATCATCTGAAAAGGATGTCGTAATACGCAGACTAACGGTGGTGAATGATGATTGGCAGCCGGATGAGCTTCTGAGAGATCAAGAGAATGACCCGAATCTGAAACCAATTGTGAATTGGAAGAAAGAAGGTCGGAAACCCACTTGGGAAGAAGTATCACGGTACTCGCCAACAGTAAAGTCGTACTGGGCTCAGTGGAATTCCCTCGTCCTAAGCGATGGACTCTTAAAACGCGTTCTGGAGAAATCAGATGGTACCGAAGAGCGAAAACAACTGATAGTCCCCAGAAACAGAGTTCCCGAGGTATTGGAGGAGGTCCACAATGGAAGCACTGGCGGTCACCTAGAGAGTAACGAAGACGCTGGGAAAAGTTAGGGAGCGTTTCTACTGGGTGAACTGCACTACCGACGTGAAGGAGTGGTGCAAGAAATGCGTGGTGTGCGCTGCGAGTAATGGTCCGCAACGGCACCCGAAGGCTCCAATGCGACAATACAACGTGGGTAGTCCGTTTGAAAGAATTGCCATCGATGTAGCAGGTCCGTTTCCGGAAACAGATAATGGAAATAAATACATCGTCGTCGTAATGGATTATTTTAGCAAATGGGTAGAAGCGTATGCCCTTCCAAACCAAGAGGCTTCTACTGTGGCGGACGCTCTCATCAAGGACTGGATTTGTCGATTTGGTGTACCTCTGGAATTACATTCGGACCAGGGGAGAAATTTCGAGTCGATTCTGTTTCAGAATGTGTGCCGTACACTCGACATCCGTAAGACAAGGACAACTGCACTGCATCGGCAGTCAGATGGAATGGTGGAGCGAATGAATAGGACCATCAACCGGTACTTATCCAAAGTAGTCTCTGACCACCAGAGGGACTGGGACCAGTTTCTCCACCTGTTCCTGTTAGCCTACCGGTCGTCGGTTCACGAAACAACTGGGCAAACACCTGCAAGCATCGTCATGGGCCGTGAACTGCGTCTACCCTGTGACCTGAAGTTCGGCTGTACACCAGGGGACGACGTGGCTGGAGAGGACTACGTCAGTACTTTACGCCAGAGAATGGACGACATCCACGAACGAGTCCGTTCAAATATCCAGGGCGCCAGCGACCGCATGAAGGAGACCTACGACATCAACGCCAACGATGGCAGGTACCAGCCCGGCAACCAAGTCTGGTTATATAACCCACAACGTCGTCGTGGGTTATCTCCAAAACTTCAAAGCTCCTGGGAAGGTCCGTATGAGGTCGTCACCCGGATTAACGATGTAGTCTACCGAATCCAGAAGTTGCCAAGAGGAAAACCCAGGGTGGTCCACTTCAACCGTTTAGCCCCTTTCGCCGGAAGCAATGACGAACAAGCTGAAGCCAGAGTTCGACACGTCAGTCCACCAGACAGCGAGCTCTCTTTCGAGGAATTCATGTTGCTTCATTCGAATGGCCAGAAAGCTCGCTACGGTGTAACGCGAGAAGAACCACGTGACCTGTTCCAGACTCCTGCTGATTTCTGTCTTGCTCACTGTGTGGCAGCGGACCTCCGAATGTCCCGAGGGATTGCACTTACCTTCAAGAAGGCGTTTGGACAGTTGGAGGAGTTACGCAGACAAAGACCAGAGGTTGGACGAGTCCTTCAAATCACGGCGGCCGAGCAGGAGAAAGAGAGGTCCGTTTTCTATTTGGTGACCAAGCAGCTATCGCACCATAAACCAACTTATCAAACTGTCTGGGACACACTAGTCGAGCTGAGGGATGTGCTCTTGTCCCAGAGCATAAGCAGTTTGGCGATACCGAAGATAGCCAGCGGACTAGATGGCCTGGATTGGAGGGTGATCAGGAGTATGCTAGAAGTCCTCTTCCGGTTTACTGGAATTGAGATTCTGGTATGCTGTTACAACCCCAGGAGATCGCTCAACGAGAAGACTGTGGACTGCTTCTTCTACCAGACCTCCCGATGCAAGAATGGGTCATTCTGCAGGTATCGTCACAGGCCAGGGGATGACACAATTCGAGACGAAATGTCTTTAAGGAGGGGGCAGTGTTACGAACGCTGGGCCAGTCCGCCCCTGCCTGTTTTGACGCCGGCTGACCAAAGCAGCCGATAACCTGTGCTGACGTAAGACGCCCAGAAAAGCCACGAGTATTCGCGGCGGTTCGACTTCGCGCGCTGGAGGCTTCTCGTAGATACGCGACCCTTCTATAGGTGTATATAACGCGGGGTATCCAGGCGCGACAACACAGTTCTATTTAAAACCGGCGCGGCTTACAACGCTCAAGATAAATTGTATAGAAATAAATTAGTGTAAATAAATAGTGTTAGTTTAAAAGTGCGAGTTTAATTTTTCACACCTCACGAACCCGAAATAAATAAAACGTTACAATATTTTACATTGCAGTATACAGATAGTTAAGGCAATTTATTACTTTTATGGCCCATGTTTAAGGTTTTTGAGTATTTCGTATCAGTGTTAAGACCGAATTACACCCACTGTCACCACTGTATCTGTATATTATTAAAACTGTGTCTATTGGTGTTTGAAACGCTGTGTTTTAGTTTTCCTAACCCCAAAGAACGAGAATATCTAGTGTGTCTTTTGCTCTTTGTTACCAACAATTTAGTACCATTTATTATCCATTAACCTGGGGTACAGTATGCCCTGAGAATAGAGCTCGTAAAATAAACAAAAGTCGTGACATAGGACTACTTTCCGGGCAAAGCAAGTGTCACGACTCTGAGTGGACAATAGTGCCCCTTTTTGAGTGTATAATATCAAGACTATAGTTGAAGTCCATATCAATTGATTCCCCAAAAATATACGCTCTAGATTTTTTTGGTTTGATATTCGAATGATATAAATCGTATTAGTTAAAGTCCGATTACAAAGACAAAACTTTTTTTTGTAAACCTGTGATTATGTTAGGTTTGGCTGAATATAAGCATGTACCAAACATCATCTCTTCATATTTTTCAGAAATTTTGACAGCTTGCTGACGCTGTCATTAAGTCAAAATTCAGTTTTGACTTCGCATTTGTATTCAGCAACCTAAAGAAATTATGAATATGCATTTAATGTCAACTTTTTTCATTTTGGTGAAATTTGACAGCGTCATCAGTAGGTCGAAATTTAGTCATGACCAGATACATAATCAGCGACCCAAAAACCCATAAAAACGTCGTAAAAAATGATTAAAGAAATTTTTCAATCTCCTCTATAAGTTTATGGCGGTTATATGGGGATATAGAGAAAAATTGACGCGGTCATTTTTTTTGCCAAAATTGGTTTCAGCGCATCAAAATACTTAGGAAATGATGGATCTGATTGCAAAGACCGAGCATTTTTTGTAGACTTGTTATCAGTAAGTAAAAGGTAGCACAAATAAAACCAATAATACGCTTGTGTAGTCGCGTCTCGAAGAGACCGCCGCGCCATCTCGCGGATTCGCCGCGTCAATAAGTAAATTGTAAGTTTAAAATTTGCCCAATTTAACGTGTTACACATGTGTATTATATAAGTGATTTTGTGTAAAATTAAGTGTTATTTCTCCAAATAAAATGATAATTGAAATTTTTTGCATTTTTATTTGCAGCAATTTGCATTTTTATGAATGTAGAAAATACATGTTCAAAAACGGATCAACCTATGATATGGAATCGACCTCCACAAATACAACTTGATAAGTACCATAAAAGGTGTAGAATTGAAACATTATTTCCTTGCGATGGAAACAGACAGGACCATGTGTTTGGATTTGAGGATTTAAAAAACATTAACGACCAGCATTTGTCTGAATACTCTCCACAAACTGAAATACTCAAGAGCGAAATCGGATGTCACAAACAAAGGGAAGAAAGAATTATCGAACAAGAAAAAAGAAATATCGCAGTAAAAAGTTTTCTTGAAAAATTGTAATATTTGCAGAGCAACTCAAACTTTCCAGTTTACAATGCGTATAATTGTTTGCCAAAGCAAAATATAAAGACAAAATTTGCGAAAATTTGTTGCCCACAAGAATATTTATACAAATATGGGGAAATCAAAGTAGGCAAAGAGAAATGGATGGAAATCGCTTTCAATTCTATAGGCCAATCGAATACTTACCTACATGTGGTTGCAAGAACGATGCACAAGAATTACCTGCAGTGAAAAGGCACACAGAATCAAAACAAGAGTAGCAACTTTTAACACATTGGAAGAACAACTATGCGTTATAAATTAAACAAATTTTTAGAAAAACGCAGAATTTTTTAAACAAATTTTCTACACATTTTGACAAGCATTAAACCTAACCTAAACTTATAGAATTACAGATGAACTGCTTTAAAGTTTTCTATTTAAAACCTGTGAATATTGCTTACTCTTTACGTCGAACAGAAATGATCCATTTCTTTTTCTTTCAGCTTCCCATGGGCGATTTGGAAATGAATAAAAGTCTAATTCCGGGTTTGTGTTTCGGCGATTAGTGCAACCCGGGACGCAACAAGCTTGCCTAGTATTTTTTACACCACTTTTGTGCATTTTACGTGTTATGAAATGTTTATTTCACATGAAAAATTGTTTTCGAATATCTGTTTATCGTAGTTTATCGGCGTGATGAAGTTTGTTTACCACTTAATTTTTGACACGTTCTTACCACTACGCGGCGCCACTATAGTCACTACACAAGCGTATAGTGCGTCAGTTCGGACAAATATTAAGATTTGTCACGTAGAAGCAATATTTGGTTTTAAAAATTAAAAACGATCCGTAATGGAATAAAAAATGCGTTGCACTATAATATACATTTAATTATTTGATACTAATAATTAAGTTATATATGAGGCTGAGTATATTAACTTAGTAATTATCTTTTACCACGTTGTTGCACAGCTACCTAAAATTTAAGTCTTCTCCTGTTTGGCAAGAGTTAAAGGAGTTTTCCTCCTATTATAAATTCCAAGTGTGTGCCATGCATTAAGGTCCCTTCAAAACTAATGACTTCATCAAGTATGCGCATAATAAGCGCAAGGTAATAGGATCCTCCAAAGATCAACAGGGGAGAGAAAAACATAAGAATAACAAACCGAAATCGATGAGTCCTTTCTTCTTCGTGACACGGAGGGATACGTGAGTGATATGAAAACGAAATGAGGTGATTTCTCAGAGAGGTCTTTTTGACATAGTGTTGAAATCTTTTCTCGATCGAATAACGAACATAATAAATTTAGGAGAGTCAATTTTTTAACGATAATAAACACATAAGTCCATTTTAAATAGCAAAAAGAAAACAAACGGTGATGTCATTTGATGCTCTCTATAATAATCAGCATTTTAAGCGTTTACAAATATATAAATTGCTCGTCTATAGGTTTGACTTGAACCGCTGTAATTCAAAGAATAAAGTAATTGATATATTTTGACGTATTTGGCAAGAATGAAAAGTTCATTTGGTTCCAATTGGTGCTACTCAGAAGAATTTTGAGGATATTAAAAAGTATATGACATACAGAAAACAAGCAACCGATGCAAAACATCACATATTTTTGCTAGTGACAATCCTGTCATCAAAATAGATCCACAAAACTGAAAGTAGATTACTGGAGCTTCCTATAATATTTTCAGACGTATATACCAACTTATTAAAAGTATCCATTACCTCAAAATGTTAAAATGATTATTTTTTTTAATGATGTATTTTTCTAAAATGTATTTTCTCCGTCATCATTGTTCAAAATCCGAAAATTAGAACATGGAACCCTCTGAGCCCAGGAAGACTTTTGATCAGTTCATGAACCACAAAATATTAAAAACTCTGCCAATTTCACTGAGGGACACTTACCATTCATTTAAACATTGTTTGCGTAAAGTGAACCATCTTTAACTCTACGATGAACAATTTAAGAATGACAAAATTAATGTTCCCAACATATTTCCAAACGTATTTGTCTTCTGCAACTACTGAGTCTTATTTCCGAAGAATTGTACCACATTCATCTGTGGAATGACAAAAGAAATTAAAATTGGAAAAATGGATACACAATTAATACACAAATTAGGGTCTTACTTCTAAAGATCTGACAAATACGTATGGAAATATTTTTTGAGTATTAGCTTTGATTTCTTTAATTGGTAATCGTGTGGCCAAATATGCTTAACAACTTTTATATAAAGTGAAATGAAGTTGACTCTTAACCGATCAATTTTTGACCGATAAAATGTTTTACTAATTTAATAACTGAATTTAGTTATTTGGGTTTTAGGCTGACACCTTAATGTTAAATTACCAAAAAAGTCAAATAGAATTGATTGAAAGCAGTGTCAAAAGTATTCATTTGTTTAAGAGTTTCAAAATTACTGTTAATTATTCTGGCCACGTAGGGTACGATCAAGCAACACTGCGGAAATGGGACATGGAAGGATGGTAGGTTAACATGAAATGCACCTTCAGTGCAAGTTTGAACTTGTTAGAGTCATTTGTTTTTTCTTTGTGACTGTTTTCCTAAACAGGTTTTTTCTAGTGCGTTTTAAAACTGAGAATTTTAAGCAACGGTGTGCTATCCGGTTTTGCTTCAGACTTGGACACAGCGCAACGGATACTTTTGCAATACCTCAACACGCCTACGGAGACAGTGTTTTTTCAATAGCCCAGGTTTTTCGGTGGTTTAAGGCATCCTCAAAAGGAAGAGAGTCGATTTAAGATGAACCGCGCAGCGGAAGGCCTTCATCTTCAAGAACCGATAAAAATGTCGATAGAGTACGGCATCTTGTGCGTTCAGATCGTCGATTGAGGACAAGAATGATCGAGGAAGAGTTAAATTTGAATCACACCACAATTCATCAGATTTTGACTAACGAATTGGGGATGAGAAAAAGCTATGCAAAAATAGTTCCAAGAAACCTTTCGCGGGAACAAAAGGACATCAGGAGAGAAAAGTGTCTTGGCTTTTTGGAATCGATTGAAATTGATCCCCATTTTATGGAACGTGTCACAGCCATCTCAGTAAACGAGTTTTTGGCCTGTAGCTTCTCAGCCTCCTTATTCACCTGACTTGAGTACTTGTGACTTTTTTTCTCCTCCCGAGATTGAAAAATCACCTCAAAGAACGTCATTTTGGGACCATAGAAAACATTCAAACGGCTGTAACGGACCAACTGAAGACTATTCCAGTATATGAGTTCCAGCACTGCTATGAGGGATGGAAGATCCATCTCCAGCGCTGTGTGGCTTCTCAAAGAAGTTATTTTGAAGGCAATACTGAATTGTGATCCTATTCGAATAAAAAAAATGGAAAACATTAGTCTCATTACTTAATTTACAAACCTCGTACTTCGAAAAAATATTAATCTTTTAACTTCGCAGTAGAAGTAGTAGTGAGAGTTAAATTGCAGATATTTTTCTACTACACATGATTACAGGCGGATGGTTTTATAAGTCTTAATTTAGTATGTCAAGAATTATTTATACTATTCGTTCAGTACGTTTTATGCAGCATGGAATATAAAACAGAATGGGGACGAAACTACCTTCGTTAGAAGACATAAAAACGAAAACGCCAGGCGCAAAGGGGAGAAATGTGAAAATAAATTTTACATCCTCGTAAATACAGTTTGGCAATCAGTTTCAGCTGCATGTGCGCTACACAAAATTAACGCTGCTTAGTTTCCAATAATAGGAGAACCGGAGCCTTGTTATTCATCAGACGGAGTTATTGGCCCTCTGCGAGAACACGGTTTTGCAAACATATCCGCGGCTGTTCTAAGTGTTTGCTTAATATTCCTGAGCCGCAAACAGCACCTGCTCTCGCCCGGGTTAATCGCAGGCGTACCGGATGATTTGCTCTTTTTATCAGACGCTTTCGATCGACCAACGAACGTTTACTTCACATGTAAAAAAAACGCTGCTTAAAAAATCACTACCGACTTCATCATTTAATTTTTCCACATTGAGACTAGTTTTAAAAATCTGCATTCACACTTTGGCTATATATTTAAATAACTATTAATTAACCCATTAACGCCCAAACGGACATAAATTTTCGTCCTTTTTGGAGCGTCAATCTCGAGGGGAAGGTTTTCGGATGTGATCTTTCAATTTCAATTTCCGGGGTCAGAATTGTGATTAAATGCTCTAGAAAAAAAATGGCTGACTTTATGGAGAAAAGTACTGAACATTTTGAGATTAATATATATATATATATATATATATATATATATATATATATATATATATTTTTATTAGGACTACCCCCAATTCAACCCTTTTCCACCCTCCGTAAGCCACCGCCCTCCTGTTTCGCTCATTTTGCTTGATCTGGCCATTATTGGGCGATTTCATTGATCCAAATGCTACCAACGTATCTGGGGTGCCAAAACTCGCTTTCGCTCTTTGACAACTCGAATACCTCTCCACCCTTCCACACAACCCTCACTCATACCCTCTGGTTTCGTCCCTATTCTCTTTGTTCTGCTTGGATTTGGTATTGTTGGTCTCAAATTTATGTCCTGGAAGGCTTTTGAAGTTGACTGGATCCATTGCAGATCGCTGATGAAAAGGCAAAAGTGAAATTCCACCCTCCGACCCACCCCCTGACATTTGCTGCGCTGAGTAAGTTTCTACCTGTGAGGTAACTCAGAAAGCCTTTTTGAGGATGACTGAACGCTCTCCGGTCCACCCTGAGTCATCAGTCTCTTTCAATTCCTGGTTTGCGTCCATTGACCTTTCTCTAGCTCCCTTCAAAATCTTTCAGCTCCTTTTTGAGTAGGTAAATATTTGATACATTTTTTAAAAGTGATGTTACTTTTGACGAGCAGTTTATACCGAAACACGCAATTTCTGAATACATGTTTACCGTATCTCCAATCGATAGTCGAGAACATGAAACAAGGCCACAAAATGGAAGTGTTGATAGTTAACGACTCTAAAGGATGCCGGCTTCGGATTATATATCAAGCGGGTAAATAAATGAGCAACCATCAAAGACTGCGTGAAGTTTCATCAGATAAAACTGCTAACAAGTCGGATGGTAATTAGATAATGAGCTACACCTAAAGCTCGTATACGTTTATTGGATTAAATTATCCATGTAATTCCTCAAGCGAGGGTGTGCGCATACAATTAATGCTTATCGTAAAAATGTGTAATAAAACAAATTTAATATCACAATGTAACTTTAAAGATACGTGGCATATTTTATCGCGAACATAGTTTATTCCTGCCACAACTAAATATGTAGTAATCAAAATTATTTTCACTGATGTGAGATTTATAGGTTACTTCATCAACTAACTGGACATCTTGCGACGTACATACATATCCATTTGACCTATGCGGAAAAAACTATCCAGTTCGAGCTCCAGGTGATTGGCATCATTACCCTGGATGATTTCAGAGAGCTTGGAGTAGTCTAACTTAGTCTAAATAAGCTTAGAAAGAGAGTCGAAGAAAGAAAAAACTATGACCAATCTTGGCTGTTCAAGAATCGTTCTTAATTTTCCAAGGAACATTTGACAATTATTTTATTTAATTAAATAATATCCCGAGTAATATGATTTTGATTAATTAAAGACTAACCCAGTGCCCCAAAATATCCCAGAGTAATCATAATTCAAAAGTATCTCATAGTATTTTGATCCGTAAAATCTGAATCTGGAGTCTAAATTCTTAAATTATTTCATATTTCAACCTTAATCACTAAAAATTCCTCTAGATAGTGAAATTTGACATTATCCGCCTAACCAAGTAGTTGAAAAATTAAGAACAAATAATAAAGTAGACCAGCAAGATTTTCCAACAGTATTTTGACCTGCTGAATTCTAGTGTGGATTTAGAATTACAGATCAGTTTTTTTTTATCCTAACAAAACACAAAACTAAATAAGGTAAGTCTATGATTGGGAAAATATTGCAATTTATGAAGTCATTAACTCCACATTTCCAAACTCTGAGGAAACGTAGATCTCACGCTGCGGTAGTCAAAAACTAAACATATGACTACGGTGTGCCATAATAATGGCTCAACTCATTATTCAAATCATTACTCAAATCATTATTATGGCACAACTACGGTGTGCCATAATAATGGCACACTTGACTCGTCTAGGGGCTCTTAAATTCGATATTTTACTTAACTTTAAGATCGAATGAAAAGAAATGCCTTGTATAATCAAATTTCGTATATGGGAGTTTTGAGGAGTCCTAATTCTGATGTTGGTTCAAATTTTAAATAAAAAAAGTCGATAAATGGTTATATTGAATTTTGAGGGCATACAAAAAATCGTAGAAGGCCATGGGGAAGAATCTTAAAAACGACGAGAAGCAGCTTTCGATGCCAATTACATAATAAAAAAAAGTTTTATCGATTATCGATATCTTGAAAAATCTTTTATTTTTTATCGTTATCTTTTTATTTTTTATAGTTTTTTATATATAGTTACATATATAAATTTAAACTTATAAACATTTATATATAGTTACAGTTTTATATATAGTTTTATATATAGTTACATTTATATATAGTTACATTTTTATTTTTTATAGTTTTATCGATATCTTGAAAAAAATGCGGATTTTATGGATTTTTGACATAAATAAAAGTATGTCTTTCTAGGTTCGGACACTGTCCATTTACTCGTACATATACAGGATTGGAACGTCCAAGATTTCAAAGCCGAGCATCATTAAGATTTTGGGTGTTATGGGCTTTATGGGCTTGGGATTTATGGGTGTTATTTATGGGCTTTATGGGTGTTATTCTCTGTCTTTCGTGATAGGGTAGCAATAAAATATGTAGGCGGGACTCCCCGCCCATAAATTATAATGCGCACGTGTGAATTGAATTATTACATCGTTATTGGTCTACGAAAAAAAAGCACTTGAGTATTCCTTGCGTACGCAGTTGGTATTTTAGGCGATTCCATCGTTGGGCCATTTTTTATAAACGGTTCCTTAAATGCTAACAAATATTTAACAAATAAAACAAACTGTTTACGGACATGACCATGAAGGACCACGAAATTTGAATGATTTACGGGCCAGAATTGTACAAGTCCTAAATTGTTGAACGCTTAAGAAATGTTAGAACGCGTAAGAACTGAGTTTTACGATAGACTAGGGTTTTGCGAAGAACAAAGGGGCGACATTTTGAACCACTTATTCAATAGGAATTTTTTTTCTTTCGTCTTATAACCGGGTTGATTTATATTTATATCTTTTTATTTTTTGTAGAACTTCAATTTTATTTTCTTGCAGACCGGTTAGTTAAGGAATACAAACATTTTAAAACAAATACAATCATGTTCGTACACTTCTTTTAAGTGTATGGGATAATTTTAAGTCAGAATTACGTAAGAATTTCATTTCATACAGCTAAGTCGATGTACACCCTCATAGCTGCGAAAAAGTACTGAGTCCCACTCACTCAAATTCGATATTTGATGGGCGGTGTCTCTCCACCTCCACATTCCAGTTTCTGACGCGCAGGTAACGTTTTACATCATACATAACGTTTGTAATACGTACACAAGCGGGAAACACTGGTGCATCTAACTGCCTTTGTTTGTCCTTACTGGTGTCTTTTAACTTATTCTCTTCTACACATGTATCGCCAATATGTAATGGTGCAATTTCCTATGGGTATATCGTCATTTTACTTTGAAAACCTCTTACATCCGTTTTTTTTTTGTGAAAATGAGATAGTATTAATATATTTTCATACTATAAGATATAATATATTAAAGTATGATGCCTTTTTTGAGCATTTCTTGAGATACATATCTTATTATCGGACTCAATTTGCTTTTAAAACCTTGAAAATATGTAATTTTAATAAAAAAAAAATTAGACCTCTCAAATAATCACGAGTTGATTTAGTTACATGAAAAACGTGATACTTTACAACAGCTAATTTAAGAGAACTAATATGATACTAACACATTCTTCAAACCTGCTGATATATTTAATTTTACAGACGTATGAGGATTTTAAAGTCTTCAGATTTAAAATCTCCATAAACAGACCCGTTTGCTTCTCTATGTGTTTTCTTCTGAAATATGAAAGTATTCCAGAAAATTGCTGTAAACAATAGGACTTCGATACTACTAGTCCTTGTTGGTTTGACTTCCGAAAAAGTTTTACATAGAAAAAGAATAGTTAAAGTACCAATGATAAACTGATCAAATCTACTTTTGTGGAGGATGCGCTGATTAAAAAAATGGTATTATCAAGAATTACATTACAACTGGAGGACATTGGTTGATTCCACAATTCCTATAGTAACTTACGTTTTTGTGTTTTTTCTTAGGTTCTTTATATATTCACCTGAAAGCTTAATCGACAGTTTCAATGAATAGGAAACACAATCTTCTCATTATTTGATTTGATATTATTTGATAGACCTGAAAATAAGCAAACTTTGTCTCCAAACTTTTTTTTATCGATTACAGAGTTACAAAAAATGGACAAATATTTTGGGGGTTAGTTTTCGAAGCGAAAAATTGCGAGCTCTACAAATTAACCATGTTCTATATACTCGTGGATTATACTCGTGGAAAACATACTCGTGAACATTATTTTAACATGTTTTTTTTTTATTTCTGGTTTGGAGATTTTGTTCTAGTTTAATGTATATTTAATGCACATATCTACATAGGTCTATTGTTTTAGCGGTGCTGATATATTGATATTTCGAACAACATTCTCCACACACTGCTGTTATTTGATATATATAATCGTACTTAAATAAACTTGTATGCTAATAGAGTTCGTGTTCGTGACATGTCGGGAATTTGTGTACAAAATTAGTTAATCCTTTAGCCAGTCACGCATTAATTTTGTCAAAATAACGATTCATCAACGTTCGTATCACACCCAGTTTGCAATTAAAAATCTGTAATTATTCTAACGCCACTGTCATTAAATTTAACCTTAATGTAAAATACAGGATGTTGCGGGAGGAATTTTCTTGACTTCTGGAACATATGAGGGGCATTTTACAAAAAATTAACAAAAAAATATCTAATATATTTTGTAAACACTACACTGAAATTGGTCAAACAATGGCTAATTAAAACGCCCTACTAATGAAAATAAAGTAAAAACGGTCCAAAACTTTAAATATACTTTTGCAAAACTTCAACACGCCTACGAAGCCAGTGTTTTTTTTTTTCAAGAGTCCAAGTTTTTTAGATTGAAGATGATTAACTCAGATCAAATATTCCTTTGATCTTGTGCATTCAGATCGTCAGTTGACGACAAGAATGATCGGGGAAGAGTTAAATTTGGATCACACCACTGTTCATCAAATTCTGTCTAGCGAATTGGTGATGAGAACAATCTGGGCAAAAATGGTTCCAAAAAACCATTCGCAGGTGTCTTGACTTTTTTGGAATCGATTGAAAATGATCCCCATTTTATGATGAGACTTGGGTGGTTGAGTACGATCAGAAAACCAACCTTTTTAAAAAAAAAAACTCTTTAAAACCACTTTTAAAGAGAGGTTCTTGAAAAACTTCGAAAAGGGTCATGCGTGTGAGACCCAAACATCAAGAACATCTGGATGTTGCATCATGACAATGCGCCTTGTCACAAAGCCATTTCAGTAAATGAGTTTTTAGCCAGTAAAATCATTCCTCCCAAGGAAGTTATATTGGAGGAGACAATACTGAATTGTAATTATGTCCGAATAAAAAAAATAAAAAATAACCAGCCTCATTACTTAATTTACACACCTCGTATACTTTCACCACAGCGAAAAAGACTCGGAGACAACTATAGAAACTTATATGATGCCACAAAGTTTGTACGAATCTTCTCCAGTTCGTGATAGTACTGTTAACCAACTGCTATGTCTTCAACTCTATAAATAAGTAATACAATTTTTGTGCTACAATTCTGTACCTCAGAGCCAAACTATGTTAAGTCCAAATATGCAATATTTCAGTTAATTATGTTAAGTCTATAACAAAAACATAATTTTTAATTTGTTACTAAAATCAAAACTCTGTGATAATAAATGAAAAAAGTTAGACCTTTTTAAATAATGTTAAGTCCACTAGCTCCTTAGAGCCAATGTAAGTCAAGTTTTAATATTGGTTGCCTCCAGTAGATTGCGCCACTTTAATATGTGGTTCAAGAAGTCTAGAACTAAGGAGACCGAACTCGTTCGGTATCTAGGGATCAAGTATGTCCGCCTCCAAGAGGCGCTGTAAACAGTAATGTACTCGATGTCACGTGATGAGCAGCGGTCCACATGTGAATGTTTTTCATAGAAAACCATGCTATGGTTTTATATGACGTTTATCATTAAGCTGTCAAAGCGGGTGCTTATATGCCGTTTGGCTTTAACAAAAATACATACAAAAATAAATATGGTTCAAAAGTGCTGTGTTGCATTGTGTGATATAAGGAGCGGTCTGAATAACCGGACATTATTTCAAATTACTGATGTACCTATGTATGAAACGAAATATTTTCCTTTTTTGTATTGTTAACGTTGAAGCACGTAACATGAAATGTTTTGAGTACATTTTCATATTGATCATTGCGAAAATTTGTAATTACAAAGACATTACTTGTGCAGATTCAATATAATATTCAATAACAACAAATTAACGAAAAAATATCGAGCGTCTGTCAAATGTATTCGCACCACGGACATTCACACGGACTCTAACCTCTAACGCACACAGATTAGTACAGAACCACGGTATACGTATGGATATCTGTTTATATACCGTAGCAACCCCTGGTAGAGGCGCTGTAAACAGTTGTGTACCCTACACAACTGTTTACAGCGCCTCTGGAGGCGGACATATTCGAGCCCGTCGCGTTATACAGCGAAAAGCCGCAGTTCGGTCTCCTTAGTTCTAGTCTTCTTGATGTGGTTATAAGTCCAAATAACCCAACTTTCCTCAACAGAGTCCTATTAAACTGCGTTTTCTTACAGGGCAATCCGCTATTTCAATGTTTTGTATAGGTTTCTTGCAAGTTATAGTTTAAGTTTGTGTTGTGGATTCGATAAAAACGTTAAGTAATCACGTTCTTGAACAAAAACTGTAAAAATGAGCACAAGAGCTCTTTTATGTCGAATCCAACTCTATTATGTTGGAAAAGAAACCAAATCTGAAGTCCATAAGTAATAAATTTTTGACCAAGGGGCATACTCACTTGGAAGCGGATGGCTCAGTTATTGAGCGGGAAAGGAAAAAAAGTCTCACAACTTAGAATAGTAACGCCATGGGACTGGCAACAAGTTGTGAGATTATGTTCTGTCAAAAAACCCTTTAATGTTGCGGGGATGGAGACATACGACTTTTTTTGATTTCAAAACTCTTTTTTGAGAGATTCGACGCACCTTTTATTATGCGAAAAAAAATCAAGTGATGGGACACACTTCCTAATTTCTCAATGCGTTTATTTCCAAGTAAGAAGATATAATCCGGGAATTCTCTTTTTCAAAACAAATTTTAACGATGACTTCCAGACTGTTGCTGTAGCGAGAAATTCAAGAAAACACAATATTTGTCTGCCTGAAGAATTGCCTAAAATTAGAGAAGGTTTAAAAAGAATTTCAACAAAAAAGTATGAGCTTCCAAAAAAAACCTTATATTCCCTCAGTATTTCATAACTTCTATAATAATCTGCCCCACGGTGATGAAGAAACCGAAAATGATTTTTAACCAGAATATTTTTGTTTATTTTGTTTATTATTGTTATAAATAATAAATATCCATAAACATAATGTGACTTAATTGTATTTACCTTTCTTGACAGCACTTTACAACTGAACTTAATATATATCATGCCCAAATTTTCAGTTTTTTTTTTTGTGCAAGGTAAACTATGTTAAGTCGCTTTACAAAAAAAACTAAATATTTATTTTGCGTAATAACCGAATATTATATTGGGAACTTTAATGAAAAACTTTAATTTTAAAAACTATGTGTGTACAACAAACATTATTCCTGCAATATGAAGAAATGTTTAAAAAAAACTTTAAACACATTTTTCTCTAAATAAGAATTATGTGACTTAACATAGTTTAGCTCTGAGGTACAGAATTGTATATAACAAATTAGTCTCTTAAATGTTTTCCGTGTTTGATCACCTTTAGTGCATATAAAAATATGTTTTTTAAAGCGTGTTTTTTTTTTAATGTTTTTGTTACGTTATTTAAAGCTCTCCAGGTACCGAACGATGAACCCTGAAAATTCGCTCACTTTTTCAAGAAAAAAGAAAATCATTCGGCCTCGGGGGGGCAATGAACTGATCTGTCGATAAAAACTGGAAAGCGACTTTTAATAAAGAAACGAGATGAATTAATTTTATGCGTAATATTTCACCGTCTACCGGCGATGAGACAGCAGTTGTTCATTACGTCCATATTTTATCTTTAATTTCTCGTTCCCCGGGCATAAACACATCTTCCGTTATCGGTCCGAAAAAAAGGGCGGCGAGCGAGCTGCAAAAAGTGCCGCCGGATAAAATTAATTATATCTTTTTTTCGATCCCTTTTATAAAATGAAAAAGTTAATAAAGCGTGTTACACGCCCCCGGAAGCTGTCAAAGTAAAGTTAAACAACTTTTTAGGTAGTATTTCTGGGGGGCGAGGGTGAGTGATAAATGGTTTTCTCTCTTTAGTGTCCCGTCCACACACCGGGCGACTAAAATTGCTGGATCATTCATTAATAAATAGATGAAAATGCATATTAACATAGAAACAATGTTAGAACGGTTAAATATATTGTGATTTGTAAGTTATAATTTTATATTCGATTTTAGCAAATAATTTTTTTCAAAAGACATTTTTTGAAAAAAATGATTGAGTTTTCTTGGGCCATAATTTTTTATTTGATAATAATTTTGACTTACAGTGTGTGAAATAATAATGATAATAATAATACTCACCCTATAATTACTCCGAAGAATAACCCCTTAGGTCCCTCTCAGGGATCTGTGCGGGAAGGAGTGGCTATTATTATTATTTGCCATGGCGCACTGGGAGCGACTTAAGATTATTTCGGTAACGAATTTGCTTTACAGTTCTGAGGAAACCCAGAAAACTAAGAACATTACCAAATCTAGGGCATGTGCGATTGGATTGGCATCTATGCATCCACATCTATACACTAGTGGCTGCATATCAAGCCCTGACAGAGAAAGCGAGACAATTAAAAATCGTCTTCCCCGGCCAGGACTCGAACAACGCGCACAGAGGTATCGCGACTGGAAAGACGGCGCTTTAACCCACTCGGCTACCCGTGCCCTAAATAGAACCACCTTCTTATTTTGGAGGCATTAACGAAGTAGATATGCATGCAGATGCAGATAATAAAGTACTCCAAAAGTTATCTTTAACAATATGAATAATTTTAAAATTTGAACAGTAGGGCCGGCTTTTTCTAATTGGCTGTTGGATGTGGAACACTGGATTTAATTACACAGGTCAACAAGCGTCAAGAAGCAGTCACACTAATATGCGTTCCCGAAGGATTTTGGTGTGATGAATCCGAATCTGGCCGCAGAACTGCTCTATCACGTCAGGTTTTTGAGATATCCTAACCTAAATGTGCAAAAAACACTGTTTTTCGTCATATTTTAAAAGTACAAGGCTCCCTCTTTCGAATGCAGTTGAGTTTGCTCAAAAAAAATTTTTTTTTTCGTTGAAATTTCTAAGTTTATCAGTTTCTTAATATGCGAAAATCTACTAAGGATCCCTTAGACGTCAAACAATTGATTGAAGTTCAGAAACTTCATACTCAGAAACCTTCAATACATACGAACTCAAACTCACAAACCCCAAATCCACAAACGCACAAATCCCAAATCCACAAACCCACAAACCCCAAACCCACAATCTCTAAACCCACAAACCCCAATCCCTCAAAACCCGAACCTACAAACTCCAAACTTACAAACCCCAAGCCCATCAACTCCAAACCCACAAACCGACTGCTTGATATCTAAGGGATCCTTAGTAGATTTTCGCATATTAAGAAACTGAGAAATTTCAACATGTGATATCTCAACGAAAAAAGAGGAGATATTTGAACAAACTTAACGTCATTCGAAGGAGGGAGCCTTGTACTTTTAGATTCCATGTATTAGTTTTTTGAAAAAAGAATAGATGGCATTACTACAAAACC
Source organism: Aromia moschata (assembly GCA_029963805.1). Classification (NCBI taxonomy): domain Eukaryota; kingdom Metazoa; phylum Arthropoda; class Insecta; order Coleoptera; family Cerambycidae; genus Aromia; species Aromia moschata. The sequence continues at coordinate 132,263 of JAPWTK010000098.1, forward strand.
TCAAATATGACGAAAAACAGTGTTTTTTGCACTTTAGGTTAGGATATCTCAAAAATAGAGAGACGTGATAGAGCAATTCTGATTCCAGATTCGGATTCAGCGCACCTAAATCCTTCGTAAATATATATTCAAGTAAATTTTAAAAAAAGTACAAGAGTCAAAATATATATATTTTATATTTTTTGTTCCGAAAATGTTTTTTACAAAAAAATTTTTTTTCTTCCCCCCCCCCCCCCCC